>JAFFST010054307.1:44344-54344 GCA_022414735.1 Noturus placidus
GTGGGAGGGGCTGTTATCGGGGTAAAAAATGTTGATTCTGTATTGATATATTTTGTTGTACTCTGAAAAGTGTATGAGAATCAATAAAAAATTTTATAAAAAAAAAAGAAGGGGACCGGGTAAACGTATGCCAGATGGATTAGGCTCGCCAGGAAGTCGCAGTTCACTGCAACCACCCTCCCGGTCAGAGACAGATCTCTTGCTGCAAAGAAAAAGATTTTGTCATTCAGAAACTTTGAATTCATGTTTCAGTTTTGTGCAATATAATTCTGCATGTGTATTTAAATGTTTGATTCACTCTCATTATTTTTAGATCCATGACCGCAGTACTTTTGATGCAAATTGTTCTCCTACAAATGGATCACGCCATTTCACCTTTGTACCAGCAGATGGCGGAGTTGAGCGCAGAGAGAGGATTTATTTATGCAGTAATTTCTTTCTTCTTCTTCTTTTTTTTTTTAAAGAACACAATAATCCTGACATGTTTATTTCTAAATAAAAGATTAATGTGATTGTGTTTGTTTTTGATGAAGTTCGAAGTAGAAACACAGTGATTTTCGGTTTGATCTACACAGACATCAGCAGCGGAAATTCATACATTGTATTGACATTTTATTGAAAACTCAGTGTGAACTGTAAATGATCTTTATTTATATTTGATTTGAATTGACAAAGTTCCACAATCATTATGAGTAAAAAACTGTCGAATTAAAATTATTTGTTTATACAAAACAAACAAATATTAAAATAAACTGTACAGCACTTTAAAAGGGAATATGTATTTCTAAAATTTAATACAACAAGTAAAATATTTATTTTTATTCTCACCATTTAATAGATGATTAAATCTGTTAGGTGGAAATTCATTCAGTGTTAAATACAGGAGAGATGATCAGTGGTGCTGAATTTTTACCTCCATTATTTAAACAAGGATTGAAGAAAGGATAGAGTTTCTCAGTGAAAGACTGAGCAGTGAAAGAGTAGATATGAGAGCTGGACTTCACATCATAAAAGGAGACCAGCCCCTCCTCATAATCCACAAACACCCCCACTGTCTCCACCTTCTCTATCAGTGTAAGGGGGACAGAGGGACCAGCACAAGCCCTGTACTTATTCTCATTCCTCAGTATTACAGTCCAGAATCCATCCTGAGGACTCAGTATAATGTCCCCCTTCCTGTTAATGTTCTCTCTCATGACTCCTAATGTCCACGCAGTTTTCCCTCTGACCTGCACCTCATAATAAAATCTCCCCGAGGAGAAACTCTGCTTTCCCAGAACACAGGCACTTGGATTAAACCTCTGTGGTGTACCAGGGAGATTCTGTCGTGAGTCTCCATGAGTCACTTGTTTTCCATCAGAAGACAGGATGAGATATGGATGAGCTGTATCAGGATCCAGAGTTACATCCACTGAGAGACACACAGAGTGAGATGTGAGTTTGCAATATTAAATCATCATCAGTGGATCAGATTCATTAGGATTTATAAGAGGATTTGTAGAAGATTCTGTAGAAGGGCGGCTGTGGCTCAGTCGGTAGAGTGGGTTATCCACTAATCGTGGGGTTGGTGGTTCGAATCCCGGCCCGGCTGATCCCATGCCGAAGTGTCCTTGGGTAAGACACTGAACCCTAAGTTCAGCCCCCGATGGCAAGCTAGCACCTTGCATGCAGCTCTGCTACCATTGGTGTGTGAGTGTGCTCTCATTTGTAAGTCGCTTTGGATAAAAGTGTCTGCTAAATGAGTAAATGTAAGATTCAATAATGAAATATTTTTAAATTATCTCTTGAAAAAGAAAAAAAAACAGTTGATGGTAGGAGTCTGTCAAAGATGAGTAATATAAAATATTTTACTTCTGAAATGTTATTTCATATTTAATAGTCACAGAACATGAGAGAAACACACACACACGAGAACACATGACTCTAAAGTCAATGATTGAGACACTGCTATTTAAATATATATATATTTTGTAACTGCATGAGAATAAAACTCTGACTTTTGTTTACATTTGTTTTGCATTTGGCAAAGAAATCAAAGTTTAATACACAAGCTGTTCAAAAAAGAATAAAGTAAATCTCTGTCCAAACATACATGTTTCCTGCATGACTTTCTTAGAGACACCTTTTAGCTGGAGAGATCTACAGATGAAAATAAGTCTGATGATGCAGTGGTGTAATGCTGATATGTACATTTTAATATGAGAGGAAATCAGAAACCTCACTGTACCTGCATACTGCTGAATCCTCTTCAGTTCTGTGGAGACTAATTACAACAAAACATCACTTTCATTAGATTTAAGATCATTTTAATGAACACATTTTAGACTTATGTATAAAAATAGATAAATATGAAAGTTTCTCACCTTTTTCCTTTAACTTGTCATTGAGTGTTTTAGTGAGTTTCTCATTCAGAGTCTTCTGAAGCTGAGACAGAGCTGTCCTCACAGTGTCCCCACTCAGATCAGTGTTAATACTGATCTCAGTCCAGTTCTTGGTGTGTGGAGGGCTGCACATTGAGGAGTAAATCTACAGTAGAGCAGGAGAGAGGAGAAATCCCTCAGCATGGTGAGTGTTGTTCTGTGATGTTCTGCATTGCCAGTGAGCAGAGAGAGGAACACTGACCTGTAGGAGGTGGAGATGCTCCTCAGTGTGTGAGAGCTGCTCCAGCTCAGTGTCTCTCCTCTTTAGCACAGTGATTTCCTGCTCCAGCTCTTTAATGAGTCCTTCAGCCTGCCTCTCTGCTGCTTTCTGCTTCTCCTCCATCATCTTGAGCAGCTCAGCCTGACTTCTCTCAATGGAGCGAATCAGAGCAGTGAAGACTTCAACACTGTCTGCTTTCTCTTTCTCTGTGTTTCTCTAAATTAGGAATACATTTTCACTTCCATCAGATAACACTGAATAGTGAAACAGTGTTTAATGTGGTTTCTTCATTTCTATAAATTAAAGTAAACTATACACAAACTATCTTTCTACACACTTTTCTGAGGTCTACTGAGTGTTTGATCTCTCGGATCTTCTTCAGTCGGTCCTGAATCATCTGCTGCACATCTGTCTGTGTTTTCCCCAGCTGTGTCTGAGGACAGAGTAGAACAAATATAATTGAAATTATGCTTATTAAATGTGTCCCTCTATTTTGTTAAAAGTGACTTGTCATCATTTTCCCTATGCGTGGTGTAACAAATACTTTTCAATAATAAATTATTATTATTGTCAATATATTATTTTCTTGGAGCTGTTCTATCTGAAGTCAAAATCGATCTACCACTAAATAAATACAACTGGATAAATTTAATTTTAATATCCATAAGAATGTAAAAATCAAATATTATTCAGTGTTTCTCACCTTCCTATCTTTGCTCTCCTCCTCTATAGGAACAGTGTTGTGATTCTTGTGGTCTGTCTCAGTGCAGAACTTACACACACATGTCTGATCATCTCTACAGAACAGCTCCAGAGCTCTCTCATGTTTCTGGCATATGTAATCCTCCAGGTTCTCTGTATGGTTTATTAGTTTATGTGTCTTAAGTCTTGGAACATGATTATGAGGTTCTAGATGAGTTTCACAAAAACTCAGAACACAATCCAGACAGGATTTCAGGGCCTTCAGCTTCTCTCCAGTGCAGGCATCACAAAGAACCTCAGGTTTGTCAGGACCACATTTCTTCTTGAAGTGATCTGTAATCTCTCTCAGTGTTATATTAATCTTCAGTTCATGGCTCAGGGTGAATTTGTCTTTACATAATGGACAGTGACAGTGTTGACTCTTCTCCCAGCACTGTGTAAGGCAGCTCTTGCAGAAGTTGTGTCCACATGGAGTGGTGACTGGATCAGTGAACACATCCAGACAGATCGAACACTGCAGCTGATCTTCAGACAGGAGACTGCTGGAGTCACGAGAAACTAGGTTTGATAGAACACAAGTTACACATTGTTTATAAATAGTGTAGAAATACTGTAATTAGTTTCAGCCTTGTCTCTATACAGTAAACTGCATCTGGAGTGAAGGGGTGAAAATCACAGAGCAGAATTTCTACACGTTTTCCTGTACAGATATGAAAAAGGCTTTTTAATTTAAACTGAAGTTTAAAGGCACTTGTTGGCGTTTCATTTAATATTTGTGTTAAAATTTATTGACTTCCGAAAATTTTCACGGTATAAACTGAACTTGCGAAAGAGTGAATGTTTACCCATAAACCAATCTGTCCAAAAGATAAAACGGACTGAAATACCTTTTCGTTTGGAGCACTCAAAATTCAAATATCTCGGAGTTAATGTCACCCGTTCCTATTCTGCATTAATGGCTGTGTATTTTACACCCTTAATCTCATACATGAAGTCAGCCTTTCAAAGATGGGCAGCTCTACCACTATCCCCTCTTGGTAGAATAAACTCGGTAAAAATGAACATTCTTCCAAAATTCCTCTACCTCTTTCAATCCATCCCTTTGTTTTTACCTAAATCTTTTTTCAGGAATAAGACAAATTAATCTTGTCTTTCATATGGACAGGAAAATCTCCCAGGGTTTCCAAATTTTCACTTTAGAGGAGTCGACTGAGTGGTGGCCTCTCATTGCCCAATTTCATGTATTATTATTGGGCGGCTAATATTCAGAAACTGCTGTTCTGGGTACAGGCCATTCTCTTCCATGGTGCCACTTAGCCTCCCTGCTCTGGTGTTCTCCCCCCTTCCTATAGCCCTTTCACAATACACAGATAATCCAATAGTATGTACCTCTCTAAATTTTTTCTATTAGTTTCGTCATCATTTTGAATCTATAAATCTATAGGTGCCTCAACCATGGCACCTATATGTAATAACCACCTTTTTCCCCCTTCTTTATAGACTCCACATTCTCTCTTTGGGAACAGAAGGGTCTGAAACGCTTTGAGGATCTTTTCATTAATAATGTGTTTGCAAAATTTTTTGAATTATCCTCGTCATTCAGCCTGCCTCCGTCTCACCTTTTCCGTTTCTTTCAAATTAGGCACTGTGTCTCCTCCCTATTCACTGGGTTTCCCTCCTTACCTACAAAGTCTGCATGGGAAGAGGTGTTCAAGCTGAATCCTCGTAAAAGGGGCATTATTTCACAGATATATGCAGCGATCTGGTCACAGGACGATTCTTACAATATCAAAACCATTAGTACCTGGGAGGAGGAATTGGGCCTGGAGCTTGAGGAGGATTACTGGGGCAGAGTGTTAGATAATATACGGACCACCATGTCCTGTGCTAGACTTAGTTTCATACAATTTAAAGTGGTCCATAGAGCTCACCTCTCTAGGAGTAAACTGTCTAAAATATATCCCAATGTTCCTGATATGTGTGAAAAATGCAAACTTTCACCCTGTAACATGAGTCATATGCTTGCACTCTGTCCCAAACTACAGAACTTTTGGAACTCTTTTTTTGGGACTATGTCCGACATTCTTAAATTCAAATTGGATGTTTGTCCTTTAATTGCCATCTTTGGTGTTTCATCTCAGTGTCAGCCTCTGAACCATAAACAAGCTAGTGTTGTGGCCTTTGCATCGTTGCTTGTTCGGTGCAGAATAATGTTCTCTTAGACCTCTCCGCAACCCCCCTCTATATCAGTCTGGCTTAAAGATTTAATGTTCTTATTGAAGCTGGAAAAAATCAAGTACAACATCAGAGGTAGCGGAGACTCATTTTTGGGAAAATTGCAACAATATATTATCTATTTCAATGATGCACGCACCTTGGAGGTAGATTGAGGAGAGGTAGACAGTGAACACCAACTATCTTACCCTTTATTTAAATTTTTATTTATTTATTTGTTTATTAATTTATTTTTATTTATTTTATTTATTTAAAAAAAAATTCCTCCCCCCTTTTTTTTGGTTTTGGTTGTGGTTGTTGGGTGTGGTGTTATGTGTTATGATGTTAAAAATGCAAATTTCCAATAAAATTTTATGATAAAAAAATATATATATTGTAGAATTTCTTCATGAATTTTACAATCAAGTGTATTTACAAGTGAACTGTATTTCCTATACATTATACATAAACCCTGAAAATGAGTAAGCGGTTGAAGATGGATGGATGGATGGAAATAATCACTGGTATTGTGAAGCTGTTTTCATGCCAGAGTTGATATTTTTTATATAAAACTGTGCATGCTTGAGTGTTTTATTTCTCTTATACAGTATCACTTGTCACGATGGACCAACAGCCAACGTGCACGGTGAGAAACTCGCTCCTTCCCCGACTGCCGCACAGGCGCGAGGCGGACAGCCCCGCGTCAAACACGCCAGCCAGAAGGCCCGTCACGGTGGGGCGGAGCCACCGTCCCAGCCCCGACCGGCGATTGGGGAATCGGTCGGGAAAATGCCACCACTCAGGCGACGAGAAAGGAGGAGAAGAGACTCGCGGAATGTATGCGCACGAAGTCGGAATTGTGTATCTCTCACTCGCAGCGCGTAAGGAATAATGTCGCTAATGTCTCCTTCTTTTCTCCCCTTTTCTCTCTCTCCCTCCAGACGCTTCGGGCGCGGACGAGGATACACGCTGGTGAATGCGCCTGCAACGCCGGGGGCAACACGGCGAAAAAGCCCCCACACGTCACGGGAATCCCGGCACAACCCGGGAGCGTCGCAACGCCAGCCACACCCCCCTACAACCTACCACGTTCACCCTCCACGCACCCCGTCACTCTAAACCCACTGTTTCCAGCATCTTCTGTGTCTGTGCTGCGCCGCTCAAGGGCTCATGTCCTTACACACTGCAACGCTCCAACAATAACACATGTTTACCAAAGTCACACTTTTATCAGTCTGTAGTTACTTTAAATGTTGTGGAACATATGTAAAAAATTAAAAAACCTTTATGTACATTTCCAGATCTCCAGATTTTTAATGTGGTCTCAGACTTTGACCTTACTGTATAATTAACTTTTTATTTTTTTAAATAAGACATTGTTCTATGTTACTGTGGAACTGATTTCATTTGATATTGTTTGTATTTTATTTTTGCGTATTTCATTAAGGACTTTTATTCTGGTGTTGTCTCCCCATAGACAGGATAGTGGGTAATTAATATGGGAAGAGTTGTATTGTGGAGAAGAAGAGTGTGGAGACTATTTTTTCACTCTGAGCACAAAAAAAGTTCAGTGTTCTCTATATTCCAAGTCCATCATAATTATTACAATTGCAGAGTTATAATAGAACTCCTGAACCCTTGCTCACCTAAACCCCACACTTTAAATTACATTATATATGTTTATCCTTAAAAGTATTGTTAGATTCCATTAAATAAAGTCTATAGCAATCCCATACAATCATGCAATACTTTTCCCCCTCTGTCATTCCACTTTATTACACATAACTTTATTTATGGTCGTTAATGTTGTGAATTCTTTATATTTCCAAATTTCTTGAGTGAATACTGATGTCTGGTGAAAATTTCATGTGAATAACCTCATTGGAAATATATTTACTGAAAAAAAAATGTTGACACGTTCAATACTTATTTCACCCCACTGTATAGTCTTGGAAATATTGTGTTATAATTTCCAAGGCTAAACATCAGTATGATTAACTGCTAGAATTTCTATTTTACTAATTATGCTAATTATTCATCAGTGGAAATAGTCAGCCTTTAAAAAGAAATATATAGCAAATTATTCATCGTGGTGTAACACGAATACCACATGCCACAAGAACTTACACTGCTCGACTTAGTATAAAAGAAGTGAATCACTTTGAGTTTATTGTGATGTCTGAGTGCTCAGTGCAGGTGTGAGGATGGGCGTGATACGTGATGTGAGTAACCAATTGTCATGGTAACTTCAGGTTACATAAAGACTTATGGACACGTACAGAAATCAGAGAAACAGTCACGTGAAAAAGTGCGGGGGACTAATTTATGGATACTACGCCCATGGAACTGATCACAATTAAGAATTATATTTAATAATCATATGTTTTAATTTAGCTACATATATTTAGTTATGCATAAATTACTGGCAAACATAAGATTTAATAAAAAGATTTTTTTTATGAAATGAATTGATAAACTATTTGTAACTTTGATTTGTGGAATTAAACAGTAATATTTAGTGGAGCTGTAGCTTAGCCATAGTACATTATTCAATTACAGATGTAGCTAAAGAATATTGTATATTATTAGGTAACTTCTGTGTATATGTCATTAACAGCTTATATATATAATTGTTATTATTTGTATCTGTTCTTTTCAGTTTGTAAAGAAGTTTAGTGAGTTGCATATGGAGGATTTTTTCAGACTTTATTAATTATGGCTGAACGTGACAGATTTCAGCGAGTATTTCATGATGCTCATTATTATGATTTATTTAATGTCACTGTGTATGGCTGCATAGCATCACTGAAATAAATAAACATTTAAGTATTTAAATAATAAACAAAACATTGAGTCACATTTAATTAATTTTGCCCCCATTCCACTTCAGTGTTATTAATTTATTGTCACTTTTAACTACATATCCAATTATTTAATTATTTAATTACATCAATAAATATTTAAACAAAATATCTGAGAATTCCTCCATAGTTACACGATCTGTGTCAGTAGGCTGCTTTCTAAGATGTTTGTGTTTTAGTGCACAAGTGTTATTTTTATATGAAAAGAGTGGCATAAAGTCAACTGAAAAAAACAAACCATTCATTGAGATCATTTGTATAATTTCAGACAAAATTCTGTAATATTCAATAAATGATGTAGCACATCCACCATGCAGCACAAGTGCAAGTGAATTAGTTGTTACTATAGAAACAGTAACTTACAACTATGTAACTATTTAATAAATACAAATAAAAATCATATATAAGCTGTATAACTTACATGAAGGTGGTTGTTCCATGCGCCTCCTTCTCCCTTTTGTTGGTGATGAAGATTCAGCCATTTACTTCCTCCTGTGTTTTGAATCTTTTCAGTAAGAAATCACATCATTCAGTTCACACATGTAACAGTAGGAGTTAATACTGATTAGTCTGTTTGACTCGGCATGCCTGTCTGCAGTGTTAAACATAAGCAATGACACTGGAAGCATTTAGACTGTGATATAAAACACACGTAAACATTCTTCATCTTCATTAGATTGTAATAAACACAGAATTTCACTGATCATTCTCACAGCTCTCAGATCAGTAACTGTATCATTCACAGTCTCTCACTTCCTGATATGTTTGTAGAAGTGTTTGTTTCACCCAGTGCTCACCTCTGTACTTCTAACACACACACACACACACACACACACACACACACACACACACACACACACAGCTCACACATTTAGCTCACACATTTGGACAAATGTAGTCATTAAGCATAACGTTTAATTGTATTTTAACTTGTATTTAAGTGTTCATGCTGGAATCAGTTCAACACTCCACTTTTGAGCAGTTAATAAAATAAAGGAACTTCTGACTTTTTCAGCTTTGCTGTCTCGGTTGATCACTGATCATTAAATACACAGTATAAAAACACAGTTGGAATCAGTTTGTATTTCAGAGTCTGTATTTCAGCAGTGTGTTAGAGACCCTGTTTCTGTCTGACATTGTTAACATGTGCAGTTTATCCTGATAAATCACACACTGACAAAACCTCTGAACTCTGAAACATTCACTGAACTACATACCTTTATTTTACTTGCCTCTTTTCAGGGAGTCAGAATTGTCTGCATTTATATTCCAGAGTCAGTGAATATCCTGCAGTTCATTTCAGAAATTAATGTGAAAATAAGGTTTCTTCCCGATGGGAGATAAATGCTTTTCACTTTCACTTTAGTCACTTCCTTGTTCACTTCGTAGTGTTTGATAAAGGGGCAGTTTCACATATGATCACAATGCAGTTTATCTCCACCGCCCTAGCGTCACCTCTCCTCATGTGTATTTATAGTTATTCAAACTGCACATGAAATAACAATAATGTTGTTTATTTCTTCTGATGATTATCGCGATTATTGGATATCGTTTTCTCCTGGGCCACGCCATTTCATCTATGT
>JAFFST010054307.1:97068-111408 GCA_022414735.1 Noturus placidus
GTTTTGAGATAACAAGAGCCTGGACTAGTATCTGTGTGGCCTGTTCGGTGAGGTAGGGTTGGATTTTCTTATGTTGAACAGGATGAATCTACAGGAATGAAGTTCATGTTTAATACTGGTTGCTCGTCTTTAGTATCTTGGCTGTAGTTGAAATCAGATGGTTAATTTGTGTAACAGTCATGTGAATGTGTGTATTATGACCAGTTGGTGATCTCACCTTAAATCAGTTACTCTAGTTCCCTTCCTGACCGAATTACCAAAGCCAAAATGTTGTAATTAGCCTGGACATTTTCCTGTCTTGTCCGTTGATCTATTTATATAACCTTATGTTTCAAATAAATTAAAAGGAGCTGAAGTTTATGGAGACCTGGCTCATAAGGATAACAGGATCAGATCGGAGTTCTCATATCAGTTCTCTGTTAATTTCCTTTTCCGATCAGACGAAGCTTTACCCATCGATTCCCTTCGGCTTTTGGCTCCTCCTCTGAGATTGGTCTCGGCGGCCATGTGGACAGTGATGCAGCAGAGGGACGTGATGCACTACGGAAAGCTGGAAGAGTTTGTGACGTCTGTCTCGGAGACTGTACCTGGGTTGCTGAGTTATAGACATCAGGCCAAGCTGAGCGTGGGTCTGCGGGCACGGGTGAGTTTTAAGATAAGAGTCATGAAGTTGGATCGCATGTAGGAAATATGCGATGCGTGCTGAGACACCAAACTACACTTGTGTCTGTTAGTCACGTCAGTGCATTTCTGTTAGACTGGGTGTTTTTCCTAGTCATGCTTGGTAAGTGATAAGAGGTCATATTGGTTTTGTAGGTGTTCCACAACATTAACTGTAACTATGGACAAATAAATATACAACTTGTCAAGTAATTGTTTGCAAATTCCATCAGATTAATAGGAATCTTGTCTTATATCACCACACACTGTTGTTTTATTCCTCACTTATGAATTAGCAGTAACAGCACAACATGATAAGAATGTTGATGTAATGTATGCTCTATACATTACATCAACATTCTTATGTCATATAAGCTACATTTGTGTTGTTTTTAACTTTCAATTAACTGTTTGAGGGAAGCAAATCTCGAAACATATATTAACTCAACAGCTGTCATTTTTAATGGAATGTAACCACTACATGTTTGCAAATGCTGTGCATACATGCTACATTAAAAATCTGCCTAAATAATTTAAATGAATAAATAATGACTAAACAATGAACATAAACCACTCTATTGTACTACTCACAATTTGGTTCACATTTAATTCAGTCGAGAAAGGTGAAAAAAGCACAAATAATTCAGGCCCATAATCACAGTATCTATTAATCAGTGATACTTAATGCTGTTGTGGAAATTATTTATTTTTGAATTGTATCTAGAAATAGCTTGAGAATCAGCTGATATCACTAGCCATTCAATAATGTTTTTACTAATCTTTAAAACAAAACATTTAAATATTTAAATAAATTAAAACTACAGGAACAAAATACATAGCTAAATCATGACCTGGACAAAACTGAAGATTTTACACAAAAAATAATTTTTACTGCAAATATAGTAAAGTATTGCTAAAATAAGTCAGTCCTAAAACAAAAACAAACAATTCTGAATCCAGTTCCATTTATGAGCCGCCATCTTTTTTTTTGTTGTTTTTGTTCTCGGCCTGATACTGTCGGATCGGTTTGATTTCTAATATTTACATGGATTGAAGTTGATCTTTTGTATTTAATTGGGTTGCATTAGTAAGTTTGTTGTTCTTTCTGTAGCTGATCCTGGAGCAGCTCCGTGTGGCCCAGTCTCCTGACCCTGAGCTCGTTCTTACCCAGCTAGACAGACTGCGTGCTCCCGCCCTGCCTAGCAGAACAGTGAGTGGCCATTAACCCCCCCCCTCTCTCTCTCTCGTGCGCACTCATTTTCATTTCAAAGTTTAGTCTCATTATTTTGAGAACCACTGCATTCCACAACAATGCCACTTTATAATAACACCATGATGCTACTAAGAAGGTTGTCATGACCATGTGAGCAAGATTGTTATCCGTTTTTTAAATTACTTGTAGAAAAGCTTCTGTATGATTTGAAAGATTTTGAAAAGATGTTTTTGAAAATACAAGAATATAAAATGAAGAAACCAGTGCAGCTCAAATGAACTGATGATGCAAATGCATTGATGATGACACTCCCTTCTGTATCTGCCATTTGCAGAGAATGAGACTTGATCAGAAAGTGGAGATGGCTGTGAAGAACTTCCACACACTTGTGCAGACTCTGCTTGGGAACCCAGCAGAGAGAGAGCAGTTCTTCAAGGTGAGACTCCGGATAACAGGTCGAATATTGATGGAGTCAAATCACGGTTTGCTGATTTACTCTCTCTTGACATTCTTGTATTTCTTTGTAGCATTTTTTTTTGCTCATACAAGCACATACTTACACAGGTCTGACTTTTTTTTTTTTTTTTACACATATTGGTACCTCAGAAAGAGTTTGACTCTCAGTATGGGCCTCAGTATGACTTGGCTCTAGAGAAGCTGCTGTGGGAGTTTCTGACCCGACTGGACCAGCTGCTTCCAGTCCCAGATCTGGCTCAGGTTAGTGCTTATGCAACAAATCGGATGTCACATATTGAAATATGAACTATTTTATTATTCCTGAAAATCATTGTTCCTGTTACATTGCCCTCCAAAACAATTGGAACAGCATGGCTGCTGTAGACATTTGGGTTTGAAAACAAAAAATTAGAAGACAGTTTAGAATTTTAGGTTTTATCTCCTGGTATTCATATGTAGATGTGTTAAATGACAGAACATAGCAGATTTTGCATCAGACCACCCATTGTTACCCAGGTGTGACCTGTTAGATTGTTTAAACAATAAATAGATCTGAATATCTACTCTTGGTTTTAGCCTTCAGTTTCACCTGGGAAGACTGCATTTGTTGTTAAAAAGGATAAGCCAACATGAAGATTAAAGAGCTGTCTATGGGAGAAAAGCCAGCCAGCCGTTTTTAAACTGAGAAAAGAGGGAAAATCAATCTGAGGCAATGCACAAACATTGGGTATGATCAATACAACAATTTGGAATGTCCTGAAAAAGAAACAAATCATTGGTGTACTGAGCAACAGACACTGAATGGGGTGGCCAAGGAAAACAACAACAGCAGCTGATGGCAGAAGCATTGTGAGTTGTGAAGAAAAACTCAAACAGCAGTCAGTGACATCACCAAGAACCTCCACAGTGCATGGGTTACGGTATCACAATCCACCGTTTGAAGAAGACTTTGAGAGCAGAAATATAGAGGACATACTACAAGATGGTATCATCAGCAGTAATAATTGAAAAGTCAGATTGGAATTCAGAGATGAGCCACAAAAGTTCTGGAAACAAGATTAACCTCTACCAAAGTGATGGAAAGACCAAAGTGTGGAGAAAGAAAGGACCCGCTCATGATCCAAAACATACAAGCTCATCTGTGAAACATGGTGGAGGTATTGTCATGGCTTGGGTTTGCATGACTGCTTCTGGAACAGGCTCACTAATCTTTATTGATGATGTAACTCAGCAGCAGAATGAATTCAGAAGTGTACAGAACCAATCTGTCTTCCAGTTTACAGAGAAATGTATCAAAAATTGGGAGGAACTTCATCATGCAGCAAGACAATGATCCAAAACACACTGCCAACTAAACAAAGGGCTTCACCAGTGAATCATCAAACCTTAACCCAAATGAGCAGCTTTTCACCTCATGAAGAGGACATTGAAGGGAGAAACCCCACAAAACAAATAACAACTGAAAGAGGCTGCGGTAAAAGTCTGGAAAAGCTGCACAAAACAAGAAGGCAATTTTGTGATGTCAATATGTTGCTAGCTTGAAACAATTATTACAAGCATGGGATATGCAACCAAATATTAAGTGTTATTTACTTTACCTCAAGACTGATCTATTCCTATACTTTTGCTCACATAAAATTAGGTGGTCTGATACAAAAGGTTCTACGTTTTATGTTGACTAACACATCTCAATGTAAATAAAGCTGAAATCTTTTTGTCTCGTGTCCATCTTTTTGATCTCAAACCCAAATGTCTTTGGTGTATAGCACAAACAAATGAATTGGCCTCGGCGTTCCAATAGTTTTGGACGGGCTGTATCTGCCATTATGAAGAATGACATTGAAATAAGTGTACATATATAAATAAAGTATATAGTTTTATGTATTTATAGTAATTATTTGATAGTAAGGCCTTTGCTGTAACAAAAAGTTAACCTGGTATGGTATTTGATCAGCACTTGGTATTACCTAGTATCAAAACACAGCTGGAGTATCCTACAATTAAACCTACTGGTGACGTCTTGCATGTTTCAGACTGTCTCATGGCTCACTGCAGCTCCGACTGTTCTGGAGGAGTGTGCACGCTCTGCATCACAACCACAACTCCTCAGGACTCTACTGCAGCATGAGAAATGCCTCGGACACCTGAGCTCTGCAGGTAAGAACGTGACAACATATCAAATAGTAATCACAATATCTAAAAGTTTGATTAATATTTGTAACCTTGATGTTTCGCACTTCCATCTCTTTTTTTTCTCTCATACTTTCCTCTTTCTCTTTTTCTCCTTCCAGCATCTGTTCCGTCCTCCATTGGGGACTCTGTCCTCTCTTCGCTTTCCCTCCCTCTCTCAGGCAAAGTGCGAGACAGCAACCAATCAGGATCCACTCCCTCACTGACCATGATCCAAAGTCCCACCTCATCGCCACAAAAATCCAATAAGAGGCAAACGAGAAGAACCGTATCACCTATCAAACCAGTTATTGGCTCAATATCAACGTCAGACATCCCATGTGAAGCTTCGACCGATCCGAACGTAGAATCCAATTCAGAAAAGGGCAGCGAAGAAGTAGTTAAAAAGGTTCCTAATTACACAAGGGTCAGAACAAGGTCATATCAGAAGAGTGAGATTTTGGAGAAAGTTCCAAACCAGGAACACTGTGTAGGGAAAGTGCTGATTACAGTGATCAATCAAACACCTACACCTACGAGCAGTGAAGTCGATGAAGAGGATGAATTTCAAATCAGACCAATGACAAGAAGTAACGGGAAGAGTGGTGTAAATGATAAACGAAGATTGAGAAGCGGTGACAAAATGCTGGATTTGGGAAGGAAGAAGAAAAGAGAAGGTAGCAGCAAGCCATCTCGGAGAAATTCCCAGGAAACAAAGCTACAGGAAGAGGAAGGCCTGCGTGTTGACCTTGCTTCATGTATGAAACCGCTTAGAGTCATCATCCCAAGACTGGAAATGAAAGATTCGTCTCAAACAGTGTTGCTGAAGACCACGACCAATGAGGAGCATACTACAGTGTCTCCAAGACCACCTGCCATCAAGGGCATGTCTTCTGGAAGAAATGTCGATGCCATGAACCGAAAGAGGAAACTCGGTGTCTTCGAAACCCCTGAGAAGAACCTGACCAGCAGTATTGATAAGCAGTGAGGGAGGCTCCTTAAATATTAATGCACATGAAATAGATAGAATATTCTCTAAAGTCAGAGATGAAAAGAAATAGAGGACTCATGACTAATACAAGTGTAGTAATGTTTCTATAGTGGTATTAAATAAACATTGTCTGGTATATTTCAATAATATTTGAGTTTTCTTTTCATGTAGAGTATATGCTGGCTCTCCCTGCATCCCTACACTCATGCCTTTAAGGACGGAAAGTTCAGGTAATGTAAACGTGTAGTTATGAGTTAAACATCAGTTAGAATCCACAGTTTGGGAAATGAATCTTTTAAGAACTCATTTGTAAGTCGCTTTGAATAAAAGTGTCTGCTAAATAAGTAAATGTAAGAACTACTGAAATGGTACAGAAAGTAATTCGAACATACTCATATGGGAAAAGTGAGGGAACACAACAATTTATATTGAAATATTTGAGATGTGTTTAGTGATTCTGGTGCCGGTTTTTTGGTGATTTCTAACAGATAACAGGCAAAGGACCAACAGCTTCTTTTCACACTTGCTGTTTTCCAGCTACATTCAGTGTCATTAATAAGAAATCCAGAGTATAAATAGAAGAGACAGCAAACATTTGACTCAGTTACATAACGCAATCAGCTGCGTGATGTTACAGCAAAGACTCTGCTCGGCTAGTCTACAATGACCAGCACAAAGGTCATTGTTGATTGTGATATTAGCATGACAGTTGAAGTTGTAGAAGCTGATCTGTTTGAGCAGAGTGTACAGATGAGGAGGTAAGCGATCAGTTAACTCCACTTACTAACTGGTAAGATCCGGAAGTTTTATAGATCACCACCTAATTAGTGTCCCTGATTTGTAAAATCTCCTCAACACAGTCTAAAGACTAAAGCTCTGCCGCACCACTCTCTTTAGGTAGAGATGAATTCCGACTGGTGCCACTATCAGCATACAGTCAGTGGCATTGTGGGTAATCCAGGAAACCCAAAATGACAATAGAACAACTCAAACTGAATCATAAAATTAATATTTTGCATAGTTGAAGATGTCTTAATTGCACATTTTGATATGCAAGTCATTCAAAGTGGATTTTTATTTTGTCGTCTACTATTTCTTGAACGTTATTGTTAGGTTGCATCATCCTCTCTGAAAGTCTTCATGCCGAAGTCTGTGAATATCTGTCAACTCGCATATCTGCTCACTCTGGTTGTGCTTGGGTTGACCAGTGCTATTTTGACCAAATTTGTGTGGCGAATTGTACGAGAAAAACTTGGACAAGTCTTCCTTTTCCCTTCCACTGACCACACTGCCTAGAACTATGAATCAACTACAAAACTACTTATAAGATGCAAGTTTGAGAAAAAATGGGCAGGGCTGAGCACCTCTAGGGCCAGAGCTAATTTAAAGGTCCATTGCAATGCCATACTGCAAAAACAGTTTCTATTAAGATATCTTCAAGCTAACTGTAACGTATATTAGTATAGTTTAATAAACATTTGAAAACATTACAAAATGCCACTTTAGATTGATTGCAACTCATTCATATATATATATATATATATATATATATATATATATATATATATATATATGAGAGAGAGAGAATTTCTTTAATGCAGGTTCATGGTACTGCATCTCCACTGTTTAATAAACCTTTCTGTTTCTTTCAGACACAGTCTCTCCTGTAACTAAATCCACAGATGACATTATTGTAGATTCGGAAGATGAAGCCACTGAGAAAGTTAAAGGAAGGGTTGGTACATTTGCTGTATAAACTTATACTAAATGTGTGATAAATCTTTGGTATAAAATAATCTCTAAGAAACCTACTAATATTAGATTAATACAAGCGATAACATTTGCTTTTTTACAGCTGTTTACACAGCGCTATTGCAAGACAAAGAGTGACACGTATATTCCCACTTTACACGAGTTCTGGACTCCTGCCTTCTTCCGCCGTGACCACCTCTCTCCAGGAAACGGGTACAGATGAGGTTCGGTTTAACGACCATTTGGCTGGATTATAAACAGCTGTTTACTAACCTAATGTAGCTTTGTATTTTTTTTTCTGTCCATTCATGTAGGCATTCGCAAGGTCACCTTGTCTGAGTTTTTTTTTTTTATACAGTAAATACAGTAATGATGTTGCTTCATATTACTAAACAAAATGCAGAATCCTGTGCGAGACTAGCTATATTTATGCATGATTTAGTATAGTTTTTATATATTTTTTTGTATTATCATGTTGGATACTACCTATGTAAAAATTTTGTTTTTTTTATTACTTAATAAATATATTTTTATAAACCCAGAAAGTTTTTTATTTTTGGTGTTTTATAGCTGAAAATAAAATTTGTTAATTTTCACATGTAGCTCTTTAAAAACAAAATCAGAAGTTCAAGCCGAAAAAAGGTTAATTTTTTATTATTATTATTATTAAAAGGTGCACAATTTCATATGCCACTAATAATACTAAATTATACATTTGAATATCTGTAGAACAATTTTATACAAAAATGTGTGATTATTTTCTCAAATTGCTTATCAAGTCATTTTTCTATGTCCTGCGCCTGTCCTGACACATCGTCCCCCTTTATAGTCTGCAGTTGATGCCACCTGTGACAGTAATAGTCTCTCCGGTGATGTATGAGGCCTCGTTTGAACACAAGAAAGCAATCACTCCTCCAATGTCCTCTGGTTTCCCCAACCTATGAGCAAATCATTCACGTCATTTTTATGTACAATATTACATCCGTTTAAAATTTCAATTATATTTACAGCTATGCCATGAAATGTCACACTTTGTTGTGGTGTTTGGTCAGATGATTATGGCAGAATGAAACAACAATGCAATGTTTTGTAATGTTTTTGTTTTTTGGCAACATGCTTTAGAGCTTCAGTATAAAGGGCGACATCACTATTTCAGATACCTTTTAATGCTTAGCATCTTCAGAAACTCTGAGGTGATTTCTTCACTCTGCCAAATCTGCAACAACATAGCAGGTTTAAAACAAATACACGCTTTCTAATGTTCGAGATGAGACAGAAATAAGTACTATTCAATTTGTTATTTAAAAATAATAATAAAAGTATTACTAGACAGTAAAAGTATTACTAGACAGTAATTAATAAAGAGTGTACAAGTGTATAAATTCTCACAGCAGAACTGAAGCGTGTCTTGATGATTCCTGGAGCCACGCAGTTGACCCTGATGTTACTGTGAGCGAGTTCAGGAGCGAGAGCTCGCGTTAGACCCAACAGTGCTGTCTTACTCACACAGTATGGACCCAGACCCTAATACACACGCCACAAAGTCGGCCCAAATAACAAACATGATTCGTGCAAGACATACATAATGGATACATGACTCATTCACAGAAGTGAGTCATTTATTTTAATATTGTTTCTTGAATCACTTTACAGTACATATAGCTCTCACCGCCATTGGCTGGTAGCCTCCTACTGATGATACAAACACCACTGAGCCTCCTCTGAAAAGGAGAACAAATCAATATCACAATCAGAAGAACGATTGCTGAAACAGCTGTTTAGTCCTCAAGGGTTTCTTTCTTCCTTTAAAAAAAAACATTCCCTCACCCTCTTTTCTGCATGTGAGGCACAACAAGTTTGGTCAGAAGGAAAGAACTCTTCACATTCACATCTAATATCTGAAAAACAAGACCACAAGAATGCAAACAGGTGACACATGAAGGTTTATGAAACAGGTTAAATAATGGTGGAGCAGCAGGTGAGATAGTATGAATAACATCCTGCTATGTGACGTTGCCACATATCAATTCGTTTTTTTCCGGTTAAACTACTAGGTATATTTAAAATGCTATTAAAAAAAAAAAAACAACGCTATTGTTAAAAGCACCATGTTGTTTATTAGGAACACCTGCAACCATGGGCATTTAAGCAGTTAATCAATCAGTCAAATGTGTGTCGGCATTGCAGTGCATAAAATCGTGCATACACAGGTCAAGAGCTTCGATTAATGTTCACATCAAACATCAGAATGAGGAAATAATGTGACCTCAACATCGTTGGCCATGGCACAGTTGTAGGTGCTGATTTGGGATTTTCACACCCAACAGACTCAAGTTTACACAGAACGGTGCAAAAAAAAGATTCCAGTGAGAGGCAGATCTGTAGCTAGAAACGCCTTGTTGATGAAAGAGGTTAGAGGAGAATGACCAGACTGATTCAGGTTGGCAGGAAAGGCTAAAGTAACGCTAATAACCACCATATTTAATTTTAGGTACTCCCAAGCGTCATTTGCGCTCCTCTCAAGCTGGTTTTCTGGCTGTCCCACAGACACGGTTGCGATCTGTAGGGGAAAGGGCTTACTCCTATGCTCCTAGACACTGGAATGTGCTCCTTGCTCATATTAGAGATGAACAGAATTTGAGCATTTTTAAATCTAAACTAAAAACTATTTTTTTAGGTTAGCTTTCTCTTAATGTCTTTAACCATTTTGTCTGTTTTTTGTTGTTGCATATTTTGTGTTTTTATCTGTTTTTTTTCTTGATATTTTCTTATGTAAAGTGTCTTAAGAGGCACTATATAAAAATAAAGTTTATTATTTATTATATTATTTCCAGGGCACACAGTGGCTTAGTGGTTAGCACGTTCGCCTCACACCTCCAGGGTCTGGGGCTCGAGTCCCGCTGGGGCCATGTGTGTGAGGAGCTTGCATGTTCTCCCCGTGCTGCCAGGGTTCCCTCCGGGTTTCCTCCCCCAGTCCAAAGACATGCATGGTAGGCTGACTGGCGTGTCAAAAGTGTCTGTAGTGTATGAATGGGTGTGTGAATGTGTGACCCTGAAAAGGATTAAGCTGTAGAAGATGGATGGATGGATGGATACCATTTCCATGTGGTGAGCAGAAAAGCATCTAAGAATGCACACCCTGAGGCAGATTCAGCAGTTTCTGAATTCTCAAACCACGCCATGATCAAAGTAACAGATCTCACTTTCCTCCCATTCTGATGTCTCATTATGATGTGATCCTGTTACTGCCTTATTGTATACTCTGCACTGCTGAAACATGACTGGTCGACTGGATAATTGCATGAATAAACAGGGGTCAAGATGTTCCTATTAAAGAGGCTGGTGAGTGTATACTGTATGTATAGAAAATCTACAAGAACTCAGAGCCTCACCTTAGTCCAGACCTCGTCTGTGGATTCTAAGATGTTTCCAAAGAAAGGGTTTACAGCTGCATTAGAGACCAGTATGTCAATACCACCACACTGCTCCACAGTCTGCAAGAAAAAAAAAAAACAAGTGGTACATATCTTCTCTAAAAATTTGAAGGGTTGTATTGTTTCATGAGAAACACGCTGAGTGCTCACCATGTCGATCAGTTTTTCTCTTTCCTCTTTGTTTCCCACGTTACAAGTTGTGCCGGTAACTTGGATGTTTTCGCTGCGTAACAGCGACACAGCCTTGTCCACGTTGGCCTGTCGACGACTGCTCACAACAACATGAGCCCCACTTCTCCCCAGCGCCTGTGCAGCTGCCAAGCCAATACTGAAAACATAGACAGTGCATGGTTATTAACAACTGTGGATTAATACTTTGTCTGCAGCTTGCAGCCATGACCACCACTTATGTTGCAGAATCTAAAATTAAGATCTGTGACTGGAGAAAATTATAGTGAGTGCTGAGCCAACGTGACATTATCTGTGGGTGCTGTAACTATGGCAACTACAGTACGTATACCCATCAGTGGATGCAGTAACTATGGCAACTTTTCCAGCGAAACTGCCATGTGACATCATTCTTCCACGAGCAACAGGCTTGGTCAGAAGGAACTTGGTCACAGCCCTTAACATTACCTATGAGTAATTACAAGAGTGTTAGAGCAGTGTCCTCTTACAATAATACTCACTATCACATTATTACTTTTGATAAAAAAATTCACCAACATTGCTACTTGGATCAAATGACCAAACATCACGTTTGACATGTTGAGTCAATACAAAATGTTTAATTGCCGTTCAAAACGTGTCGACACTCATACGATTTGATGTTCTTGTCACGGAAGTGTGTTGTTCTGGTGTGTAAGGAGTGTATCATGACAGCCGCGGCGTTTGGGGGTTAAACATGCACTGGCACCTTAATTTTTACACACGCCCACTGTGTAGGCTGAGTTACAGACTACAGCTCACTTTACTTTTTTTCACACTATCCATTGTTACGCAGATGAGGACGGGTTCCCTTCTGAGTCTGGTTCCTCTGAAGTTTTCTTTCTCTTAACATCTTAGGGAATTTTTCCTCACCATCGCTGCCAACGACTTGCTCAATTGGGATTAATCCACACACTTAAAATCTGTATCCTGTGCTTATATATTTCTGTGACGCTGCTTTGAGACAATAACTGTTGCAAAAAGCGCTATACAAATAAAATGTTATTGAATTTTTGTGTGTTAATCATCCTCTGGCATTGGACGCTTTTGGATGATGGACTGTTTCTCAGTCCAGAATTGACACATAAGTGTTTAAAAAGTCTCAGCAACACAGCTGCACCTAGATACACTCATTACACACACACACAAACACACACACGCACACACACTACTGTGTCAGTGTCACTGCTAAGGATGATCCCTTTCCCAAATAATAGCAGTGGTGGTCCCTTTCAAACTGATAGCTAGAGTAGTGGGGCTGGGAATTTGTTGAACAAAAGATGGGCTGAAGTTAGTAATTGTATACCTACAACACTACAATTACACGACTGATGAACCTCATACCGACCAAAGAGGGCAGTTCTTAATAAAGTATTTGTTGTGTGCAAAGTTTCCTGGATTGGTATTTGAGGCTGATTATTATCTTTATACAGTGGACTGTAGATGAAACATTGCTTACTGGGTCAGAGTTCATCTGGGTTAAAGGCTTCAATGTTTAGTCACTAGTGTAGGACTGCTAACACACTTTAAATAACTTACACAACACACTGTATTACATTACTGTATTATACTGTATGATATTGTATTATACTGTATGATATTGTATTATACTGTATGATATTACAATGCATTATTGCACTCCAGTTGGAGGTTTTTATTCCCCCCCAAATATGCACTACCTCAACTTGAACATTATACGCCTTGTCGTTCACTTAGCATTGAAACATATAAATATATCACTAATGAACTAATGATACAATATTTTGTTAGAGAGAAAAACATCACAGCTATCGCTGTTAGATTTACCTCTGTAGCAGGGTCAAAGTTTTCTCAACAGTATTTGTTTTGAGTTGGTTGTATTATTTATCAATGTGGCTGAACTCTAAATAGCGGTATGTTCGGAAATTAGTGCACTAGATAGTGTATAGAAGCCGTTATTCTCTATCGTACATAGTGCACTTGCAAAGGGAGTAGGGAGGTATTTAGTGCTCATCCTTGTGCTTCGTCTTGGGCGGCCATGTTTGCGGAAGTTGTTTGGATTTTAACTGTAGCTGATTGGCTGCACCTCGCTTTGGCTTTTTTTTTTTCATTGGTTAAAATAACAACCGCTTATACACTTAGATTTAACTCGCGAAATGAAAACTGTTTTAAAAAGTAAAGCACACAAAATCTTTTAAGCTGTGAAAACATTTACTTTCAATATTATGGTTTTGTTTTTAAAATTATACAAATGGGTTTATATTATTCACAGTGCATTTTACTGGTTAAAGTAATAACCAGTGGACTTACCACTTTTCCTACACAGGGTTGTGGGGAGCATGGAGCCTATCCCAGGGGACTCGGGGCACAAGTCAGGGGACATCCTAGACAGAGTGCCAACTCATTGCAGGGTACATTCACATACATTCACACACTATGGACAATGTGTAAATGCCAATCAGCCTACAACGCATGTCTTTGGACGGAGGGAGGAAACCAGAGCACCCGGAGGAAACTGGGGAGAACATGCAAGCTCTGCACACACAGAGCGGAGCCAGGAACCAAACCCCAACCCTGGAGGTGTGAGGCAAATGTGCTAACCAATAAGCCAAATAAAAAGACTAGCCCAAAATCTACACGTCTTTTTTTCATATGAAATATTTAGATATAACATCTAAGTCATTACACTAATCATTTATACATATTATTCCCAATGTATAAATTGCTCGTGCATTTTCTACTATATTGGCACAGAAGGTCTACAAAGAATCCTAAGATGTGTGCTTTATGTTTATTTATATACTTCACTCACTTAAAATATAATGACAGCAATAATGATCAAACATATTCGTAACTGTTTATTTACAGGGCAGTAATGTAAAGATATCTGATTTTTTTTTTCTGGATTGTGTAAACTGAATACCTCCTTTACAATTGACCTGATGCTACTTCAACTTTGGTGGTTGTTGTTGTTCTTGTTGTTGTTTTTTTTTCCAATTACATAGACCCATTTTTTTGTTATTTGCCACCAGTAAGTCATTCGACTTCAGCTAAGTTATTTCGAAAATTTATCACAGAATATTTATTTGACCAGTTTAGAAAAAATCAGGAGAATGTAATTTCTCCTCTCGTCCACTAGAAAGAGCTGCTGCAAACAGACAGCAGAGCAAAGTTCACCAAAAACATTATAATCACAAATAACACTGCATCACGAGCTAAATTAAATCTAATGTACACTAAATCAGTTAGAATTTTACTTTTCATTTTACGATTTTCAGGGGGGGGGGGGTACTGAGCTCTCAAATATAAACGTTTGCTAGTCTGGCGTTTTTTACTTTAGCTAATTAAATTACTCCTCTTGTAGCTGCGTTGGGGTTGCCAGAAATGAGACTCCATGAAACACAACATTATGAAGTAAAAAAGTTAATTCCCTCAATTTGGTATACACTATCCACCAACAATGTAATTATGCATGATCA
>JAFFST010054307.1:116629-130983 GCA_022414735.1 Noturus placidus
GTGTGTGTGTGTGTGTGTGTGTGTGTGTGTGTGTGTGTGTGTGTGTGTGTGTGAGAGAGAGAGACTGATATTTCATGCACTTTTTGCATTAATAGATTTTGAGTTGTAGCATGCAGGTTAAAGTACAGCTTTATTTCATTCTGCTTGGGGTTATTTTTGTATAAACATTGTGGATTTTTGTATGAATATTGTAATGATGAACATAAGCTTGAACTAATAAGCACTGATAGCAGGTCATTTTAAACTGCAACCCAAATAAATTTAAAGAATAGATGTATGTATTAGTTTATTATGTATGTATTAGTTTCCAAAAGTGTGTATGGTGTCCCTCAAATTTTTTAATTACTTTGTGGCCACAAGCACATTAAATAATATTATTGTCTTATCTGTGCCATAGCACAAAAAATATATAATTTAAGATCAAAACATTTGAAATACTGAAAGAGGCACATTATTCACACCACACTGCAAGGACAGACAAACAGTGACAGTTTCCCAGTTCAAACTGTACACTGTAATCCTAAAGAACAAAGAATGGTTAACTAAATATGGTTTGAATGTTCAGTCCAGGACATTTTTGACTAAATACGTAGTATTGTACTTGAATCCATCCCAGTCCCAGAGACCACACACCGCACGTTTGTGTTTTTCTCTTCTGATTCAACTAATGAGGGCATTTTCAGCAGCTGAGTCAGGTGAATCGGAGCAAGCAGAACATTCAGCAGTGGGACAAAAACTACTGATCTAATGTGTGCACAAATGAGATCATGGATTCAAACATGGTGGGCTGCAAAAGTAAACATTTAGCAGTGGTGTTTCTCAGCCAGCACATGAAGCATGTGTGCAGTATGTGGAACAGATTTTACTTCCTTAACTTCTACTATAATATATGTAATAAACTTATAAGCTGTAGAGCATGTTGAATATATTCAGAACATGTGCTATCTTTTGAGATTGGGGAACCAATACCATAATTACTGCATTAATTGGTGTATTACTGTAGCTACATTGACCTCCACTAATATTGGTGCCTTTGGTAAATATGGCCAAAGAAGGCTGTAAAAAATTGTGTTTATTGTTTAACCTTTTGATCTTTTGTTTAAAAAAATCACAAAAATACTCTGCTCTCATGGATATCAAAAAATTGCAAACAACAAAGGTTAATTAAAAAAAAATCTTTGTTAAATATATGTTTTGCACACTTATTGACACCCCACAAATTCATATGAGAAAAATATATTTGAAGTACATTCCCATTTTTATTTGACTTCTATTTTTAGTACATCAGGGTGACTAGGAACAGGAATTAACCATGACTTCCTGTTTGACAGGGGTATTAAGATGAGGTCAACAGATCAATTTCCCTTAGTCATTCATAACAATGGGTAAGACCAAGGAATATAGCAGTGATTTGCAGCAAAAGGTTGTTGAGCTTCACAAAATGGGAATTGGCTATAAGAAAATAACACAAGCATTGAAAATAGCCATTTCCTCCATCAGGGCAATAATTAAGAAGTTCATGTTAACTGAAAATGTTATGAATAAACCTGGAATTGGACGTGTTTTTATATTGTTTCAACGCACTGTGAAGAGGATGGTTTGAGTGGCCAAAAAATCTCCAAGGACCACAGAAGGAGAATTTCATAATTTAATTGCGCCTTAGGGTCAGAAATTCTCCAAAACTACAATCGTCACCTACATCACCACAAATTGCTTGGAAGATTTTTAAGAAACAAAGCCTCTACTCTCATCCAAAAATAAACTTAAACGTCTTCAGTTTGCCAGACACTACTGGACCCTTCAAATTGGATCATGATTTAATGTTTAATGTTTTTCTGCCAGAGGACCTGGACATTTTGTTAGGATACATGGCATCATGGACTCTATCAAATATCAAGAGATATTAAATGCAAACTTGACTGCCTCTCCCAGAAAGCTTAAAATGGGGCGTGATTAACTCTTCCAGCAGGACAATGATCCAAAACATACATCAAAATCAATACAGAAATGGTTTACTGATGACAAAATCAAGGTCCTTCCATGTCCATCCCAGTCCCCTGACCTGAAACCCATAGAAAACCTGTGGGAGGAACTAATGAGGAGAGTCCACCAGCATGGACCTCTAATTGTGATCTGGAGAGATTCTGTATGGAGGAACGGTATCAGATCCCTCACCATGTATTCTCCAACCTCATCCGGCATTATAGGAGAAGACTCAGAGCTGTTATTTTGAGCAAACGGGTGTTAATGATTGTTGCACACCTATATTTAACAAAGTTTTTTTTTTTTAATAAACCTGTCTTGTGTTTGCAATTATTTGAAATCCACGAGAACAGAGTATTTTTGTGAATTTTTTTTTAACAAAAGATCAAAAGTTTAATCAATAAATACAACTTTTCACAACCTTCTTTGCTCATATTTACTAAGGGTGCCAATATTAGAGGAGGACACTTTATATAATACACCACCATTTACATAGTCTTAACTTCAAAATTTAAAAGGTGATCCTTTGGCACTTTTTCAAATAAAAGCTATTTTGATCTTTACTTTCTTAATATGTATTCAATTATTTTCAAGAAAAGGGCAACTTTCATTATAGGGACTAGACGGTCTAAGCCATAACTTCAAAACTATCACATAATTCGTATCGTCAAAGAACATTTGGTCCCTTCAGCGTGAAACATATATGTTCCCTACCCCCTACACATATTTCTCTTACCATCCTTGTGAGGACCTTCCACTAACATAAATATTAATACAGTTAATTAATGCTATGCCTACACTAAAATCTAACCTTAACATTAACCTTGAGATACAGTTTTGGTTGTGTGTGTGTGTGTGTGTGTGTGTGTGTGTGTGTGTGTGTGTGTGTGTGCGTGTGTGTGTGCGTGTGTGTACAAAAGCTGTGAGATATTCCTAACTTTGTGGGAACAAACGGTCCTTACCAAGATATAAAAACATGCCCCAAGACCAACCCCCACCACCACCACGCACACACACACACACTCCACACACACACACACACACACCAAGTTCCAAAATTAAAATCAGTGTAACAGGTGTAGTCTGAGTAGCTGACAAAGGAAAAATATGAGGACCGAAAAAAAACCAACCAAACATGTCTGTGTCCACTATTTTATTTCATTGTTATTTCTTTATTTTTACATTCTAATAAATGTACTATGCAGTAGTATTGTTTCAGTTGAATGCCACATAACACAGCACACACTGTTAAAAGAAAAGGAAACAACCTCAGAGGTGCCAATAATTTTGACAGCATTTTGAAAATAAATGTAGACAGTGGCTCCTAATGTGTGCTGTTTAGGCCTTATATTATGAAGTGTGAAATCTTGTCTATATGAAGGAAGAAAAAATATATATTGATTTTAGTTCCAGAGGGATTTGAGTTTATGGTAGTTACTGCAGTTGTCCAACAGGGGGCAGAGCGCCAGCGTGTTTATGTAGTAAAGGGGGAGCACTTCGCCTGGGTGACTGTGTGTGTGTACGTGTGTGTGTGTGTGTGTGTGTGTGTGTGTGTAATCCCAAACCCGAGTGGCCCGTGCAGAAGGCCGGGGGTAGGGCCGAGCAAATGGAGCAACGCAAATGAAGCACGAAAAAATAGCGAAGAATCCCAAACACAGCCCCGTTTCCCAGGAATGTAATTCCGCCTGTCTTTCCTCGTCGCTCCTTTCCGTGATGTCTGATCTCCGGAGTGACGGTAAGACGTCTTTTCTCCGCGTTTATATCCATTTCTGTATATATTTCGCTCTCATTCTCACTCGAGTTTATTTGAAAGCGCCTTTGTTGAAACCCGAAGTCAGTTTCTTCTCTGTTTCAGGTCCGAAAGCGGATCTGCGAGTCGAATGTTCTCGAATAATCTTCCTAAAGCCCCACATTTCATCTGTCCATCAACGTCCTTTTGTTGGGAGCGTGAGATGAGAGCGTTAGTAGGCTGTGTCTTTAACGAGGGTTTGTGGGCTGGAAAGGAAACGTGGCCGAGAAGATTGACTGAATGTTCACCTCTGCTTTATTTCCATCACTGATAATAATAGCCGGAAACAGCATTAAACATCAGGTCGTTGTCAGGTCGTTGTCAGGTCGTTGATACTAGTTTAATCCATCCATCCATCTTCATCCGCTCACTCCTTTTCAGGGTCACGGGGAACCTGGAGCCTATCCCAGGAGGCATCGGGCACAAGGCGGGGTACACCCTGGACATGGTGCCAGACCATTACAGGGCACAATCACATACACACTCACACACTACGGACACTTTAGACACGCCAATCAGCCTACCATGCATGTCTTTGGACTGGGGGAGGAAACCGGAGTACCCGGAGGAAACCCCCGACACACGGGGAGAACATGCAAACTCCACACACACATTGACGCCCTGACGGGACTCGAACCCCGGACCCTGGAGGTGTGAGGCAAACGTGCTAACCACTAAGCCACCGTGCGCCCCTACTAGTTTAATGAAAGGTTCATTTCTACATACCCAACAAGACATCAACGGGCTTTCATTCAGGATTAAAGTAAACATTTCCATTTTATAAGCCTATAGACTGCAGACTGTTTATTACCAAGTTATTGACAGATAATAGGCGCTCATTAAATGCTTGAGGTTGTAAATGCTGTAATTGTGAACACAGGTCTACAGCTCAGGGTTTTTTTTTTTGTTTGTTTGTTTTTCATGGGATTATTTTTATTTGAATGACAGATTAGCAGAAAGTGTGAAAACAGTGTTGTTTTATTTTTTAACCTTCAGGCTCATATCAGGGGATAAAGTTATGGAAGAGCATGTGAAAGAGCGAGGAAGACTGTGTGAAGTGAGCGATCGACTCTTCTTGACGCGAGCAAAAGAGTGTTTTTGACAACACGCCAGTCTACGCCACTGGGACATCTGAGTCAACGCCTGGCTCTGACAGATGTACACATGGGTTACACGCTCTGTGAGTGACTAGGATAAAAGGCTCGAGCAGAACCAGCACACACCCGGGCCGAGCTTCGACACAGACGTCAGTGGCAGTCATGTCCCTCTCTGTAAGTGTGTGTGTGTTTTTCTTTTCTTTTCTTTTTTTGTTAATCAAAAGCCCATAAAAAGACGTGCCAGTCTGACATGCAAACTTTGGTATTTAACATTCACCGCCGTTAAATCCACTGCTGTTGGGACCAATCATTTGAAATCCCTCTGGGGGAGAGGAGGAGAAGTGATCGGGGCTCAGCTTGTCCCAGAGTGCGTAGTTCGCCCTCGAGGGAGAAAGAAAGAGAAAGACGGGGAAAATGAGAGAGGTACAGGCTGTGCGGATGACAAAAGGACCCCTAAAACCAGGGGACAGATGTGGAACCCATCCCCCGCTCATTCCTCTCGTTATCATCTGTTCCCTTTCTCTTTCTCTCATTTACTTATTGACTCTATTGTGCTTTAATAAAGGCAGCCAGTGCAGTCACACTTACCATATGTATAGGGCTAGTAACCAGTTGTCAGTCAGTCGAGACAATGCTGATCTAACAGTGGCTGTAGTAAAGTAAGCTAATGAATAAAAGTCACCTCTAACAACCTGCAACCTCGGAAGAGCTCATTTGAATCTGCGTTCAAACGATGATGCCATTTGCATAGGGCTTTTCTGCATAGCCGTAATGCTGCACATCTAATGGAGACTCATCTGACACACACACACCTGGATTGTTCGACTGCGAATTATTAGTATCAGTACTCTGAGCGGATATGAGCTAATTGAATGAGGCTTTAGTAGGAAATGGGTTTCGCGCAAACAGCGTGAACACATCATCTCTTTCCTAGAAATGGCTCGGGTTTATTAAACAGCCTAAGAGAATAAAAACCTCTGTTTTATTTCTCCTTTGAAAGAAAACGCTGGTTTTTGCACACCTACTTATTGAAACGAAGCTACCTTCTGTAGTGAGAGAATAAAAAACAGAAAGTCAGCGTCTTTCTGATATCCATCAGTCTTTTGCTGCTGTCAGTTTCTGTTTGTTAAGCAAGCAGAAAAACAAGGTCATTTTTATCTCATGGGTAGATGTTTGTGTAATCTGCTGAACTGATGTAAACTGGAGTGTTGTTCTTTATAATAAGCCTTATGCTTGGCTTGGTTTGCTGTTTGCCTGCTTGGCTTAGTCCTGTTCAGCCAGTAGAACTTGTGCAAGTCTAACCAGAGCAGTATTCACTCGAGGTGGATTTCTGCAAAGTGAGCTTGGCTAAATTGATTTAAGACTTTTTAAAATCCGAACACATTGGATTCACTTCGCCAAATTGTGTTACGAGTGGCATTTCTGGTACGCCGGTGTGGTGTGATGCAGCTGACTGTCCGATCATATGCGCTGAATCTCCACATGCACAAGCATGGCCTGTTTTGCTTTTGCATGAAAGCAAAGCAGGCAATTTTTTTTACATATAAACTCATTCCCTCCATTCCTTCAATTCTGTATTAATCGGTTTCTCTGTTTCGTTCCATAGATTGCGTCCATTTTTTCTCTTACTGAATCTACTTTAACCTACATTTGATTACTTACTTGATTCTGGATCCACTCCAGTGTAGTTTTCCCATTGCTTTTCTTCTTCTCAGTCAGTACTAGGAAATACACTGTACAATATACTCCCTTCTTCCATTTTCTCATTCTTGTTCTTTGTCACTCTTGCCAGTTTTTCTAAACGCTGAATGCCATGCTTATCTAATTCCCTTTTTCTTTTTTTCTCAGACTGTGCTAGCAAAGGCGTTGTATGATAATGCAGCCGAGAGTCCGGAGGAGCTGGCTTTCCGGAAAGGCGACATCTTGATGGTGCTGGAGCAGGAGCAAGCTGGTGGGCCGGGCTGGTGGCTCTGCTCCCTCCATGGGCGCCAAGGCATCGCCCCTGCTAACCGCTTACGGCTCCTCCAGACAGCACCGGATGCCCGCCGTGCTCCCAGCGTGGACTCGGTTTATCTCTCTCCTGTTCAGCAGGGTCACGTTAATGGGCATCGCATGGAAGATGGTGATGGAGTGTATCTCTCTCCTCCGAGCCTGGCTGAAGGGGTGTACCAGAGTCCTGGAGGGGCTTCAGGACCAGGCAGTCGCCCACGCTCCCATTCCAGCTCTGGTGCCAGGCCACGGCCCGAATGGGCAGATATTGGAGTTGAAGGACGTCCACGCTCACCTTCTCTCAGAGTACGGGCAGGAGAAGTGGCCTCAGTTTATCAGACCCCTGCCACAATGGCACCACTAGGCACACAATACAGATCTCAGGGTGCCTCTGAGTCAGTGTACCTGTCTCCCAGTGCTATGCCCAGATCTACAGCCGACTCAGGTGGTGAGGCTTCTTATCTGAGCCCGAGAGAGTCGAGCATCACAGACACCTGCTATTTGGTTCCTCGGCCAACTGTGGCAGCTTTACCTGGTGAGGATTTTTATCAGAGTCCTGTGAACACTTCTCCAGTGCCACTGCTTCAAGACGTGGTAACCAGCCAAGTTAAAGCAGGTCAGGAACTTCCAGGAATGTACCAAACTCCAAGTGCTCCAGGGACAGCCATGACAAGGACTCCACAAGCCGAGCGCAAACTATCTGTCGGATCTGCCGTGGTATCTTCTGCCTCAGGACAAAACGTAAACACACCCTCTGCAAGCAGGCCATCTGCCAGACCACAGGGTCAGTGTGCCACTCCCCCGGTGGGTCGTGGAAAAACATCACAGGCTACCGTAAAGGGATCCCCTCTTCTTGTGCGAACTGGGAAATCCGTGCTGCCAGGGTCTCCTAACTTCCTCCGGAAGCCTCCTCCACCAGCACCGCCGGTTAGAAGTGTGACGCGGAAGGATTTACCTCAGGGTCAGGCACCGTCACCGGCCACAAAACCCACTATGCAGGCAGGTCCTCTGACAGAGACTGTTAAAGAGGAGAAACAAAGACAGATAAGTAAAGATGGAGGGAAGGACATGCAGATGATGAAGAAAGAGTGCATGGCTTCTGATGAGGGAAAACATGGTGATCAGGTAAATACAAAAATGGAAGGGGGAAAATGAGGAAATCATGCTGTTTCAGTTTTGCACCAAATGTTATCAATAGTTTACAAAGAGTAATACTTGTACAATTAACTGTGCATTTGCAGGGTTGGTTGATATTTAAAAAAAAAAAAAAAAAAAACAAGGTTGCACTCATTTGATGCCTTGTTGTTTTTCATGAACAAATAGACTAACCGCAAGAGCCAAAAAGAAGTAGACCATCAACTCTGGTTGAGTTTACCTAGGTGAACTAGAACCTTGCAAATTTACAAACCTTGAAAGTGTAACAAGATGCTAAGTTGTTATTTTGGCATTACGAAAACAAAATTGTTGAACTGGTAATTGAGTACGAGACATTTGCGTCACTATTGTGATTGTCTCTCAGAGTTACAAAAAACTAGCTAGCTGCTTGCTAGCCAATTTTAACCACTATTGAGTTGATTAACTTTGTTCGGCCGACCGAGTGGCTATCTTTTTTTTTTTAGCATTTACATGAGATGAATTTGTAATACTTTGTCCTTCATACAGGTGTATGACACTCCTCCTACAAACAGATGGCAGCAGCCAGTTCCAGTATCTGCTGAGGAGAGTGAGAGTATCTATAACACCCCTCGTGCCGTCCTCTTACACACGGAACAGGGATCGGAGGTAAAAGAGCGACATGACACAGTCTCCATACAACATATTCTTAATGTATCAAAATCTCAGCCATTGTTCTTACAATCGCTTCTCAACGGCAGTTATGTCGCTCTCACGAACAACAAATTCTCATTCCTTCGTTTAAGGGCCACACCTGTTATTCACTGCTGCGAGCTAATCCCTTCTGTCTGTCGCCTTCCTCTCGCTCAGCTGGTCACACCCGTCTGTTTTAGGAGGTCTTGCTGGTGTGACACTCTATTCTCTATACTCTATTATGATTACAGTTACCACGGACATGCTTGTGGAGTTACCCCATTTTTTTTTACCTATCTCTGACAGAAGTATAATTACATCTATAAATATGTAATTACTGCTTACAGAAGTTTAATGACACACACCCCTAATCCAGAGATTTCTTTAATAAGGCAGTGGAAAGTACAGCCTCCATGTCCATGCTCTTATTCCGAGCCAACATTAAGCCACAAGAGCTCTCAACAAGGCCACTGAGAGCCTGCGTCATTGCAGGGAAAGGACATAGAGCCGGCTCTCTGTTAAGAAATCACAGTCGTGAAGAAATGGAGCACGGTTTACACTTGACACACAGCCCCCAGTGTTAGAAAGATGTAGAAAGTTCAGCTCTAAAGCAGTGACTTCGTGAAGAAGGCTATTGTCTGTTTTAAGCTCAACAGTAGCTGCAAGTGATAGATGCATGGGGGATGTATAATTAAAGCTATTCTGTAGTGCATGTGAATAACATCCTCTCCCGCTCTCTCTCTCTCTTTGTCTCTCTCGTTCTCTCTCTCTCCTTCCTGCTTCTTCACTGTGTGTCAGATTTACGACGTTCCCACCCATGCCCTGAATCCACCCTCAGACCTCCAGCAGCAGACCTACAATGTCCCGGCATCACTTCCACTGAACGAAGACATAGAAGAAGATGTGTACAGTGTTCCAAGTCTTCCAGGTCTGCCTTTAGACTCAGGTGAAATGTCTGGACCAGTGGGCGAAGCAAGAGGAAACGCTGAGGTTTACTCCATCCCCAGTCCTGGAAAGTCAGACATGGCGTCTGAGGATTTCTCTGAAGTAGATGGTGGCATTTACGACATGCCCGCTCTCTCGTTGGACATTCCTGCGTGCCGTCTTTCCGCGTCCAGCACCGGGTCAGGTGACATCCAGTGGAAAAGTTCTCTGTCGTCTCTCGTCCAGTCTGCTCTAAGCTCCGCCTCGGTTGCCACCACACCTTCCCGAGACCTGGCTGCGTCGCTGGCTGAGATCTTGTCAGTATGGAAAGCAGGTCACTCAGGCGAAGTCCCGCCTTCTCTTCAGCAGGCATGGTCTCGTCTTGCAGACCTCCTTCCTGCCCTCTCGGTGTGCGGTTCCTCCCCTCCAGCAGATGGTCTGCTCACGATGGTCCGCCGAGCTCTTGAAGACTCCGCCATTTTTTTGCAGAGTCAAACAAGACCCCGTCTGCCCTCTCAGGAGTCTCTGTCACGGAGGCCACTTCCTGCATTGCCGGTTGCCGAGGTGAAACCCTTGGCGGGGGGAATGGGATCTCGCAAGGGCAGCTGGATCCAAGAGCGCCCGCTTCCCCCTCCTCCTGTTCCTGCGTTTCCGTTGCCTCCAGCACCTGCATGTCTTCCCCTTGCCGGACAGATGACTGAGGATGAACAAGGGAACGAGTACGCAGGGATCGGGCTAACTCCTGCGCCTCCATTGTACCCTGCAGGAGACAGTGTAGGATACGTCAAGCTGCAGGTTAGGACCTGGCTTTATTGTGTCACTCTCATGTCACATTCCTAAATCCTGTGTCACTATAGTTTCATCTATCTCAGTCACCGAAATGCTGTTTCGCCTCTATCCTGACTTGGGGTGTTACTGCTTGAAATTTCATTATTAATGTTAGTTATCATGTCATGATTTCACAATGCCATGGTATTAATCAACCATTTAAAACCAGACAAGCTGGTGGTATGTAGAAAAAAAACCCCAAAGTATTAAAACTGTTCAAACTCTACTTCATTCTTGGGATGAAATTATAAGATGTCTTTACAAACTGAAAATGAGAGTGGCTGCAAGTAAGACAGCACCCTGAAACACGGAGCCAAAAAAATCTACCTCACGTGGCTGTGTGCAGCGCTGCTTCGGCTGAAATAAATCATTGTTTTCTTCAGTTGTGGTCAAAAATGGCATTTTCTTCTCTGTGTTTGAGAGCATGATAAAGTCATGCTAAGCGTGACAGCAGAGGTAGAAGTGAAAAACGTTTACAGTAGTAGCAGATTACACAGCTGATTTCACAAGTGTTTTCAGTGCAGTTTCATCCCCAGTGCAGAGAAACTGAAATTGCTGTAGTCCAAAGGGGGTTGTGAAATTTTCGGTGAGTTGCAGCTGGACACAAAAGGGAACCACAACAGGCAAACATTCATAGATTAATCTGTATTTTCTACACAAAATCTACAGTCCAGTCATAGTCTTTGACTAACTACAGTCAACTGGTTCAATTATATCTACCTTTATTAACTATTCTGTTCTCATTTAAAGAGCTTATGCTACCCATAATACTTCAGGTACAACCTTCTCTACAGTGATTTGTTCCTCGAGGAGGTACTGTATGTGGGAATGTTATGGGTGCGTGTTGAAAACATTTTTTTTTGTAAATCTAAAACACATGTGATTTCAGTTGCTGTCTTGTGACACATATCCACGAGACAGTGTGATACGCATATAGCTACTAATCAGTCCCTCTAGGATTTCGTGATTTTGCAAAATTTCTAAATTACCTCAGATCTTCCGCAGACTTGCACTGGGCAAAGACCATTTCTATCATGTGACGTCCTCACAATGCGCATTCAGCCAAAGCCCTCTTCGAGTCACGTGCGTTGTACCGGTATGAAAATTTCACATAATGTGTATCGTGACTAAAACTATCACGGTTATCAGTATTATCACGGTCTTGTTCAAATGTACAAAAAGTACTAGTACACACACTGAAATCATTTAAACAGGTTTTATATTTGAAAATCTACAAACAACAAATAAAATTAGCCACATAAACATAATAACGTTAGCATTAAAGTTGGCAGAGATGTAAAAGTTTCCCCGTGCAGGTTTTAATGAACACAACCCATATAAAAACAAGTAAAGCAACGTGCATATCCGACTATATAACCTCATAATTATTTGAAAAGCCGTGTATTAGTGCTACAAATGTACATTATCCCTTAAATGTCACATTTATTTGTTACTGTGTTTGAACTTGTTTGTTTGTCTTGGCTCAAAGCCGTGCACTTGCTAGGAACTTTTTTCCCTTTGCGGAAACTTGCGTTTATTACAAGTGAGATAAGAAATGATTTCAACCCAATTCAATATTTTGTGTCCAACTATTTAGTTTTCCTCATACTTTTCTCCAACTCGTGCATTGAGCTAAAAGTTAACTTACCTTGCGTTCACTACAAAGTGACGGATGGTTATCATGAAGATGACTCAGCAGATTGGATGCATCACTCCATTTCACAGTGACTTTTTTCTGGCAAGCTCTGCAGACAGGCTTACCATCTTCTATTAAGTTTCCCTCAGCATTTCGGACCACACTTCGGATTTGCTCCTCATGGAAGGTTGGAAAATCTCCCGAGCGTCGTCATAGCCTTCCGCCATGTTTTCAACAATGTTGCAAGCTGAGCCTGCCCCAGACTCATGCTGGGTGTGTGTATGCTGGGACAGCATTTACTGCGAGTTTTACAAAATCACGATAATCGCACACGGTTCTAATGATAATTAAATGTGACATGGTGGTACTAACCGTCTGGGAATTTTATTGTGGTTTATCGTGAAACTGTTTCATCCCTAGTGCGTAGAACATGAGTACAGCTAAAAGGTCTCACTTACCAACAAACATCACTGTGAAAGACCTTGCAAAACAATTTTGCGGAGTTGCAATTTCACCAATTCAAGTAGTTTTCCGCAAAATAAAAGCACTAAACAGTTTTTAAAAAAGCCACAGCAAAATTGAGAAAATTTGGCCACGACAATCACAAAAAAAACATTCCATGAAATCCTGTAGAGACTGATTATTACAAATCTAGAACTGTTTCTGAGTTTCTGTGACATCATTTCCTATGTGATATTAGTGTTCGAAGTCTGATTTATCTTTTACTTGGCATCTGATGCGATGTTTTCCATTGTACATGGTGACACTGTTTCCAGAATGTCTTATAGTTTGGTAGAAATGTCACTTTTGATAAACAAAGCTCTTTTTTTTCCCCAACTCAGAATGGCAGTTGTCTGACTTGAATCAGTGAGGATATGTGATGAAGCTGTGAGGATTGCATTTCACCAATCAATGACCTTCACTATTTTAAGCTCCATGTATATGATAGCTGTTCAGTCCTCATAGTGTCCTGATAAGAATAACAGCATTCAGCCCAGGAACTTACAGTACGACTCACTTAGCAATGGAAATAATGACAAAATGTGGGATGTGGGATTATGAAGTTGTTAGCATACTACGGGGTGAGAAAGATTTTGTGTGTCCTTTCCTGTAAATGTTGTTTATATTGCTAATAATTAGGAAGAAGCTAAGACATATTGGGTGATGTAAAATACATGTTACAGTTGTGATTGGTGATAACGAGACATGTATTGCTAAATATGGAATAGAACAGGAGAGTTAATTACATGGATGTTTGTCATGCTCGGGATGTGTAGTTTGTGTTATGGTAACTGATCTCCGATTCTGTGTACTAATCCAGGGAAAGCCCGAGCCGCCTCCTGACTTACAGGTTGAAACTGGCACATCGCAGGTCATCTCTACAAATGATATCAGAGTGAGCAACAACACACACACACACATATTCCCCTAGTGACGTTTTTGTGTTTGCAGAACTAAGTTCGGTTGTGAATGATTTACACTGACTCTTTTTCCTCTCTTTTAGCTCTCTGGGTTGTTCCAACAAACAATGAAATATCGGCTGAAGATTAAATTGTCATACACATAATTATAATTAACCATTTAATTGCCTATATTGTTGATTTCATATCACTGACAATTTATTTATATTACGAAACTATCATGTTTACGGAAATCATGTTTACAGACCACTTATATTTACATACTGAAACAAACGACTGTGGAATCTGCCCACGATAGTAGTTTCCTCAATTAATCGTGATTAGGCGATTTATATAATGATTGCTCCCTTTTCCTCTGTAGTTGAGTCCCTCTCCTCCTCTTCCCGTCTCTCTGTCTCTTGAGGACTCCGAGCTTCTCTCCTTCTACTCATCCCAAAGCCTGTCTCACCTCTCCTGCCTGGCGGACGCCATCGACTCCCTGTTCAGTAGCGTTCAGGGGAACCAGCCGCCGCGGATCTTTGTTTCCAGGGGGAAGAATCTCATCGTGACGGCGCATAAGCTTGTTTTTATTGGAGACACGCTCGCTCGTCTCCTCAGCTCCACCGACCTCAGGGCGAAGGTGGGCCTACATGTAGAGTCACAGTGTTGAGGGAGTGTAATGCCAGATTTCAGAGGTGTTAATGAATGAACGAATAACTGTTAGCTGTAAAAACATTGTGTTCAGTGTCTGCTGTTTACTTGTAGTTGGGTTTTGAATAGTCATGATAGATAATTGTTATTGTGAGGCGGGGAAGATTTACTTGATGGATGACGGCCAAAGCATGACTGACTTCAGCCATCTGTGAATAGTTTTTTTTTTTTTTTTGTGGGGGGGGGGGTTT
>JAFFST010054307.1:131003-160485 GCA_022414735.1 Noturus placidus
GGGGTGTTTGTGTGTGTGTGTGTGTGTGTGTGTGTGTGTGTGTGTGTTCACAGGAATTGAGTAAGCACCATAATGCTTTTCTTAAAGGAGCAGTTTAGCCAGGAATAAACCTCTAACCATTTTTTTTCTTACCCCAGACAGCAAGTTTGCTTCTTCAGTTTTGTTCTGGAATTATAAAACATTTATTCCGTGATTTTAGCTATTTTTAAACTGTTTATGTACAAAATTATATTACTGAGGCAGTCAATCTCTTTTGAGGCAAATGTGTGATTATTTAGCCATTCAGTTTGTACAGTGATGAACTGGAGATTATAATATGGTGGCCCATAAATCCACAAACAGATTAACAGTTTAAAAAAATGTTTAAAAAAAAAAACAACAGCAAATTTGGAAACACGTCACCATTAACTAAAAAATGAAATTGTATGTGCTTATTGAGCGTCACATATGTGTTGCTGATGGAGCATGGTGTACGGCTATGAAAAAAGAAAAATACTTGCACATTTTCAGCTTCTGTTTACCTAGCGAAAACTACATTTATTACATTTACATTTAGCAGACGTTTTTATCCAAAGCGACTTACAAATGAGAGCACACTCACACACCAATGGTAGCAGAACTTCCATGCAAGGTGCTAGCTTGCCATCGGGGGCAACTTAGGGCTCAGTGTCTTGCCCAAGGACACTTCGGCATGGGATCACCCGGGCCGGGATTCGAACCACCAACCCTATGATTAGTGGATTAGTGGACAACCCGCTCTACCGACTGAGCCACAGCCGCCCCTGACTATTTAATGAAAAGTTACTTATTATAGTGGGGAGTGTTTCTTTCTGCTGCATGATCTGACTTCCTTTAGAAGGGTTTTCAGCATTCGCATTCTCATATCATTGCCGTTACAACATAGAGAAAAATAACCATGTGAATGCCCTTGATAAAAACAATAAGCTCGGTTTTCCGTAGCCAATCAGAAACGAGCATGTGATGGTCAATAAGGACTTACCCTTTCTGTTTTGAGTTAATGTTGCTGTGTTTCCGAATTTATTTGTGTGCTTTCTCATTTGTTGTGGTGCGTGTTTGGTTTTGTAACATTTTGCAGTTATGGGCCACTGTACTATGAGCTTCCATTCCAAAAAGAAACAATCCTCACACACCACCCGTGTCTCAACATAACAACTCACACACACACACTGTTCTCTGTCTCTCCAGGTCACCACTTCCAGTGGACGTCTCTGTCAGGCCCTGAAGTCTGTTGTCGTCGCCACCAAAGATGCAGCTCAGAATTACCCATCAGTCCAGGCGACACAAGAAATGGTGGACAGAGTGGCCGAGCTATCCCAGCATGCCGCTGGCTTCTCTGGGCTCCTTCAGAGACTAGCAGAAATATCTTGAAGTCGTCTGTCTGTATTTTTTTTTTTATTTTGATGACAATGCCTTTTTTTCATGACAATGCCTTATTTGTAGTGCATTATTGTTACATTTTGTTTTGTTCTTATGCAGAAGGGTATCTGATTCATCGCAACGGTGCTTAGTGATATGATGGTGGAGTGTTGAACTGTGCCTCGAGATGGTTGATGTGTGTGTATGTAAGTGGGAATGTACTGGTTTGTGATTTGTTGATCTTTTTTTTGTGTGCCTAGCACACGTCTGTGTGTCTTAATAACTTATTGATGGGTGTTTGTTTTGGTGTGAGGACACGTGTTGCACGTTTTGTAGTGGTTTCATTTTTGTATTGGTTTGGTTTACTGAAGCGGCCACTGTACTGCCGTCAGGTGCAGTTCTTTTCTTTTTCTTTTTACATTTACAAAACAAAAGGCAACTGGGGATATTTTTTTCTTCTTTTTAAACTAGCCTCAGTTTCACCTGCTTCAGTTTATGCCTTAAATCTCATGTCACATGTCACACAAGCGCTTTCATACACGATTCATATTTAGTACTGGCTGGAACACGTGTTTATGCACAGAGGCAAGAAGGGACTATTTCAAAGGGATTGCTTTTTTTCCTGTAATCATTTGTAAATTTGTCCTTTCCCACGACGTTGACTAAGTCTGAAACCAGTTTAGCGGGTTTCGCTCCTTTTTTCCTGTCGATTTTTCACAGCCTTGCGTTTCTTACATTTTTTTTTTATCCCCATTTTCTCTCATTTTGCTTCCTTAAGCACCAGTTCTGCATGTAAAGACAAAAGCATGTCCATGTGAATGCAGTTCTGGGAAAATACTCTCCACTATATTAATCAATAAACCATAACTTATAAAAAAGAAGACAGAAGCAGATATACTCTATGTGCAAGCTTGTAATATTTTCTCATAGGCATGCGTTATGCCTTTAACTGGAATTCAGACAATATATAATCAATCAGTTTATATTTAGAAATACAGGTGTGTTTAATAATGTAGACAGGAACAATTCATAAGCATGTGTTTTACTTAACTTCACTTTCTATGGTGCATCCACAAGTCCAGACATGAGCCTGTTGCTTGTCTGTCCTGCTCCCTCATGGTTACACACCTGTCCCCCATGGCTGATAAACACAGTCAAGACACAACACTAGGACATCTTTACATATCTTACATATGTTTTAACCTTTTAATCTCAGTGTTTAAGATTCACTTTTCCCAGCAATGTGATGAAAAACGCCCTGCATATTGTTTTCACCACCTTCTCAGTGTTATCATTAAACTCATGTACAGACATGCTGGTTGAGTTCAAAGACAGCAACATACTTGTTATTATCATTGTATCTGTTGCCATTGAGTAACCTAGAATAGTGTGGCTTGAACGTATGAATATAGACATGCAATAATCAATATTCCTGCATATGAGTCAGAGCTATAACAAATAAGTGGCCACTTTCAGGTCAAAAAGAAGAAGGCTAAGCAAGGAGCACAACATAATAGCAATTTACATGACACATTTGATTTTCTTTAACTTCTGTACAGGCGTATATCCGCTTATAATTTCAGTCATGTACGGATGGACTAGCGGACTATATATAACTCAATCTAAACTTAAATCAAATGTTTATATTTAAAACAAATGATTTTGTTTACGTCTACATACAAATGTGAACACACTGTTTCGAAAAAGCAAAGTGCATCAGATCTTGTCAACTACGGAAGCTTTGCTCCTTTCACCCATTCAATGTTTATTTAGATTTATTTACACTAATACAATGTTGAATTTAGCCATGAGATTGAAGCTGTGAAAAAATGGTGCCATACATCCTTTACCCAGCAAGCAGCAATGTGAATTATTTGGATTCATTCAGTTCCCTCTGGATGTCTTTTGGACATTAATAACTTACATGGTATGAGTAGATAAATATTCATACATAAAAAAAAAATTGTGCACTGTATAGTGAATAGATTGTAATTTCACAAATGTGGAATGAATCTTCCAGGTGAAAATGGCGATGGGAAAGTTGGCAAGTGATTGCTAAAAGCAGTATTGTAGTGCAAGGGTAGTCGTAAGCACACAAAGGCTGTACAAAGCTCAGTTTCCCCCCTTGCACCACTTTCTGCTTTGTCTCACAGCGCCACTAAGTGGACCAGATCAGTATTACAGTCACTGCACGGCCCGGCATTACAGTTTGAGGCAAAAAAATAATAATAATCTCTGGTTTAAAGTTTAACGACTTTACACCTATTTGTTTGATTGTATCTACTCTACTAAGTAATATCATATTCAAAAGCTTCTATGTCAATCATAAATGCTCTGAAACTATTGAAAACTGTGTTGTGTTTAGCTGAGATCATTCTAATTGTTTTGATTTTAGCAAATGTATGCATGACTTTTTTTTCCCTTTAAAAATACAAATAAAAAATATATATATGCACATGTAACCAGGGATGTCTCCATACTACTGATTAGTATTTAAAACATTACATGTGGAGATTTCCCCCTTTTTTGTACCAGAATGTATTTTTTACACTCATTTGTTTTCTTACTTTACAACTTCCTGGGTGCTTAATGGAACTTGACCTTCTCCGGTACTTGTCATAATGCAAATTTTATTTCAAATACAGTTTTTGTTACAATACATTTGTCTAGAAATCTTTATTGCTTCTTACTTGCCTTTGTTGTGAACGTAGCATGACTTTCTAAAACGAGATCTGTTTTAACGCTTGGTAATCAGGGTGCGTTCAAGAAACGCAGATACTATGATGTATTTAACATTATTACAATGTTCTTCCAGTCGACTAATAATGGCCTGAGAGCCGCTAAATACTTGAAATATTAATTAATCCAATATGAATTACTCGAAGAGATCGTAAGCCCCTCTATATACTGTAAATATAAGTGGTTGTAGCTTGGGCTCTGTTATAGTGACGAATTCCATTTTAAGTAGCTGGTGATTTTTAAGATACTTTTGTTCGCCAGATTGCTGTTTTATATTAATTTTAATATATGATTTATATTTTTTACGAACTTAAATGCATCCCGTTCCGAAACCCACGCGTTAAACCGTGCTCTTATTTAGTAGAAGAAACGAAACTGTTTTCCTTTGTGAATGAATGGCGGACGCATACGATTGGCCACGCTGTTGTTGTTTGCGCGCCGTTCGGCTTTTTTCGGAAATGTCCGTAGTGTGACGTCAGCACGTTGCCAGCGTCGCGGCGACAGCCCGAAGTTTGAGCGACCGAGCCAAAGGGGGAAGCAAAATGGCGGAACTCGAAGATGTTACGCTAGATGGGAAACCGCTTCATTCGCTTCGTGTGGCGGATTTAAAAGCTGCCTTGGAGCAACGAGGTCTGGCCAAAAGCGGGCAGAAAAATGCGCTCATCAAGCGACTAAAAGGGGTGAGTTTGGACGAAGGGTTTGGCTAAAAAAAAAAAATGTCTGCTACTATCAAGTTCACTCGTAGACGAGAGCTGAGTGGCAGGCCAAGTATCGCTGCCTCGGAAGCGGGAATGCGCATTTAGTGCCTGTGCACTCTTTAAACCGCCAACGGTATCCCTACGCTACTTAGAGGATGCTTGGTTACCTTTACGACTTAAGATTTGTTGATTTTTTGCAAGGCCTTTATGTTTTTGGGGACGGAAATGCGGTCGGTGGGTCGTGTGATCCTAAGGTTTGTGAGTTGAGTTCGTGCCCGCGCCCTCGCTCGCTCTCTCTCTGTGGTGGGGGGAGGCGCGCGGATCGGGGGCGCGCACAGCTCTGTGCTGATGGATGAGTGGCTGACATTTGCTCTGGTAAACACCAGATCGACTGAAAAGAAAAGTAATAACTAGGTTTTTTATTTATTTATTTTTTTTTTTTTTTAAGTTTGCGGTTTCGAAACAAAATGGCCAGCAAAGCAAATAAATTTCGAGGCGCACGCGGAGTTGTCTTGGTGGAGATTAAATCCAGTTTGTCCTCACTAATCCGGGCAGGTTTATCAGACTGTGTGTGTGTGTGTGTGTGTGTGTGTGTGTGTGTGTGTGTGTGTGTCCGAGCTTTTAAATCGTGCGTTTTTACAGGTAAATAGAGATTTGCTCCGGTTTATAGTAGACAAGTGTTGTATTTTTTGTTCATATCACAAAATTAGGGACACAGTGTGTAGACCACATTGTGTAAATAATTTACACACCGTAACACGACGCGTTGCTCGCCGTTTTATTCACTTTGCATTTCTTTTGCAGTTGTAAACGGTGTTTACAGAGGCGGCACAAAGCGCTATTCTTTTGTCCTCGGTATCGACAGAGCTTTTCTTTTTTTTTTTTTGTCAACGACCGGTGAATTGTTCACTTCACACCAGTCCTGTGCCGAGTGGGTGAAAACTGCATGAATAAACACATGGACTGGCGCCACACACACATGCGCGCACACACACACACACACACACACACACACGCAGTATAAATACAGGCCGAGACCGCAATAAAACTGTCCATGAGGCACATTGAAAACTAGGTGGAGTAATATTTTCTCCAGAATAATGGTGGTACGGTTTTGGACACAGCCATGCAGTGTTCAGTAAAAAGTCTCCTGGTGGATTTACTTAAGCGGTATGTAAATAACAGGCTTTTACAGTTAGATGTGGTGTTCACACTACAGTCATATTTGTTTACTTTGTGGAGACCGAGCGTGTTTATGTACACGCTGTACTCTTCTTTCTTTCTCTCGTTGTAAAGAAAATGTTCGTGTGTGTTGCTTTGGGTTTAATTCAATTCAATTCAATTTTAGCTTTAAATGTAATCTGTTTGGCTTTGAAAAGCCTTAGTCCCAGCAGTCTGGATTTGGAGCAGATGAGAGCTCCATCCAGAAGTAGGACCTCCGAGACCGATCATGCAGGTCCGGAGAGCAGAAGATTTTCTCTAGCACGTTTTGGGGGTTAAATGCTCTCTAAAGTATGAAGAGTCATATACCTAGAGCCTTTTCTAATAGTGAAGCTGCTTTGTTTCAGGGCGTTCTCAAACTTTTATTTGTTGCCAGGGAAACCATAAAATAGTGCTATTGGACTACTTCAATTCAACTATTCAAATGTTAGGATCATAAGAGAAATGTGCGCAATAATATTTTGTAGATATATTGGTGTTTAGTGCTTTTATTCCTGAATTCCTCAATGCATTCCTTAATGCATTTAAAAAAAAATGTTTAGTACTACTTGGCGTCGTCGTCGTCGTCGTCGTTGTTGTTGTTGTTTATAGGGTTGGACCAAACCTATTTTATTCAACTGCCCTGGCTCACATACTAATAACTTGATTATTGTATGTGAACTTGATATTAAAAGTTAATTATAAGTTGTAATAAATTGCATTGTGGTGCATTTGTGATTTTGAAAACTTAACATTTTTTACAAGATCCCAATCCCCTTGACTTCACTTTGAAGACAGAAGAAGGCTTTACGGTCCAAGCAAGACCAATTTTTAGTTATACGTGAATAATTTTTGCTGACGGTTTGCATTGTAAGTGCTGCTATGCATTCATCAAAGCCTACTGGTTTTCTTTTCTCCCCTTTCCTCTCCTTGTTTATCACGTTTCCTATGATGAGTTTGCCATGCTAATACCGATGTGCCAGACTGACTGGGTGTAAATGAGTTCAACTCAACTTCTCACACTCACAGTGTGCTCTGAGGAAACGGAGCAACAACCGGTCATATTCACAAATTTTTTTTTTTAAATCCAGAAAACTACTTGGATCGACGAACTTGCACAATTTTTTTTGCATGGTCTTTCAAATTGATGTTTGTTGGTAAATTGAGACCTTTTTAGCTGTATTTGTGTTCAGCACACATGAATCGAAGAGGGCTTTGGTTGAACGAGTGGTGTGATGTCACATGCAGCAGTTTTAAAAAATTTCAAGGTCCTCTGAATATTGTGGAGTTTCCTTGATTTTGCATTGATTTGCACAAGTATGAAAACTAGGAGGGACTGGTTGGCTATTTAAATGTGCAACTTTGCTGTGATATATAATTTTTAACCCAGGCTCTGTATGATTGCTGTTTGTATTGCAGGCACTCATGTTGGAGAGCCTGCAGCGAACCTCCACCTCTCATCCCGGCCTGCAGCCCAACTCGCAGGTCAGAATAATTTGCTCATGAAATGATCTGGTTCTGAGTGTGCGTGTTTGTTTGTTGGTGTGTGTGGTTTTTTTTTTTTTTTTTTTTTCAATTTAGGTGTATTAGATATATGAAAATAGTAAGGCCTGGCTAAATATGAAACTGCACATTGCACCAGCAGCTCATTGCACCGTTCATCTTTGCAGATTGTTTAATTTACTAAAGTAAATTAGAGTAACTACAGAGATGTCCTGCTTAAGTGGCTGAGCATTTGTTTTGGACTTGTTGGAGACTGTAGTCCCACAAGTAAATTATTTTCAAAACTTTGAGAAAGTAGGATGCATGGTATTTAACTGACGTGTGCACTTTTTTATATATATATATTTATGTACTTCAGATAGGGGAGGAGATGAGCCAGAACAGTTTTATTAAACAGTACCTGGCCAAACAGCAAGAGCTCCTGCGTCAGAGAATGGAGAGAGAGGCACGTGAGGCAGCCGAGGCAGATGGTAAGACACAAGTAAACAAACAGTTCAAAAGATCCTGATGGCACAACCGAGTAGAATAGACCAGAAAATAAACGAGGCTGTATCTGTGTCCCCTTTTGCTTTGGATAAAAGTGTCTGCTAAATAAGAATAAATTTAAATCTGGAGAGTACGCGTTTGACAACACGGCAATCTGTTTATATACAGAGTGCTTTTTTATAGAGTGTTTCAGCTTTGAATGTGGGTCATGCTTCTATACAACAAAGGGTCAAAGACAATAACAAGAAAGCAAATTACTGCAACTTTATGCTTGACATTGTGATGTTCTTCTATCTGATTATAATATTTTTATTCAAGAATGATTCTAAAAATACATTTTAATAGCAATAAAGTCAGAACGTTAATGCCATTCAGCATAGCAGCTCCTTGTTGAACCACTTAAGTTTATATACATCACCAAAAACTATTGAGTGTATTTCGCAATCTCTGTACTATGTGTTTAGTAGCAAGTCCTACTTTGTTCTCTCTTTTTTTTTTTCCCCTTCTCTCCCCATAACAAGTTCTTGTAAGTATATTAATTATATTTACCATTAACATTTTTCTTGCATTTTTTTATACTCTTAATTCAATAGCAAGAGTTGTTTTATTTAGAGCTGCAACAACTAATCTAAAATAATCGATTATGAAAATCGTTGTGAACGAATCTCATTATGGATTAGTTGGTCTGCGTGCAGGAAACGCTTACTCACGACATTACTTCTGGCCCGAATACACGCTTCAGAGAGTAAATACTAAAATAGTCTCAACTGATGTACTATACACTTACACTATGCATTTAGTGATTGAATTTTAGAAAGGTAATATCCCCTCAAAAGGAACGCTTTTTTACTAACCGGAAGTAAAAGCCGCTTCCTAGTCGACCACGCGTGATGTCGTACACGTATAACGTGCCACCGATAGCTTTGGCAGATACCCAGAGTCACCGACAATGACTTTCTTAACTTTACTGTTTGCATTTACTGTTGCAAGTAATGCATAAATACTCTTGTATAATATAAACTTGTGTACTAGTTTATATTGTGTGTATATAAGTATTTACGCATTATTTTTATGGATGCACAAAAAGCACTGAAATAAACTACAGTCCTAAGTTAATATATTCTGTTGTGTGTGTCTGTGTGTATTGGGTTCTTTTCAGTCTTATTTAATTGGACAAACAGTTGTGTAAAGTTTTAGTCTGCAGTTTATATTTGTAACATACAGTTTGTGGAATTGATTTTAAATAAATGAAAAATTGGTACTGTTTTTAAGTTTGCCTCCCCCCATCCGATTAATCGGAAAAATCGTCCGTCAACTAATCGATTATGAAAATAATTTAGTTGCAGCCCTAGTTTTATTTTACTATTAAGTACTACTAGTATAGTATGATAGTTTTTCTGTATGACAGAATTTTGTTATAAATCTTTGACCCATAAATACATCTCTCTCTCAAAATAAAGCTCTGTGACTGGTTTGTTCACATGGACAGTCATTTGTCATGTTGGTCACGTTTGCCCCTCATGTGTTTCCTATGATGAGCTTACCATGCTAATAATGATGCGCCAGACTGACTGGGTGTAAATGAGTTCAACTCAACTTCTCACACTCGCAGTGTGCTCTGAGGAAACCTGGGACACCCGTCTGCTTCTTTCTTCGAGTCTCGGTTTGATTGAGACCCTGCAGTAGTGAGAGTTGGCTTTTCTGTGTATTATTATTGTTTATTTGGTATCTGCCAAGTCTTGTCTGTTTTACAGACATTTCAAGACTACTAAAGAGGGCTCTATGTTGGAACTTGTGACTTGCTGTGACCTGACCCCTGCGTTGTATGATTTTTAGATACAGACAGTCCCGCAGGCCCTGAGGAGGATGACCACACAGCTGCCAACGACAGCACATCTTACACGCCAGACAAGGTTTGCAAACACATTTTCTAAGCAATCGCACCTGCAATAAAGATGTGTACACACACACACACACACACGAAGGAACCCGCATCCTTATTATGTGAATGTGTGATTATTTTTTTTTTTTATTTATTCCCCCCCCCCACCCCCCCTGCTTCAAGGATGCCAGCATAGCTGCACATATCTTGCACTTTAACAAAGTATCAGGTAGCCGTACTTCACCCATTTTTATACTCCATAAAGTTTCATTTGTGTTGTTGGTCACAAAAGTCTATACTCAAGACTCAAATGCCTGGTAAACGATAATTTGTAGCAAACCGGCATGCTTATTTGCTGTTTGTGGAATTAAACTAAAGTCTTGCAAGTGAATGGTGAAGTGCGCACAGTGGAAAATTTGATGGTTTGGTCAAACAGAAGGGAACACTTCTTGCTTTCTGATAAGTATTGACTACATATTTAAAGTAAGTATGAATAAGTGTCAAAAAATAAAACATGAGCTGTTTAGTCGGATGTAGTTTTCAAATAATGATTTAATTAAATTTAAATGAACACCTGGGTAAAAAAAAAACACAACCAGAATATCTCTATTACTTTTATTAGTCGTTCCTGAATTATTGGCATTTGTGATTTTGATAATGCAAATAATTATAGCATTAGAGGTTTGAATGGAATTTGTTAAATCGTTATACCGGTTTAACGGCACACTTTTCGCACTTTTCACTTGGTAGCTGGTAATTACATACTGCCTATCTTTCAGCTATATTTCATTCTTCTACTCTCACCTCTGCAGTGCTGTGATTGGTCAGCCTGTAAGCGAATTAATGTGATGAGGTGTTATGGAGAGAAAATGATTAAAATGTATTTGTATTGATTGGGGAGAAGCTGTTGACGTGTATAGTTGATGCTCTGTGTCTGCACTATGTTGCTGGCGAGATTAAAAATCACTTAACGAAGCTCAACATCAGATATTACACCGTACACATGATTGTATCGATAAAAAACAACTTTATTTTTCTAAATACATTGTAACATGTGGTTAGTAAAGATGGCCATGTTCTTTTAGAAACAAGAAAAATGAACAGCATTGGAGCTGCCTGCTATTATTGACTTGTGGTCATTGCTGATTAAAATACAGAGCAGTTTTCACTCATTTGCAGCGAGCTTGAAGGAGGAGGTGTTGGTATGCACCAGGAACAATGCAAAAGAGGATGTTTATTTTCATTCATAAAACAAAGCCCGCTATTTAGTTTTGCATCCACATGATTCATTCAGTGTCTGACTGCTTGGGATGTTTTTAAAACATTTTATTCAAAGAAGAACATTGAATTTTTATATAAAGTATAAACATATTGCCCACATTTTTTTTTTGTCTCTATCATACAGCCCTAATGGAATGGATACTAGGAAGGTTATGGTAATCATCGAGATAATGGATACTCCTAGCTTTAGAGATAGCCAGAGTGCATCATATCAATCTAAACCAGGGGTCTGTAACGTTTTCCAGGCCAAGGACCCCCAAACTGATGGCGAGATGGAGCGGGAACTCCTAATTATATATATTGTATGAAATTGTGTTATATCAAACTGGTACCAAAACTTTTGCGACCCCCATGCAGTACCTCCGTGGACCCCCTGTTGAAGACCTCTGATCTAAAGATTATCATCAAAGATATATAAAATGAAAAATTCACTAAAATATGGAAGTACACAAATTTAATTAACTGCTCTTCATAGGGCTGGGTAATATGGCCAAAAATATTATCACGCTATGATGAAAAATATAATTCGATACCAATATTTATCACGATATACTTTCACATTTGTACATTGCGCATTTTTGGGGGGAATTTCCAAGTTGCCAACCAGAGTATTTTGAAAAGAAAGAAAAAGATAAATCCTGAACAGTCAGAATATTCTCTTCAAAACGGCATTGTGTGCCCAGAGACAGTCACAGTGATGGGGTTTGAAGAGTACCAAAAGGTTAAAGTATTTTATAGAATTCATCAATCAAGTGCATCAATCGTGCGATATGAACATTAATAAATGAGTTCATCATTTTAAAGCATAATAAGAGCATGGGTTTTTTTCCTCCTTTTTTTATGTTTTCAGATTTATTTACATTCTGATACAAGAATGGGGTCAAAGGCGGTCTTGTGACTAAGGAATGATACTGTATTGAGGTTAAATTCCTTAATGTAAAAATAAGGCCTTAATTACCATTGAAATGGCTTAAATTCATGTTTCCAAAGACTTAAAAATGCAACTGAACCGACACCGTAAAGCAGATTTGAAATTTTATTTTTGCTCCTTGCATTTTGAGATGGTAAATTTGTGTGACTGTGTTACCCTGATCAGTGTTTTAGAGCGACTCGGTTCACAGTAAACTCCGCTCCACACCAATTTCATCTCTGTCTCTGCTGTGAGTCTTTTAACCTCCATTTAGACACAACACAGACCACATTCACTTTGGCTTTACATTAGAATAGTCTCAAACATTTTTGTGGGCAGAGATTTGCAGCATTATACTTGATTGGTAATGAGAAGTGAATTTAAAACCTAAAGGTCTTCCTGCAGTTTTCTGCCAAAATAAAACCACGAGTTCTAACACATAAAAGTAAATTGTGTCATAAATATATTGCTATTGTTTTATTAGTATTTGCACCTTAAATAAAAATTGATTATGTATTATTATTTAGTGCAATAGAAATATTATTAGATGGCAAAGGTGCGTGTGTGTGTCTCTCTGTTCTCCCATAGACCTCCTATAGATGTTTACCCTGCTACAGTTTACTTAAACCCAGAAATGGATGTATGTGCATGAACACAATCCATTATCGCTGACGTAGCATGATTGAAGTGAAGTGCGGGTCTTGGACATTTCTGGAAATGTTTTGAATTTGGATTTAAATGTATTAAATTTAAGGTGCTGATACCTGCAGATACCATGGGAGAGAAAATTTAGAAAAGCTTGAGTGGGCCATTTTTATATTTTCCTTAAAGTGAGAAAGACATGACTATCTATTACTATAGTAATTTGACTTGTCTTTCCTTGTCATCCATGGCATCTCTGAATAATTTTCACACAATTTGGACAAATAATTTCTTTTGTTTGTTATAAAAGGCTTGTAACATGCCGATGAATAAGTTAAAGTTAGAAGAGAGAAAAGTATACTTATGCAGCATATCATGTCCACTCATGTGCGGGGAAAGTGCGAAACACAGGCTTATATGCAACCTATGGGGGGCTCCGAATGATCGCTTGCTCTCGGGTGAAACGCTAAATAAATTCCCCTTCATACGATGTAATAAACGTGGAGGTGCAACCGCAAAAGCAGTCCGTTTGGCGCATGATGACTCAAGAAAGGTTCTAATGATGTTTGTCTAAAGGTAAGATATAGGTTAAATATCGGTAATTACCCAAAAGCTTATCATCTATATCGTAGATTTTGTTTATCACGATAAATTTCGAGTTTTATTGCTCAGTCCTGCCTCTTCATATACATCTTTCTTTACTGTGTATTCAGGCATAGTCTCGCCATTGTGTGCCTTTTTAATATTTTATCATTTTTCATCCCCTGGTTTCTGTCTCCCCATCAGCATCACGTTGTAGCATCTCGGCCCTCTGTGCCAGAGGATGGAGGAGGTGATCAGCTGGGGCCACAGGATCCAGTTGCTCTGGGAGGCCACAGGCTGGACACAGGTGATGCCTCAGCATCGCATGATTCCACTGATGTCCCCACAGCCAAGATATGGCGCCCCTCCTTCTCCCAGGAGGAGGTTGCCACTCCCTCCCCTCCCCGTGCAGTTGCCTCTCTTTCTGTGCGTGTGGTTGGTCAGCCAGAGCGACAGGGAGTACCCCTAATTGTACCCCGCCCACAACAAAGAGAAGGAACCGCCCCAGTAGAAGCAGGCCCTGCCCATCCAATGCCGCAGCTCAGCCAGTCTGCTCGCACTCAAGAGGACAGCGATGAAGACGACGATGACGATGATGACAGCGATGAAGATGACGACTGGGGTCCTTCAGCTCGTGGTAGAAAGAACATCCAAACACCTCCAGCTCAGCGCTCGCGACGCAAGCTTCAGCCCCCTCAACACATTCCACCCCGTCATTCTCCACTGCAGCTCAGACAGCCCACTCCTCCTCCCTCTCCCCCTCCAGAGCTCTCCTTCCCCCTGCCTGACACCCCAAAACAGAGTCCCCCAGAGCAGGACGAACCCGAAGCCCCAGAAGGGGCTGCTGTGTCCTCTCCAGCTTCCCTGCAGAGACAAGAATCAAGCTCCAGCTCCAGATCCAGCAGTCCTGAGCCACCATCCCAGCGCAGGCCTGGGCCACTCAGCCTACTGGTGCGCAAGATGGAATCTGAGGGAGCTTTTGATGGTGGGCAGAAGAAGGATGATGAGGAAGAGGGAGACACCACTGTGGCAACAGGAGAACAGGTTGAGTCTGGACCTGGGGTGCTTGTGTTTTCTAGAGGAGCAAATGATGTTCACACCAGCTGTGATTCTGAGGTGGTTCCTGATCATCAAGATTCACCTCAAAAGCAGCTTCCTAGGGAGCCTGAGTCTCTGCCCTTTATGCCCTCTATCACTGAAAACAGCCCTCAGGGGTCAGTGGAGATGAAAGAAGCCGAGGGGGAACAAGAAGAAAGTTCTCAGCCAGATGAGGAAGAGAAGCAAGATGACCAGGAGGGTTGTAGTGAGCAGAAGGAAAAGGTGAAGGAGTCTGAGGAGAGCTTTAATGTATCATCATGGAAACGTGAGCGAGAGGAATCGCCGTCAAGGGTTTCCGACGACTTCCGTCACACATCGCCTCCCCCTTCCCCGCCTGCTCCTGCAAAACGAGCACGTATCTTCTCCGAAGTTCCCCCACCCGAATGCCTCATGTCTCCTTCCAAGCCGGAGCAGGTGTCAGTCCTTGTGTCTGGGCCGCAGCATGCAGATGTTGAAATGGAGACTGAATCTCCTGCTGGAGTTCCTCACTCCTCACCTGAAAAGGAGCACGACAAGGAGGTGAAAGCAGAGAAGCAGGAACCTGCAGAGGCAGATGAAGCAGCAGAAGACATAAGTAAGCCTCCTTCGTCACTTCCTCCATCTCCACCACCAGAGGAAGTGGAAGCTGAGCACGAGAGAGAGAGATCTACAGAGAGCGAAAGAGAGAGCTCTTCAGAGAAAGAAAGCGAGATACCCGCAGTGAGGGAAAGCGAGGTGCCTGCAGAGAGGGAAAGCGAGGCCCCTGCAGAGAGGGAAAGCGAGGCCCCTGCAGAGAGGGAAAGCGAGGCCCCTGCAGAGAGGGAAAGCGAGATGCCCGCAGAGAAAAAGATACCAGCAGAGAAAGAAAGAGAGATACCCGCAGAGAAAGAGATACCAACAGAGAAAGAAAGAGAGATACCCGCTAAGAGAGGAAGCCGGAGGTCCGCTGAGCGAGGAAGCCGGAGGTCCGCTGAGCGAGGAAGCCGGAGGTCCGCTGAGCGAGGAAGCCGGAGGTCCGCTGAGCGAGGAAGCCGGTGGTCCGCTGAGCGAGGAAGGCAGAGGTCCGCTGAGCGAGGAAGGCAGAGGTCCGCTGAGCGAGGAAGGCAGAGGTCCGCTGAGCGAGGAAGGCAGAGGTCCGCAGAGAGAGCAAGGCAGAGGTCCGCAGAGAGAGCAAGGCAGAGGTCCGCAGAGAGAGCAGGCAAGAGATCCGCAGACAGAGCAGGCAAGAGATCCGCAGACAGAGAAGGCAAGAGATCCGCAGACAGAGAAGGCAAGAGATCCGCAGACAGAGAAGGCAAGAGATCCGCAGTGAGGGAAAAATCACATGCACGACACTCATCCTCCTCCAGCCAGTCTTCATCCTCTGACTCTGATTCAGAATCCTCTTCCTCCAGTTCCTCAGGCTCCTCCCCACAGGACAAACCCAGGCCACCCAGTCAGAATAAGGTATGTGATTGGCTTGTGCTTGTTGGTATTTTCATAGTATTGATTTTGATTGTGTTTCCTGTGATGAGTTTGCCATGCTAATACCGATGCGCCAGCCTGACTGGGCGTAAGTGAGTTCAACTCAGCTTCTCACACTCGCAGTGTGCTCTGATGGAATACACAGATCAGATTATTTTTAGAGATCAGTAAGGAAATTTGCATTTGTTTCCTTAGGGACTGTAGTATGTTCCTTCATTCTGTGAGGAAACATGTCATTGAAGACTGGAATTAGCTGTTTCCTTGTTTTGCTCTGCTAGTGTTTTTTGTGTTTCTTTGAAACAGGATGAAGAGAAGAAAGCAAGCAGCCCAGATGGTCCAGCAGAGGAGAAGGAAAAACCTTTGAGGTTAGCTGCTTCAGCTAGTCATAAATCAATCTCTCTCTCTCTCTCTCTCTTCTCTCTCTCTCTCTCTCTCTCTCTCTCTCTCAATATGTCAGTAACATATTGTACTGAGGTCCTTAAAAGTTTCTGGACCTTTTAGAACTTTCTATATAAATGTTACCTAAAACATCAGAATTTCACGCAAGTCCTAAAAGTAGACAAAGAGAACCCAATTAAACAAATATTATACTTGGTCATTTATTTATTGAGGAAAATGATCCAATATGACATCTTTGAACCTCTTGGATTAGCAGTTAATTTGAAGGTGAAATTAGAGTAGTTAATCAACGGAAATGACTATCTGATTTATTTAAAGTCTGATCTTCACAACACATGTTTGTGGAAGTGTATCCTGGCACGAAGAAAGGAGATTTCTGAGGTCCTACCCACATACTTTTGCCACTCACAGATATGTCAGATTGGATCATTTTCCTCAATAAATAAATGACCAAGTATAATATTTTTGTCTCATTTGTTTAATTGGGTTCTCTTTGTTTATTTTTAGGACTTTTGTGCAAATCTGATGATTGTCATATTTATAAAGAAACATAGAAAGCTCTAACCAACCTTCAAGCACCACTGTAAATGCTCACTTAATGCAAACGGTAGTGATCATTTCTCACAGTATTATTGCAAACGCTTACTCCCTGCTCCAGCCTGTGTTTTTCAGGGCTAATTTGAGTTCATGCTCTTACCTTTGAATACTCCACTGTATCTCCATGATATAACTGGTGTCCCCTATTACCTCTCTGTATTGACTGACTGAGAGGGGATCGCAAGGTTCCCAGCATGAACATACACACTTGTTTACTCACCCAGTATAGGAGGATGAGAGCCAACACTTGTTCAGTGTTTCCCCACAGATATGAATAATACCTGGGTGAAGGGATACTAGATACCACTTCATCAAAACAATTATTCATTTGTTAATTCTTGTTATACATTTCTGCATTACATTATAGTTTTAGACTTCTGGTCATAGGATTGATCTGGATAACTTCAAAAACTTCTATCCTTATATAAATAAGCATAGAAAATCTGATTTAAATGGCTAGTAAAGTTAATTTAGCTCACACTGATCACTAGAAGAGGCAGTGCTACCTTCATAGCCTGGAGCTTGAATCATACAGGCATCCCAAGCAAGATATATTCTCGATGAAATTTGAGCGTGTTTTCAGCTCCTCATAAAGAGAAGAATGAATGGCATGTGCCTGAGCTTCTCTTCACTAAACTCTCAAACACAAGTCGGTTATAAACAGTCTGAGGCTCCTGAAAGTGCCACTATACATCACTCAGAACAAGCTATTGATATTCAGGGTGTCTCAAAAGTCTCCATAGATCGGGGAAATTAACACTAGCAAACTGTCTTCCATCATTTTTCATACAGTAAATTATATTTTATTATTAAATGTTGATATAAGAAGAACGTATCGAGATCGGGAAGCTATTGCGATGGACTTTAACAGGAAACACGGCGAGCACATCACACAACACCATTGCCAAACTTGTTAGCAAATTCGAAAAGATGTTGGAAGTGTTTTGGACCAACCGATGTGGTGCTGGCAAATATGGTCCCCTATGTATGGAGACTTTTGGGATACCCTGTAGATTTACATGACCTTTATCCAAGTGTGGGAGCTTAATGTGTGACCGCATTAAAGCAGCTTATTGTGAAGGGTTAAAGGAAGAGCAGGACGTGCTCAGAAAATGCAAATTGGCAAGGGAAAATAATAAGCCACTGTTTCGTTTAAGGCATCAGTTCAGCAGAGCTGTTCATGTTCTACAAGTTATTGTATTCCAGCAGGCTGTCCTATTTGTTTGGTCTTCTGCTCCTCTACAGCTTTGAAGTGTGCCGCTTATGAACTGCTGATGAGCATTATACCAGTATACACTAGGGTGTCAGTATAGCTATAACCTATATGCGGGGAAACACTGCATGCATCCTCCGAGATATATAAAGCAAACCATATCATTTGGAAGTTCTGCCCGTGCAACATCACTGGGCACACGTACTATCTCTATACATGAGCTAACTTACGCCCACAGTTGGCTAATTGACATGGGGGAGAGTAATGTCATCCTCATAATTAAGACAGCAAACGTAATGCACAGGGGTGGTTTTGCCCTCGTAGTCAACCAATCCAGTGTCTTGCTGAAACATGAATATTTAAAATATCTAAACCGCAAAATTATGCAAATATATTTTTTATGAATGAATAGAATATCGTAACTATTAAATGGTACCACATTTAATATGTGCAGAAAAACACATTAAAATGACACACACACAGGCATAAGTAAGGATGGTATTATTTAAAGTATTAGTAGGTTTATTCAGTAAATCAACAAGTGTAGTTGCAAGGTGTGTATATAATAAACTAGCAGCTCTGGGTACATGGAAATTAATGGTACCAGGTTGTGTAAATGCTCTTGCAAACAATTTATGAATAAATTTTTTCGCATCCAGTTCGATATGTGAGGCCGAGTGTCACCGTGCAGTTTGCCCAGGGTTTTGATGATTTTTTCCACATGCATCCTATCCTACAGATCTTTTCATTGTCTAAACAGCAATATGTTGCACTGAATCAGCATAATTTGCTCTGTAGATAGATAGATAGATAGATAGATAGATAGATAGATAGATACTTTATTGATCCCCCAGGGGGAAATTCGAGGTCCCAGTAGCTCAAGGCAGCACACACACACACACACACACACACACACACACAATACAACATACAATACAGCAAGATTTAAAAAGACAGACTGGGAAATTGAGGTAGGAGTTGTGGATGTGGGCTAATATAGTCCACATCTGTATCGGTTTATATACTGATGCATGAATTTCAACTATGTTTTGTGTATTTATGCTCCTTTACATCAACTAAAGCTGAAGAAATACAGGACTGAAAATCCCTGTTAGGGGTTGTACAAACAATTTGCAGTTCATATTTCACCAGATCTGAAAGTGGTACAGTCCCTTCATACAAAAAGTTTTAGGAGTTGGAGGTAAAATGTAGGGGACGTTGAGAGGGCAATAAAATTTTAAGAAAAATCCTAATCTGCATTTTCCTGCTGAGCATTGTAATAATTTATTTAATTTAATTATTTCGTCTTGTCTAAAAATAATAATCTCTCCAGCAGCACACCAGGCTAAAAGTGGCAGCATATAAACACTCAGTGGAAGGATAAAAGCAGAGATGAGTTATAGAGTTAAGTGCTAACTAACTGGTGTGCCTGTGCAAAAATAGCAATACTTCAGAGTTGAGACATGAATTCCATAAATTTTTTTTATAACTGGTACTGATTGGGATATTTAATCATATGGCATGTGTATGCAAAATATTATAGCGATTACAGCAGGTGTATACTGTTGTCAATGTGCTGCTGCTTTATATTTTAGCTATTACCTCTGCAGGGTCTAATCACCACACAAATATCAAGAGTCATCCATGTTATGGAGCTCAAATGTCATGTAAGAAGAAGCGGGAAGTGGCGTGTGTAAGCAGTGTATATACTATTTTCTTTGTATGTTCTAAAGTCTTACAGTTTCTCTACAGATATTTGTGCATTCACTGTTCGTGAGCAAGCCAATAGTGACAGTGTATAAGATGGAGCTGGGCGGAACAAAGACTCAGCGAGTTGGAGGAGTCAATCCTCTGGCCAGCACTATGAATCATGAGTTATTTTTACATCAGATATGCTGTGAATGATCGTTTATGTAACTAAGTGGTTGGTGATGAGGAATAGATACACTTATTGTACATCTAGCTATGACCAGGTTTTAGGGGGTGTAAATGGTAATACACTGTACCTTTTGCTTTTCACTGAAGTGGTACCTTTTTAATCTTTTGTATCTTTTAATGGGTATCTTTTACCTGAAAACGTGGATATTGTGCAACTTTAACTTTTTTTCCCCTTTAAATTAAGACACGTTATTGGATTGTAATCACTTTATAAAGTAAACTGGCATGCACTTTTCTAGGTAAAAGATAAACATTAAAAGTACAAAAGTAGAGATGATATTAGACAAGTGAACAGTAGAAAAGTATCATTCTTCCTGGCAACATTTGAGAAATCGCACACAGCAGTGGACACAATCGCCAATGAGTATAAAAACTCAGGGAGACAAAGTGGCAGTGCACAATAGATACAATAAAGTGGACAATAATAAATACAAACAATGGGAAAAATACAACACAGTGGTGTAGTGTGTGGTGAGTAGGACATTATCACCACTAGCAGCATAGAAGTCCCTGAGTTGTTGTTGATGATGATAATAATAATAATAATAATAATAATAAAGGGGGTCTCGTGCTGTAGCTGATGCGAAACACATTGCATAGTCACATTCTTGAGTAAACAGTGTACACTTGAGGGTACTACTTCAGAGACCAGGAAATGTACAGTTTGGTGCTCTTTTTCTGAGAGTGTAGATTATGAAAACCAAGCTGATGGAAGTCAGTAAGGTTTCATGACGTTAGGAGGGGATCCGGATATGCGTAAGCGACCGAATGTTCGATTTATCTGCATTACTGTTGATGACCTTTTGATAGATTGGAGATATATTGTGGGGGGTTTTTAATGGTATATATTGCGCAGATATCTGTAGTGCTCTTGTGTATATTTGTCTACACACGCAGACACAAAAAAAAAAATCAGAAACACCCGCGGCTTTTACAGTAATGAAAAGAAACCTTGTTTGGTTGTAGTTTTTGATCAGGCATTCAGCGCGGCCAGCTCCCGACCCGGCGTGCGTGGCTGAGTCGGAAGTGTGGTCCCGCCCTCTCTCTGGCCCCTCCCACTCCCCCGAGCTCTGTTCAACATGGCCGCTAAGTGAACGCTGCTGCGCGTAGACCGACGCATTGCACAAAACGGCTGTCTCTCAGCGCGCCTAAGGTTTCGAGTCGTTCGCACGCGGCCGTGAGCGGCAGATACAGACGCAAGACCGTAGCGCATCGAGTTGTAGCCCGTCGACATGCTGTCCGACGGAAATAAAGGAGGGTAAGGGAGAGAGAGAGACAGAGACACGGAGAGGGGAGAAGGCTGAAATGTCCTAGCGCGGTTGCTACACAGTAGCAGTGAGCCTGTATAGAGCGCTTTTTCGCACATAATCCGAGTCAAATCCGAGCGTTTACAATAATCTCATCTCCGGCACGCGGAGCGGGTGGGGGGGTGTCGCGTTTTAAAACCGGCGGAGGGTTTAATTAATTTATTTCGTCCTTGTTTGCGTCGCGGTTTGCTGCGGGTGGGAAGGAAGAGCGTGGCCTTGGCGATGGGGGAAGGGGGATTTGTAGCCATTAGCGTCCGGATGGTAATGTGAACATCTCTGAACGAGCGATCCGAGTGGCGTGAAGCCATGAATCGGTAATAAAGATCGTCTTGTTAATGTCGTCTTTATCGCCGTGCTGCGTCTCGGCTGTCTTAATAAAACGGCGCGTGCTCTGCGCTTCCCGGCTTTGTTACTACTCAACTTTGATATGAAGGAAATCGTGAGAGTTTCGGGAATGTTCCTCCTAAGTGGCAAAGCGTCTCGCATGACTACCTAATCTTCCCCCCTTTACAGTCGTCTGAAACAAGTTGTCCGATCAAGTGCAAGGTGTAAATGTTTCTGTTTTAGCTGATGGACATATGTACACGAGTTGTAATATCAGGTTTAATGGGGTTTGTTACTAGATTCTGCCCCTGAGAGTGAAGGAGCAGATCCCTAACAGCCCCTCCGTTGTTAAGGAGACGGTTTGGGGTGCAGCCCCCCAGGGAGAAAAGATTAGTTGCAGGCGCTAGTAGCAAATCCCCACAAATGTGTGTTCTGTACTAAGATAAAATACACAGCCGCACTGCTTTCTAGGGAAATGTTCCTCTGTGGCACTATTTTATCTACGTGTCATGCTTTTACAAATTAGCCCCCGTGTTATGGGAACGGTAGATTCAGCTTTAGTTCAGCGCCAGTGATTAATGACGCCTTATTGATGTGGTAATTTTTCTTACTGTGTCTGATTTACTTCAAGACCCTTCGTCTTCTGTCTTCCAGCTATGAGCACATGGCCGTAGGTCCACTTTTGAATGTAAAGATGAAAACGTAATAGGACGGGGGCCCTGTCTTCTGGAGACTAATCAGTCAGTGCTGTCGTGTCTCAGAGGGACTGCACTCACTTACACACCTGTTCATGGTATTGAGGTGAACAGCAGGAGGGGTGTGTTAGAAAGAGTAGAGCAAATGCGTGAGTGGTCATGACAGAGGCTGCTTAAAGGGGCGATTAAATGCGATTACCTTGGCCAGCAGATCTCCAGCTGATAGTGTGACATAATGGCTAAATGAGGTTTGATGTTCTTCCCCTAATGGTGTACGCTACTGTTCATTGATTTGTTCTATTGTCCCTGGCATCCATTTTGCTCTAACATGGATGCTTTCTGTCCAGTCGTTATACCGTAGTTGGACGTGTTTGGTTGTTGATGAGGTTGGATACAATTTTTATTGATACAAGGCTGAATTTTATTTTATTTATTTTTTTTTTGTCTGCTGTGACATCTGTCTGTTATGGTTGTTTTACGTGTGTGAGAGTAATCTGTCTTTGTGGATGTGTACGTGTGTTTGACCCTGACATGCCTGGGTATCATTTAGCTGCTGAGTTATTTATAGTTATAGTAACCCAGATCACTATCCTCAGTCACCTTATCTCTCTCTATCTATCTCTCTCTGCTTGTTTTCTCTTTTTCACATCACTCGTTTAACTTGAGCTTCGGGGAAACCACTGGTCGTAGTGAGAGTCCTCTCTAGCTTTGTATTTCCTGTCTCTTTTGCTGTGCCTTTTTTTTTTTTTAAATTGTCTGTCTTCTACCTCCCACTTTTTTCATATTTTCCTCACTCCCCTTGTGATGATATAACACTTGGTGCAGTCATTGTCACATTTCTCTCTCCCTTTCTCTGCATCTTTGTCTCTCTTTCTCTCTCTAGGGATGTAAAGCAGGCCACGGTTGCCGAGCCCACAGGTCCTGTCTCTATGGAGCTCCAGGAACAACCCGAGTCAGAGAGTGCACTGGCTCATCCTGCCTCACAGGAGGCGCCTGAGACCAGCGAGTCCCGTCCCGATGAGGTAATGAGACCTTCTGGAAAGACGCGAAGGGGCAGGGTGTATTTTTACATTATTAAATGTATTCAAATTGGCATTTACAAGTGCTTATTGTTTTATTTAGTTAAGAGATAAGTATTACTTGGCAAACATAAATCTGAACTTTATTAGCTGAAGAGTTATGGGCAGAATTAAAAGAGCAAAAGTAAATAACTGTTTGGGTTTTTTTGCACTTTTTTTAAAAAAGCTGTAAAAGTATATCAGAGCAAGCTTTCCTCCCTCGCTCTCTCCCTCTCTTTCTGTAGCTGTTATTATATTGTCAGGGGTTGAGGCTGGCTAACTGTGTGTGAAATTAGATGCAGTCTACAGTTAGGTTAGATGCTGTGTGAGTGTGATGAAGAAAGATGTGTGTCAACAGAAGAGCTTAAAAGAGCTCGATGTACTCTCGAAGCAGGCCGGCCCGTGTGTGTACACAGTGTAGAGTATGTTTACAGACGCGTACAGTTGTGTGGCATGTCTTCTAAACTGCATTCCGCTCATAACTGTAAAATATGCTTTTTTGAATGTTATTTTTTCATTAGTTAACATCATTTTTGAAGCCCCATTCAGATGTGATTACATTTACATGGGGTCCTGGGGAAATTTCTTCTTGAAGAAAATGACAGGCCAAATTTACCTACCGTTTTTTTTTTTTTTAAACCCAGCAGTCGCTTGATGCTTTTAGTCTCGTCTAGATACATCTCCATGATTTTCCATGCAGATATCGCCTCACGTTGGAAATAAAAGATGTTTGACTGCTACTACTTGCCCTATTTAGTCTCGTAGCACACGTTTCAGTAACCCTCCCAGCAAATAATTAACACTTCCCAGATCGGGAAATGTTTTCAAGCTGTTGCTGGAACTTTGGTTCGCCCCAAGCTGAAGTGAGTGCCAGCATCTCTTTTCTACTTTGCTGCCCCTTCAATCACTTAGGTGCCATTTTGTGAATATCATAGCGAGGAGACGTATAATAAGGTGATGCACAAAAACCCTGATAAACTAATCAAATCTGAATAGGGTGTTAGATGAATAACAAAATGATCAGCCAGGACTTTATGGGTTTAGAAATGCAGGCCTAATAAACTGGAAAGGGATCAAAGCGCAGGTGTCATATTTTGTTGGTGTTTTAAATAGTTTCAATATAGGGTCATCATGAAGTTCTTGAGCAGCCCGTGTGTGTGGGTGAGAGAGGGAGGTAGAGGGAGTGTGAGTGTGCTTTAAATGTAGAAAAGGAAAAAAAAGCCTGACGCAATGTTTTGAGTGAGATAGCCAGACTCTCCTCTACCTGCTTTCTCTATTCTTTTTTTCCCCTTTTTTTATTCTCACTAGCTTTCTCTCTCTCTCATTCCTTCCTTCTATCATATTTTTTTCCCTGTTATCCTTTCATTTCTTCTGTCTCACACATTCTTGTTCTTCTCTTTCTCTCTGCTACTCCTGTCTTAATCTAGTGGTATGAACTGTTGTGTTTTTTAAAAACCCACTGATTGCTTTGTTATGAAGGTGCCCTCCCTTCTTCCATTGCTCATACTGGTACCTGCGTTACTTCCGCCACCTCTCCTCTACCTCCATCACGTGCCGAGCTATGCGCTAGCCCCCTCAGGCAGAGTCGCCACCGCACACTTAGCCTTCACCTGATGGAATCCTGGCGGATGATTGGCCCCGCTGCTCACTGCTCAAACTGATGTGGCCCCTGATAGGACTGCTTGCAAGAAGGCTAGAGAGTTGATTGGGTGGGTCGAGGTGGCAGCCATTTTACCAAGACAACTCCTCTAGACCCACCCCCTGTGATTCACCTACAGATCCAGTGTCACCTCACATGCCGAATGGACTTTTCTACGCAGCTTGACAGGCACACGGTGGTTTAAGCGCCATGGCCACCCGTGTTTGTCCTGCTTGCTGAACAGCATGTCTTCATGAATGGACTTTAATGAACTCAAGACACTTTCTGAGCATCAGCTCTGCTCTACTCTGCTCTGCTCTCACACCCCATACAGACCGATCTGCAGCGGTTTATTGAGTCAAGCTGCACATGACACTGCTCTGCTAGACCACATGAACAAGGCTCCAGGGTTAAGAATTAACCGCGGACTCATTCGCTGTTTCCCGAGAGATTGATATCCCACCTGCTGTGATTTACATGCGAGCAGTCTGCCAGAAGGCACTGACATTTTTTGAGGAACCACACCACAAATTGACTTTCTGGAATACCATTAACCATCACAAGCTCAAAGTTAATCAAGGTGGTGTCTGAACGTGGCCCATTTCAAAGCCCAAGCTTGCATATGTTCAGGAAGTATGTGGCCAGTCCCCACTCATCAGCCTGTGACGTAATGCTGACTCCGTGGATTAGTGTCTGCCTGAAGGGAAATAACTAAGGACATTAATCGGCATCAGCTTGGAGCTTAAAAATGCCACTGTGGTGTACACGGTCTGCCAAATGGATTATGGACTAGTTTTGCTTTATTAAAGCAATTCTTTTAGACTGTAACATTGATTGCTCTCGCATGCTGTGTAAAAAGAAATGGGAGAGCTGTTCTGTGTGGACACCACGGATCCCAGAGACTGTATTCACATGGTTGCATGAATGCACCACACCTCATGAGGGCCCCAGATAGAAGGATGCTCTCTGAATCATCTCCCTCTGAAACCATCAAAGACTGTTTCTGATTCATTAGAAATCACTATTGCATCAAAGACTTTGTCATGATTCAGAAATCACAGTAAAAAGAAAAGCCACTCATTGAAAAATCACTCCCACCAAAACTAAAAGTCCAGAGGCAGTTCCAAATCAGCCAGCCAATCAGCACGCTCCGTTTGTGAGCATTTCTCATCCTCACTCCTCAGCCTCTTCCGATTGGACCGTTGTTTCCTAGATACAGTGCACACTGCCGTGCGGTTGGGCCATAGCCAAGCCAGAGACGAATCAGGTGTCAATGGTACCAGGAAATACCCTTTTCTTTTTTTTTTCTTTTTTTAAAAAAAAAAAAAACAAAAAAAAGCAACCCAAGATGTATTTCTTTTATAAACAGATATCATAGTGCCTTTTTGGTTAAAATTGAGGGTTGATGTTTTATTTTGTGTGTGCAGGACAGTAGATTAAGTTGGGGATGTTGAGGTTTTATATCCTTATTGGCACTATACAGGGATAGGACTAGAAAGTATGGGTCAAGCATGAATTCCATAACCTGTAAGTTCCTATATTTAAAGGAACTTAGTGTTTATTTGACAGACAGCGTGGAAGTTTATTGGACAGCCTCTTGTGTGTCACATGATTCGTTCATCTAATGTTGATTTATTGATAGCTTTATGTCTGTTCTTTTTCCTTCTCTTCTATCACCCTTCCCTCTTTCCCACTGTTCCTCCTGCCCGGTGTTTGTGTCATCGTCCTCCCTCTCCCTCCCTCCCTCCCTCTCTCTGTCTCGCCCCTCCTTGAACCCACTTGGGTCTTTTTTTTGTTTGTCATCCTCTGTCTTTTCAGAGCACCACTCCAAAAGCCTTTGCTGCTCGCAAGATTTCACTCACCAGTAAGTTTATTTTTATTTTAATTAAAAGAAATGTCTTCTGTGACAGGGTGCATCTGTGTCAGTAAGTCTTAATTTGTTGGAATAATACATGGTCAATCACAGCTACCTGCTCATAACTTATCTAGCATGCACAGAGGTGCAAATATGTGCAAATCCAGGAAAAGCAGTTGGAGAAAACCAAAACCTCTGGGTGCTTAAAATCTGTCTGCCAACAGACATTGTGGAGACCATTCTGTATCACTTTGATGGTGTGACATAAATAAATGATGGTTTTATTCTATTCGATGTAGAATGCCTATTAGTGTTTTGTCAATACTGTAAATTAGGTCTTAAATTATATTTGTAGTAGCATTGACAAGTCTTTGGTACTGCAGACACCATGTGTGATGACCCCAGATAGAGGGATGCTTTGGGGTCTTTTCTCTGCGTGTTTTTAACCGCGCGTTCCTTTTGCTGCTGTTTTTACACTGTAGCTGCTAAGCCAGAGGGAGCAGCAGTGGATGCAGAGTCTGGGGGCGGGGCTGGCAGGAAGAGGAGGTGGGGCTCCAGTACAGCAGTCACTGCCAAAAAGCCCTCGATCAGTATCACCACAGAATCACTGAAGGTAGGAGATTACCATTACTACAGAACCATCTATAATCAGTTGATTCCCATAAAATCATGCAGTTGTTGACTTGGACCAAGTATTTGTGACACCTAGGATATAAATAATCTGCTACTGTATTACAGAAGTGTTATGAGAATAAAAACATTGTGCACCTTTCCATCAGTGATTACTTGCAGACTATATATAGATAGTCATTCATTCGTGTGTGTTTCCAGTCTTTAATCCCAGACCTTAAGCCGCTGCAAGAGGCCGTAGTGGACTTGCACCCAGACGAGGGTCGTTTCTCCGGGGACGAGGACTCTAGTCAGCAGCCTGAGCATGATGAGGACCAGGGGCTTCAGATCAGACGTACTGTGACACAGGTACACTATTAGTCTGACACCATCAGGTACACTCACACAGTACCTATCCGCTGTCAGGAAAACCCAGGCACTGTCACTAAATATGGTATTATGTATAGAATGTGTCCTTTAGCTTTGTTCTGTACCCAGGTGGTTCCATCTGAAAGTCAAGAGAATGGCCAGAAAGAAAAGGAGGAGGATGAAGATGAGGAGGAAGAGCAGCCAGAAGGAGAGAAGGAGAAACCCCCAAAGAAACTGAGGAGGGAGAGCTCATGTGAGGTTGCCATGGAAACACAGGAGGGTGACACTAAGAAGGGTATTTTTAGTTTGTTTATTTGGTTTTTTTTTTTTTGTTAATGGCTAACCCCCCCGACTTTTGTTGTACATGTGCAGTTAATGACATTAATAGTTTAGCAATCTTGTTGGTATCAGATCTTAATATCCATGCTGTTTAAGTCTGTTCTGGGAGGAGGAGTCTTCCATCTGTTCAAGAATCTTGTCAAAGTCGGTCTTTGCTTCTGAAGAATGGTTTGGCTGAATCCTTTTTTTTTTTTTTTTTTCTTTTTTTTTACCCTTGCTTACATTTTTTCACCAGTAACCCCTAACGACTCAGTGGTGCGGCGCTCCATCAGTCAGCAGAAAGTGGCTGTGTCCATCACCATCGATGACCCAGTGCGCACAGGCCGTCAGCTCTCACCTCCCCGTGGCAAAACATCCAACATCATCCACGTCTGCAACCTGGTGAGTTTGCGTGTTAGAAATATGGCCTTCAGTGCAGTCAAAACTCCATAAAGCCCATAGATGTTTAACACGTGTACTGTTTGTGCTGTAGAGGGGAATTGATTAGGTTCAGAAACATTCTGTACATTGCTTAGATCTTGGTATATATTTTCATGCCTTCACCACTAAGTGGTCTTTTTCAGGTTGTCCATGTGACATGAGATTTAGTATGATATCTCAAACAATGGTTTAATGTTTGTAGTATTTCTATGGGATTATTGCCATAATCAGCGGATGAACTGATTTTATATTTTGGAATTGATCCAAACAGGGTCAAGGTCACGTTAGCGTGAAATCGTGAGAACCAGGTTTTCAATGAAATTTTTATTATTATTGTAACCAACTGATTAGATTTTAGTGTTGATCCAAACTGGTCAACTCTCTGAAAAAAAAAACATTTCTGCAGTAGCTTCCTTGTTTTAAGTATATTTGAAGGGTATTTCTGGCATACGGATAACAAGGACTAGAGTTGTTGATGGTAGAGACATCCCTGTCTACTTCTACTTGTTCAACAATCCCGGTTTGCCTTAGCAAAATACAGTGCCTTGTGAAAGTATTCGGCCCCCTTGAACTGTTCGACCTTTTGCCACATTTCAGGCCTCAAACATAAAGATATAAAACTGTAATTTTTTGTGAAGAATCAACAACAGGTGGGACACAATCATGAAGTGGAACAAAATTTGACGGATATTTTAAACTTTTTCAATAAATAAAAATCTGAAAAATTGGGCGAGCAAAATTATTCAGCCCCCTTAAGTTAATACTTTGTAGCGCCACCTTTTGCTGCGATTACAGCTGTAAGTCGCTTGGGATATGTCTCTATCAGATTTGCACATATCTCTATCAGATTGCAAATTTTTGCCCATTCCTCCTTGCAAA
>JAFFST010054307.1:166839-180270 GCA_022414735.1 Noturus placidus
CCCCCCCCCCCCATTCAGTGTGTGTTGTGTGAGGGAAGGCTAGGAGAGGTGCACACCCTGCTCATGTGACAGGAGTGGCAGAGGAGGTGGAAGTCCAGGGGGAAGCACTGAGAGCCTGGTTTATCAGAGAGCTGCTTCCCACACTCCTGCACACACAGAGAGAAAACACAGTGAGAAGCTGTGAAGTAAAGTTGGTTCATGTTTATATTTTAAAACTTTTGGGGAGGAGAAGAGACAAAAGGGTCAAACTTATTTCTGGGACATTAATTACTTGCATTTTTTCAGGTGAAAGTGCTATAAATGTGTACAGCTGTTTTATGCATCAGTTTGCTGTTTAAAACTTAAGCATACAAATAAAATGCAACTCGAGGAGTGACTAATGGAAAAAAGCACAGTTTAAAAGCATGAATAAGCTCATCGTAAAAGACAAAACTGAGGAAGTGAGGATAAACGTGAAATTTGATCTCGAACACAAACAGGAAAACCAAAGCAAAATGTTGATAGTGTTCCTGAATTTTTCTGACTCAACTGTGTGCTGTTGAAAAGCGATGGGAAGAAAAAGCGAGGTACTAATCATAAGCATGCCACCTCATCTGAGGGTTTCTGCATGCACGGCTGCCTCGGGAAATACTTCACTGGTCTTTAATGACTGTCGTTAACATGATGCATTAGCTTTTTTCCTCGATGATTCTTATAAATGTGTGTACCCATAAAGTTAATGAGAAAGCATGAGGAGCATTCGAGTGAGCGTGTTCTGACTTTTCAAAAGAAGACGAGCTGCTGAAAGACAATACTGAGAACGAGAAATCCAAAAAGGATTTCAAGCTCGTGTCAGTGGGTCAAAATGGCTTGAGGCCATTCCTCCATGTCAGGGGGAACGTGCCAAATATACAGGAGGACTAATGACATAACGGCTCAGATACAAAAATACTGCTCAGGAATAAAGAATGTACGTTGGTGGTGTTTCATAAAGTATTATTATTATTTTTTTAACTCCCCTAATGCTTGTCTGGATTTGTCTTAAACTGGAAACTTCATTCAACATTTTTACCAGTATTAACACAATTAATAGCATATAATCAGCTGCAACATCTGCAAGCTTAACTAAAGTTAGATAATTGGCCAGTTTTATGACCTCTGGTACGTTTAAATCACAAGTTCACTATTTATATGGTATTTATGCATGCTGTGATGGTAAATGAACAATGGAGAGATTGTTAATTTGTTTATTTTTAGTATTTTAATAAGTTCCAGTCATGACTATGAGGCAGGCTGATTTGATTCGATTCATATATTCATACATTTGAAAAATGGAGGGAAAAATATCTAGAGCTGTAACTTACGACATGACAACAACAGAAATACTTTACCAGCTTATCTGAAATGATAAAATCTGATTTTCTTTGTTCCTAGATTGGCTGAAAAATTCAAGGGTCATCATGAAGTCTCAGCTCAAATCTAATTTATAACTGATCACCTGATTGCTTTGTATACAAGAGTTCCAAATTCAGTTTACAACTCCAAACAAGAGTATATAATAATTAAGTTGGTGCAGGATGGTTTTGTGATGGCTGCGGCCAAAAATGCTTGATTTGTTTTGTGGAATACTATTGGAATTGGCAAAATGCAATCACATGAAATTGTGTTGCTTGTTGGTAATTAAGACTTTTTTAGCTGTACTCATGCATAAAAACGGCTTTTGCTAAATGCGTGATGTTATGTCACATTGGCCCAAATCTGGCGGAAATCTGTAGTAATTTTCGGGGGAAGAAAACTGCAAAGTCCTCCAAATACTGTGGAGTTTGCTTGATTTTTGTGTTTGTTTCTGTGGTCAGAAAACCTGGAAATCCTGGAGGGACTGAATAAAAGCCAATCGTACAACTCACCTCACAGTGATAGCACTCAAAGTGATAGTCTTTGTTCATGGATACCACCCTGAGAATCTCCTCACTGCCCTGAAACACAAGACCGACATGGTCAGAACAGCTTTCTGAGACAGTAGTGTGTAATCCCAGTGTCGCATGCCATCATCCCTGATTCACCTGATGAGTCAAAGCAGGAAAAAACTAAAATACAGCTGTGCAGGCTCGTGCGAATTTAAACTCAACCTGGGAACCACTTCTATACAAATACTCCATAGCATACACTTGGTGTAATAGCAAAGACTCCTCACTGAGGAGCCATTACTTACCTCAGCAGGTAAAATCGGTTGTAAACAGGCAGCGCACTTAGGAGCGAATGTCCTGGAACACAAAATAAAGACCATGAGTCCATATGGTTTTATTTGTAAAGGGCTGAAACCAGATGTCTAGACCGCTTCCTTTAATCACGCCTCAAAGTGCATCATCGTAACTGTGGCATGGTATAGTCAGACTTGTTCTCTTCTATATTTGTATGAATGTAATTAGCACGTTAAACGTTTGTACGCATCTAAAGTCACTCACATAGCTCCTGCGCTCACCTGTTGTAGTCTGCGACGCAGTAGACGTTATTGAGGTAGTCCACTGTGAAAGGCACGCCGTCCAGAGTCTTCGAGCAGACCGTGCAGCGGAAACAGCCAGGGTGATACGAGTTCCCCAGGGCCTGCAGAATCTAATACACACACACACACACACACAGCTCATCTTTATATCCTTGTGATGACTTCCTATTTGTGAATAAACTAGAGGTGGGAGATATGGCAAAAATATCAGCTCATGATATTAACACATTGCAGTATACGATTTTTTAATTTACGAAGAATTATGGTTCACACGCTATTTTTTTGCTTAGTGTTCGTGAGTAACGAAGTAATGAATAAAACACTTCAGGACATGCTGTTCTAGAAATATAACAAAGTCTGGAAGTGTGAGGTGGGCCACGTTACTGTTACCACCCCGAATTTGATTTTCCAACATCAGCTCGCCCACAAGTTTTATTCCTCTTACACCAGCGATTTGCCAACAATTATTCATCCGTCCATTTTCTGTACCGCTTATCTTATACAGGGTCACAGTGAGCCTGAAGCCTATCAAAGGAGATTCGGGGCACTAGTTGGGGGAGTCCCCTGTGATAGACCCTTGACTGGGTGCCAACCCATTGCAGGGTACAAATCACACACACATTCACACACTAAGGACAATTTAGAGATGCAAGTAGCCTATAGCGAATGTCTTTGGACGGGGGGAGGAAACCGGAGTACCCGGGAGGAAACCCCCAGAAGCACAGCAAGAACATGACACATCGTATCTTTCACAATGTATAATTACACTTTTATCACTTATACTATAGCAGGTAGGCCAAACATAACTGTTCCGTTACTACTCTATTTCTCTCTCCACGTTAAAAATACACACACAAAAAAAGTAATAAAAACAGTTTATGTTAAAGAGAAACCAGAAAGTGTGAAGTCATATGTCCCTGAAGGCTTTAACTGAGGTAGAAACTTTACTGACTGTCACAAATACACCTTCTACAAATGATTTTCAGTGCTGTGGTGCAAGGTAAACTGCTTAATAGGAAAAGGAGCGAAAACTAAATCAGTCCAAAAATTACCATCTTATCAGCTACTTGTCACTAAGTGGAATGGTGAAGTTCACCAGCATTATAGTCAAATGGTCCAAATCCCAACACACAGAGACAGAGAGAGAGAGACAGAGAGCGAAAGAGAGAGAAATGCATACCTGCTCCAGGATCAGGTGTCCACACACACAGCATTTTTCTGCTGCTGCCTGGAAGCCAGAAAACTGATCGAAGATGGGAAATACAAAAGGTGAGTAACTATAAAACGTTGTTCTAAACTACTTTGACTGCGTGTATGATGAATCACGCTAACGTGTTGAGCAACTCGACAATAACGAGTCTTCAGTTCCAATTTTCCTTACCATGTAATCCTCCTTACAGTACACTGATCCACTGACATTGTAGAAATCCTTGTTTCGAAGTGTGCGACCTGACAGACGAACACCGAGACAAAATCATGTCAACATGGACAGGTGGATTTGTTTTCCTAGCTGTCTTTGGCTCAGATTTACATCTTCATGATTATTTAAGCTAGTGTCAGAGGCTAGATTCTGAACTGAGATATATATATATATATATATATAAAAAGGGAGTGAGGGCTGATGGCTGACTCACCACAGGACACACAGGTGAAGCAGCGAGTGTGATAGAGACTGTCCAGAGCCTGGCAAGCATTATCTGCACCATACACACCTTTTCCACACTTCACACACGTTCCTAAAACAGAGCAAGAACAATATATTTAGCACATACAGTACATGATACCCTTTGATCCAGTTCAAACACACACAAAAAAAAGTGGTTTATACTTCAAAGTGACACCCCCCCCCCCCCCCCCCCACACACACACACACACACACTTCTCTAAATTGGAACATTAGAGCATCAGCCAAACAATGGCCTACTCATATAACACAACACAAAATCCTATCTGGATTCAAATGGCATTTCTGTGGCATGTGAGTCATGCATTCTTCAGGCTGAATAACGACCAGTGTGTTTGTTTAGTGTTTAAACACAGCCCAAAAAAATAAAGGAGCAAAATCTGGGCTAATAATGCCCTTCTGTTAGGTAACCTATTAGACTCCCGATCATCTAAAATGGATTCAGAGCACAAACGCAGTCACACTTTTACACGGATTCTTTAACGACTTCAAGGGGGATTATTTCTCACAACAATGGAATCAAACACACACACCCAACCCTGTTGATATAGAGTGAGAGAGCCTTCCCTCAGGACTCAAATACCTGAACTGCAGGAACACACGCCTGTGCATGCCATTACATGCAGCGAACACACACGTTCGTGATCACTTCCCCTACCCAAACTACCGTGCCTCTCCTAGCGCTCTGCTATAACCCAATGAACATGCAGTCTGTAATTAGGCCCATGCATAGTCATTATGTGTGGTCGTAGGAGATATTTTTGACTGTGTGTAGTCTATTCAGAAATGCCTGTGTGTAGCTTTGGGCAGAGGAGCGGTAGATTTGTTCATGGGCATATGAGTGAGGTATGTAGGCTGGTTAGAGGACTGGGCGGAGGGCACAGCCATAATAGATATGTTTGCTCTTTTCTGTGCTGATCTAAACTGGGATCTTTGTTGGATTGACTCAGTTCCGTGGTTAGACTTGCCTTGACACTGGTGGTAATTTTTCTGCTCCCAGTCAGTGTGTAGAGGCCTGTACAAGTCACTGCAAGCCTGACTATCATTTTCCTTCACTACACTGCTACTTCATGTAACTCACACCTTAAACCTTCACAAGACTGAATAGCAAAAGTGAGAAAAGGTTAAACATACTCACCAAAAAATTCTTGTCTGTCCAAGGCTGACAGTGGTTCCCTCAGAGACACTTGTTCCTCCTGAGGTTTTGCAGTCGCAGATACACTGGCTGCAGGGGGTGCAGAGGTCGACAGAGGCTGCTCCCTCAAGGTTAGTCCTCCCAGCTGATCCTCTCCCTCCAGTGTCATGTCCCTCAGTAGGAGGCGTGTCAGCTCCTGCTGGTAGTGGGTACCTGGCAGGTCTGAGTGCCTCATCCGCTCCCCTGTGCTCTCAGTCCTTGGCCCCCGTTGCTCTACGCCACTCCACCACTCTGTTGCTGCTGGGGAACTGCCCGCTGGTGGGTACGAATGACGGCCATCTTGAAAACCTCCTCCAATCCCTGATGTTCGTTCTAGATAGTCCCTCCATACTTCTATCGGGGGCGCTCCTGCTTTCCCAGGGCCGGATGTTGTGTACACATGCCCAGTGGTGGCACCACCTAGCTGTGTGGAGGAGAAGTGCAGCGGCTGGGCAGGGCCAGACATATGACGACTGTCGTAGCCCAAGCTAATTCCGCTGGTGCGGTTACTGCTGCACGGGCTTCCAATAGGACTTCCGCTTGTGGTGCCGCCGCCACCGCCACCCCCTCCTCCTCCACCACCACCACCTCCACTAGCTGTGCTGCTAGCAAAGCTTGAGCGTGGGCTGGCTAACACCGACTCCTGCAGGCTAAAGGAAGAGCAGGGGCTCAATGCTGGTCCAGAAGGAAAGAGGCAGGTAGCCCCAGCACCTTCATGGCTCCTTGTTGGAGGGTGCGAAAGCGACGCCGGCCTGCCGCTGTCCCACGGCTCCCCACCAGAGCTCCAGCGCTTGTAGAACAGAGCCTCCTGCAGGGAGAAGCGCTTGTGGCGTTCTGGTTCAGGCAGAAAGCTTGGTTCGGCAGAGCCTGAGCGGCTGACTGGGCCAGGTGTTGGGTACGGAGGTGGCATGGAAGACAGTGGAGGCTGGGCAAGGAGTTGCTGTCGTCTCACAAGCTGCTGAAGCTCCAGGGAATACCGGCGCTGGTTCAGGGCGTCTCGTGTATTCGGGCTGTAAGCACCTTGTGGGTCCGCATGCTCACCTTGAAACAAATCTGTACGCCGGGACTGATCACAGGCACCTCGGCCTTCCACGGTGTCCGGCAGGTAGCAAGACACACGCTGCTGAGGCGAGCGTCGCCGCAAAGGTGCAAGAGTCACTGGGTGGTGTTCAAGTGAAGGCCCAGATTCTTCCGGTACAGTTGGTGAGGTGGCGGAAGAAACACAGGACACCCTCTGAGAGTTGACCACCTTTGCCGATCTGGCACCTGAACACGTCTCGATGGAGGGTGAGCAGGTGAGGCTGAACTGAGGCGTACTCGCCACTGGGTTCAAATGTGTCACGACCTGCACTGTACTATTTACACTGTTACTGTTATTCGTGTTGGAGAGGTCGGTTTTCTTTTTGCTAAACTTGACACTGCCCGAATCGGCCAGTTTAAACTTTTGCTTCAGTTTGGTGCCGATTTTCTCCATGATCTCTACAGATATCTAATAAATAGCCTGAATAAGTGTTAATCCAACACTTCTGAAATGACACCTGAAAGACTACCGCTTAAATACAGAACCATAAATACAGTGTAAACACAAAGCAAACAATGTTCAAGTCTTTCTAAATCTACAGCAGGTTAAATGACTGACAATAAAAAAAGGATAATAATAATAATAATAATAATAATAAAATTAACAGTTCAAGACCTGTCTTGTATGTTCAACTAACAATAAATATCTCAGATAAAATAAAGATAAGTTAAAGGGGAAGAAACACGTTCTGGCATGTGGGCTACATCTCGGATTAATGAGACTTGAAGAAATGTTTGATGTGGCCTGAAAGTTTCCACGTCGCGAGACTCATGCTTCTGCCGGAGAGAAGGGAAGCATGCACATCCATTTGGTAGCGCGTGAATGATGCCTCTGCTCGCATAGAATCAAAGCACACGCTTCACGTGCGTCCCAGGGCCAGAATTCCGAGCTTTTAAAAAGCACACGTGTCTTTAAAACCAATCAAGATCTTTCGTTTGTAGTTGTCGGCGGAAGCGCGGGGAATGTAGCGGGTCACATTTGTTTTTCTTGATGCAGCTGGGGAAAAAAAAAAAAAAAAAAAGGTCTCCTAATAATTGCCACTTAGTCCATAGTTTCAGAGAAGTGTTGCTGAGACATTTAAGTCCGCTTACAAGCTACTTCTCTGGTCAGAAAGTTTCCGACCCGCTCCGTCTCAGCTAACTGACTCCAAACACGGGGAAGACACAACAAATGTCCTCAGTTTTTAAGAGAAAAGGCTTCGTTTTCAGCAGTAACACATTAGCATACAACACGCCGGAACCCAACAAATAACGTGTACCTGAACCTCGGTGCGTTCACGCTATTCCCACTCCTACGGGAGAGGAAATGAACTCCAAAAAATTAAAAATAGTGGAAAAGCTCAAACATGAGAGACAAAAAGAAATGTGCGAAAGAGTCGCAGAAGCGCCGGAGCTCTTATCCAAACGCTCTGGGAGGAAAACGCGCGTGGAAAGCGTCTCTCTCTCTTTTTTTTGTTTGTTTTGTTTAAATAGAAATAAAATCTGAAAATGAAACAACGCCGATGAACTTTCTTTCTTTCTTTCTTCCTTCCTTTCTTTCTTTGCTGCTATTCCTCTCTACCTCCCCCTTCTTTCTTCTTCTGTAGCGCTTTTTTTTCCCCTTTTTTTATTCAGACCGGAACATCTTTCTTCTGGGGCAGCGCGGAGGGATTTAAGCATCCCACAATTTCGTCACACATCTAAACTTCTCAGATTGATGTTGCCTGTTAGTGCGGATTTAATAATAACTATAATAATAATAATAATAATAATAATAATAATAATAATAATAATAATAACAATACATTCCGAAAGCAATTAAAAATTAATTTAAAAAAAAGCATGCTTTGTTTGTATGAACAGCTGGTAGTTGTATGAGACGAAAGTGGAGGAGAAGCAATGCGGATTCATTGTTTTAAAATAAGTCGTTTGGCAGAAAAAAGCGTGCATTCACGTTCTGGAGTTATGTGGAGATGTCGGTGTTTCTGTGTAATGTGGTGTTAAAGTTTCACGAGCCTGATACAGAGTGAATGTGTGAGAGACCTCGAGAAACCCGAGAGGAAAGGAGACTAGTTTCTAGTCTACTACTTGTTGTTGTTATTCCGACCCTAAGGCCTAGTTAATCGTGCCTTTCATCTGTGGAATGTGCGGAAGGATACATCCGAGTGCCCGGGGAACATTGTGATTCGGTCGCTTGTGTGTGTGTGTGTGTGTGTGTGTGTGTGTGTGTGTGTGTTCTAAAAATGCCAGTCTCTGCTCCATAGTTACCAGTGGCATAAATTCCGATGGCAGTAAACCGGTTACCACACGGACACTTTTATTCATCTTCTCAAACATAAACTACAGTGGTGTTTTTATAAAAAAGACATTTTCCCTACCCCGAAGCCCCCTTCTTCTTGTCTTGTGTGTGTGTGTGTGTGTGTGTGTGTGTGTGTGTCTGCTTTTTTCCTCCGGCTAACAGAAGTGTGTGTGTCTCCTTCACTAGGCGCGTTATCAGCGAGTGGGGACTTGTTAGAACACACACACACACACACACACACACACACACACACACACACACACACACACAGGGGATGTTTTAGTCAGCATTGCACGGCTAGATTCACAGCAAGAATGTGAGAGGAAGAGTACAAGCTGTCGGGAGAAAACAAGTCTCTGCTCCGTGTGTGTGCGTGTGTGTGTGTGTGTGCGTGTGTGTGTGTGTGTGAGAGAGAGAGAGAGATTGCAGAAGCAATTCTTAATGAAACTGATTAGATAGAGATCATGTGCATCTACAGCCGGCTTTTACAGTTCACAAAACAAAAACAAAAAAACACTTCTTCTTTTGCATGCACATTATTATACAATGGCACTTGGACAGGTCTGTAATAGAACAGCGAGGAATGTCGAGAGTGAACTATTATTCCCAAACCAAATACGCACAATTCCATTTCAACACTTTGCATTAAGGCCATCCGTAACAAAGTAGAAATTAGACAAGCAGAACAATTCGATTTGTTACAGTTTAATTCAAAATGCAAATAGTGAATGAGTGCGGTATTAAATTTGTTTTGTGGATATTACGCCATCTAGTGGTAGAAGATTAATTTAACTTTCTCCACAGAAGCAGGTTGTAGTACTAAACCAGTTTGACTTTTCTGGCTTGCCGTAGTTGTTGTCAGGAGGATCTTTGAGAATCCAAAATGGCGGCGCCCTTGAAGCTGCTCTGTACTTCAGGTGAGAGAGATGTTATTCAGAATGTATATACGCTTTAGAGTGGCTCCTGGACTGCACAGGCATGAAGGCGATGGTGTGTTTTAGAAGTGAATTTAAACTCTAAGTTTATATTCAGTATGGCCTGATATTTCCGCGTGTTAAATGGTGCGCATGTTAGCAAGCTAGCGAGCTAGCACTTGCTGCTCAGGATACAAGCTACATGGTAGAGTCTTGATCCAAACCCGCATACTGGGATCAGCACTGATCCTAGAGATCATTTTCAACAGAGTTGAAATGTTTTATGACTGCTGTACGGTTCCTTGTAGTAAGCGATTTGGTCAAATGACTACAATGCTCCATGGATGATTGAAACTAAACCGAGGTGGATGTTTGCTCAGGAATAACTGACCTCTCAGAGATGGGATTTGAGGTTAGAGATCAGAGATGGCAGCCACCACTCTCCTGAATCCAGACTATCAGTCCGCTTGATTATCCAGCTCAGCTGGATTAGAGCTACAGTTGAACACTCTTCACCCAGAAGAAGATCGGATCCCTTTTGAATCTGGTTCCTCTGAAGATTTACACTTTATATCACTCAGGGAGATTTTCATGGCCCCTGTCACCACTGGTTTCCTCATAATGGATATAAATTTACATCCAGATTACTATTAAGCTGCCTTGTTACAGTGTCTGATCTTAAATGTGCTATACAAATTGAATTGGATTGGATTACACCTTCTTAGGTTTCCACACTAACTGTTTGGTGTTGAACTGTGTATGAATTATACAGTGATGATCTCTAAACTGAGATCCAGCACATTATGTATTTGTAGTCTGCTGCCTTAAACAGGACTTGACCATGAACACTGAGGCTTTCTGCAGGAAGGACCAGAGCCAACTCTACTTTTTAAAGATGCTCAGGTCTTTCAGCCTCTGTGTGTGTGTGTGTGTGTGTGTGTAAAGTTGATCCACGTGTTCTCTCAGTGTGTTGCAACAAATGCCTTTTTTTTTGGTGTGGAGGAGTAAAGAAAAGTCATACACTCAACAACGATGCAAGTTCTGTCATGAGGATAAATCTTGACCCTCTAAATGTGATGGTGGAGAGGACTGTGTTGGCGGAGAGGACAGGACAGTGGTAGTAGAGAGGACGGTGGTGGACAGTAGTTACTATCCATTTCACAGTGTAATTATGAGTTTGAGAAGTACCTTCAGTAACAGGCTGATTCAGTCACTGTGTAGGAAGGAGCTCTTCTCATACACCACTCTCAGAGTATACAAGCTGTCTTAAGGAAGTCTGGACTAGAACAAGTGCAATATTATTTATGTATGCTATCTGATACAAATGCCCCTGAATTGCAACCCAATGCTGTAACCTGGGGGATTTTCCTTGGCAGAGAGATTGTTCAACCCACAGTGGTCGATCCAGTCAGCTTTATGTCCTGGAAGGATGAGGCATTTGCGCTGTGGATTGAGCAGTGGGGGAAACTGTACGAGGACGAGTCCCCCTCCAGAATGATCATCCAGTACATCCACGATAACTACTTCCTAGTCAACCTAGTGGACAATGAATTCCCCCAGAACAACTGTCTGTGGCAGGTCATTGACGACATGTTCGAATTGTTAAGTGCACCTCCAGAACCTCTGGAAGAAAACCTTCATTAGCCAGACTGTTGCTGTTTCATTTTAGGACTCCATAAACACCCCACATAAGCAGCTACTATAATGCCACTAATGATTTGTTTGTTACACAAGATACTGTAATGTCAGCAATATTCAGTGCAGTACATGGTTTGAAAAGTCATTCATGTTGAGTGGATTATTTTAAGAACACTGTATTATTATATGGTTATAAACCATAGTATATTAATATACTGCAAAATTATCTGGCTACATTTCGATAGCACTTAAATTACAATTATGAGTTTAACTTAAATGCTTTTTAAAATTATTTATGAACAGATTTTGGTTATTGAACTATTTGGAAAGTCCAAAGTCTGTGGATTTTGAGACTGTTTTGGGAACCGATGCCAGTTTGATTATGCATGCACATCATGGCAGGTGTGCGAATGCACGTCATCCAAGGCCATGGATGTTGACCTTGATTGTGCTTGCTGTTATAATCTGGGGGAAAATAACGTTGCATACCATTGCATTGAATCATTAACCCCTCTATTTTTTATTTTTTTATTTTTTAAAAATGTTTTTGGGCATTGCTGGTAAATATCAAATAAAACTTAATGTTCCCCATGTATGCTATCTCCGGGATGGCCCAATGATAAAAGTTGTACCTAACTGACCAGACTAGAAATCTCCAGTGTGCTGCCTAGTCCCATGTTTTTTTCTTGGAAACCTGACTGTTCCCTGGATATGCTTTAGTAATTAATCCACCTAGTAAAAAATGCTCTATCTTCAGTTCATGTCTTGGCTGATGAGTAGTGAAGCAGGCGGTAGGATTTAAAATGAGGAGCTCACCCTGTAGCTACAGCAATGAAAACTGTGTGAAAATCATTAAAGGCTGTTTTGTTCTGTCATTTGTCCCCCCATGGACAACTATGAAGGAAAAAAAAATCAACTGAATTTGAAATTAGCTTGTTCTAGGCTATTTATTTGTGTGCATCTATATCTTACACACTTACACATTATATTTCCATATATATTTCTATTTTAATGCTCCTGCTCTGTAACTGGTTTGTATTCTTCATGCTCTTCATTAGTGCATTTTGTTTTGTAAGTCTGCTGTAACAAAGACATTTCCCTCATGGAATGAATAAAGTATCTATCTAGCTATGTAGACCCAGTAATATTCCTGAGGAACACATTACACAAGACATATAAGTGATGATTCTCACACTGTTTGCAATCAGTGGGAAAAATCTATGGATCCTCATTATACAGTAATTACAGCTCAGGTCATTACATTATATTACAGAAAGCCTTAATAAAATCCAACTATTCGAATGTTAAGCACACATTGTGTTAGAACAGATTGAAAGTGTTTTGTAGTACATTTTATTTGTACAATGACCTTAAGTCTTATTGTTATCTATCTTCATTATAACTGCAGTTAGAATATTTTAATACTACTTGGTACTGTTATATGGATGCGGTACTGGACTTTGGGACCATAAACTTACATTTCTATTAATATCTCTTACTAAATTTATATGACCTTTTATTATTTTTAAATAAAAGGTGCATTTTGTTCTTTTATTTAAAGTGGTAAGGCAGACTTTGCGCCCATTTTCATCTACGTGTGTGGTTCATGCAGGGAAGAAGTGGAGACTGGAGTAAGTAATCAAAAATCCCTTGTGATCTGTTTCTTTCTGCGTCCTTATCTGATGAGTTCACCTTAGCGTAAGATTTACAGAGAATGACTTTCCGTGTGTCACATCTACAGGAACGGCTTGGCCTGGACTGGATCAGAGTACGGTCCATTAACAGATCTGCCCGACTGGTCATACGCAGGTGAGTTTAGATTTTACATTGTTTAGATTTAACCTGTGCTGGTTGATATTGTAATAAGTCACATGATTGATTTAAAAACAGATTTGTATACACACATGTATTTTAAGCACGTTGAAAAATGTATGATGGTTTTGCTAAATGCTTTTGTCATTTGTGCGATGCAGCCTTATCTGTATTTGTGCGTAAACTTGTGCTGCTTTGTTTCCGGGAAAATAGAGCTGAGGCAATACATTTGCACTTACAGTGGTGTGAAAAAGTGTTTGCCCCCTTCCTCATTTCCTGTTCCTTTGCATGTTTGTCACACTTAAGTGTTTCGGAACATCAAACCAATTTAAACAATAGTCAAAGACAACACAAGTAAACACAAAATGC
>JAFFST010054307.1:186451-198161 GCA_022414735.1 Noturus placidus
TATATATATATATATATATATATATATATATATATATATATATATATATATATATATATATATAATGTATATATATATATATGTATGTATGTATATATGTATATTATACACACACATATTTAGCTCTCATGTGTGCTCTAAGGAAAGGAATGTTTTTAGAGTCTGCCATATTGACTCTTGCCTGAGAAAGTCATTAAGATGTTTCTGTGGTGACAGAATTTGTATCATCTGAGGACGCAAACTCAGAACCATGGCCCAAGCTGAGTGTCTAAACCTGAAAAGGTGTTACAGTGTAATAGTAGTTACTGTTTCTATAATTAAAAACTTGTACTTTTATGATTAGTTTTCTGAGAGAGATTTATTTAATAGATCGAGCATCATGGAATTTTGATTTGTTTATAGTCTTGAGGTTTATATTTGGAGAAGGCTGTGAGTTATCATCATCTCCATAGACAGCACTGTGAGTAAAATTCTCAGACATACAGTGTTGCTTATGAGCATTGTCTGTGATTGTCTCGCTTAGCTCTCTCTCTCTCTCTCTCTCTCTCTTGCTCTCTCTCTCGCTCTCTCTCAAGCTCCGACGTCCTCCTGCTGATTTCAGCAGCCTTTCTCCATAATTATAGCTTTAGTCGCTGAATCGCAGAATTTTTTCTCTGTTTTACTGGACTCGGGATCTGGCTTCACCACTTTGTGTCAGCACTATGGGACTGTTTACTTTTAGAGGGTGGGACTGACACAAAAGACCCCCCCAAAAAAATAAAAGCTGACATTGAACTCACTCTCAGCTCACCTACATGCAATCGTTCTTCCTCTCTTCACACACGCCTACAAAAAATGTTTTCACACCTGCTCATATGTCCTCCGCATAAAAGCTGAACTGACCACCAAAACCCATTCGACCCTTTGATTGAACTCCAAACTCACTCAGCATTCAGTATCTGGTTGGTCTGTGACCCAGACACAAAAATACAAGATCTTTGAAGCTGTAGCTCTGAATTTATATTTATCTTCTTTATGTTTCCTGGACTGAAACGTTTTGGCTACTATAGTCATCCCCTTCCACCCCCCCTTTCCTTTGCCCTCCTGTTGTTTTGGTCTGTTCACAATGAGACCCAGATGTTGCTTATTGTGCAGAAGGGAAGGAGGGTTAAGGAGGGGTAGGGGGCGGATGGACGAGAGTGAGAGGGGAAAGAGACCAGTCCATTAAGACACACATGCAAGAGGGACAGGAAGAAAGAAAAAAGGAGGGAGTAAAACCAGAGTGCAGTGTAAAACCTTAAGTGTGTGTCTGTGTATGAGTGAGAGAATGTGAGACCCCTGTGTCTCTGATGTGGTGTTCTAGTTTTTTTAGTTAACATTAAGGCTTGTGATGCCAATACACCCCCGCCTCATACTCTTATACCACGTGTAAGGAGAGGATATGACTCAGCCAAGGTTATGGTGTCATGGTTTGGGCTAAAAGTTCTGATTCAGCAAAGTGCTTCCTGCCATGTGTGTGTGTATGTGTTTGTGGGTGTGGGTCTACAGTACTGCCAATCAACACACATTAGTTTTGAGGTTCCGCACTTATACGTAAAACTTTGAGCGTAGGCTGACTGTGCGTGAGGAGTGAATAGTTTAGTTTCAGATTTAGCTTAGTTTGCTGACAAATGCCAAAACATTGTAAAATAAGTAAATAAATAATTTTTTAAAAATGCACTGAAAAGCAGAATAATGCCTCATACTGACTGTGTATCCATCCATCTATTGTCTTTAATGCTTATCCTACACAGGAGAACCTATCCCAGGGGACACCCTGGACAGGGTGCCAACCCATTGCAGGGCACAATTGCATACACATTCACACAGTACAGACAATTTGGAAATGCTAATCAACCTACAATGCATGTCTTAGGACTAGAGGAGGAAACCTGAGTACCCAGAGGAAACCCCCAAAGCATGGGGAGAACATGGAAACTCGTGGGATTTGAACCCCCATCCTAGGAAGTGCGAGGTACATGTATTAAACAACTGTCGTCCCCACAGCTTACTGTATATATTACTAGCTAAATTGCTACTTTAGTCAAGGAGGAGCAGTATTTCTGCTATGTAAAATACAGAATACTTTTGTTTGTAATTTGATTATCAAATCAATATACATAAAAATGCTTTTGCATTAGTTTATTTTCTATATTATTGTATTTTCAGTATGGAGCTGCTCTCTGAACAACTCATTTTACCGTCCATTTAAGTGCCCAAGATTTCTCATCATAAAGAAAAAGGTTCTAATTTGTTAATTGTGTCTGTACCCGTATACCCCTTAAGTCCAGTTCACTCCACACAGACAGACGCCGGACAACACAGACAATCACCATCTTTTAAAAGTTGGCTGTTGGATTTAGAATGCTGGGAAACACAACTGTCATGTTCACACGGCCCCAACAGACACCAACAATTTTTTTTGTACAGACAGTCAGACTGGTTGAAAGAGAGATGATCAAATTTTTATTATTACTAGTGTCTTTACGTGTCGTTTATCATCCTAAAAGATGAAAACAGTGACACGAAAGGTTTTGGGTGAAGCCTTGTTGGTTGTTGCGATGTGAGAGACAGGATGCTTACTTACATTTATACAGAAAACTGCTGACAGAGGATTTTGCTCAGATTGCCCAGGTGTGTAACCTGGTCTGGGTATATCAGGGCTGTAGCCTTGAAGACTTTTTCTTTAGCTCTGAATAATTCTCCACTTGGAACGGTTTGTCATTAAGTAACTGAAAGAAAACAGCAGTGTTCTGTACAGTTATACAGTAATTTTGTATCTTTAGTGAACAGAGGCTAGACCAATCAAATGGAAATACTTGTGTCTCATTGGCTGACAAGTCTCAATTCTGCCAAACGCTAGCTCACACAATCAGTGTGAGGGGAAAAATTGATATACAGGGTTGAAACTAAAACACTAACATCCTTTGATGCTGAGCAGGAAAACAAGGTGTCTATATGAGTTCCAGTTTACGTGAGCATGATATGAGCAGAGCATAATGACATATAATGTACTCTGCATGGCACTTTAGCAGCTAAACCCATACAATGATAGCTTAGTTGTGCCACTCCTTGGCTAGCGACACCAAACTAGCCTAGCCTCATGTTAGATAGCCAGAAAGTTGGATATTTCATCGGTCTTTTAGTCCTGCAGACATCTTTTTAATCTTTTTTTTTAAAACTATAGCTCATCTATAGACTTAATCTAATCTATTTCATCACCTTCAGATCATATTCGCTTGATTAGTTGTGTGATTTGTAGGAGAATCAGTTTGTAAACCATATGCATGATCACATGTAGGTACTGTAAATATACAATGTGGTCCAAAAGTCTGAGAGCTCTAGTGAAAATACTTCTATCTGACATTCTTTTAACAATTTAAAACATCAATTATCATTACAAATGATATTATCGACGACAATTTGAGTGAAAAGTAGAATCTTTGAAATAGTTACATGAATTTCAGAGCTTCCATTTTTAGATCAAATCCATCAGTGTTGTCTGAACACACGTTTCACTAGAAGTCATTAGGCGTGAGGAAAAGCTGAGCTTTAGTACAAAGCAGTTAACCTAGTCAATATCACATAATTGGTTCCGTTTAAATACTGACCTAGGAATAGTGCAGAATCTTGAATATTAAATATTCCAAATATTGAACATTGACTTTCTTTGTTTTAAAACATTTCAAATTTCTAAAACCTCCTGGTTATTTCCAATTTTAAATGAAAATAAAATCCCAGATTTTCAATGCTGCTTCAGACTTTTGTATCCCGCTGCATATTCTTTCCTTTGCCTGAACAAATTATGGAGCCTCTCAGTTGTAATATTTCTCTTGATTACTTGCTTGGGAATAGACCCTGAATGATGCAACCATCCATCACACACACACACACACACACACACACACACACACACACACACACACACACACACACAAAGTGTTTAGAGTGCATGGCTATTTGATGGGATACAGGTTAAAACTGCAAACAGCTGTTTAGGACTCTTTTTTTCACTCTCCAGCTGTGTGTGTGAGAGACAAAGAATGAGAGAGAGAGAAAAGGAGTATGGAGGCTTTCTGGGTTGCAGAGATTGGAGATGCCAAACATCCCACCGTCTGTACCAGCAAACCCTCGTGTACGCTTCAGATTCAAACCTCCACTGGAACAATGTGAAGTGTGGAACAAAAACGGTGTAAACATGTTTCTAGGTTCCCATAACGTATCAGTAGTAATTAAACGTCAGTGTGGGAATGTGATACTGAAAATAAAGGACAGAAACGGACAGGAAATCTGTTGATTTCGTCAGTATACTGTAACTTCACCAGAGTAGACAGAGAAAACAGAAAAGAAAGTAAATGAACAGATGGGGTGTGTGTGTGTGTGTGTGTGTGCGCGCGCATGAAACAGATCCTTAAGGAATGGCAGGAAGGAGAAAGAGCGGAAAAACAGATAGAGAGATATTTGTGGTAAGGGGAGGACTGGTTTCAGTTAAGAGCCTCATAAAAGAGAACAATTCTGCAGCAAGAGGAGAAATTGGAGAGTCGGAGTCAGAGAGAGAAGGCGGGGGGAAAAGACGAGCAGGCAGAAAGGAAATGAAATGGAAGAGAAGTTTGAAAAAGTAGTTCAGGGAATCTTGGGAAGCAGGAGAACCTGCAGCAAACCTTTCAGCAAAAGTGCATGTCAAGCTTTGAAAAGTCTTAAAAGGAAAACACACGTGTTCTTTCATATACACAAGATCCATGAAACACTCATTTCTGACAAACCACAAACGGGTTTCTTCTCATTCTGTTCAGTGCAGGAACATGAGAAAACAACATCACACACACACACACACACACACACACACACACACACACACACACACACACACACACAGTTGTTTTAGCATAATCAGCATTCCTGGTTAACCTTCGAAATTACGACTAGTAGAAGAAAGATTTAGATTAGACATAAAGAGGATTAAGCAGAAAAAAAAACAAGGAAAAGGCAAAAGAACATTTCACAAAATACTTTTATTTCATTGTTCATTCCTGCAATACAAAAAAAAAATGAAACAAGCTAGAATCACATTCCCTTCCATTTACATCATCATTATAAATATCATTATTATTATCATTGTTAAGACTACATTTATGAAACATTTTGATGTGGATGTGTGTATTCAATAAAGTACATAGCACCATTATGTTTTTCCATAATCAGGTTTATTCCTCTCTGAAAACGTTTGCTCCACCCAAAAGAACAAGGTTTTCTCCACAGAACCATCCAAATACAATAAATCCAGTGAGGTTTTTTCTTCTTCTCTTTTTCATATAAAGGCACATAAACATTATTGCAAAAACAACACGCAGCAACTTTGGCCTGTCAACAGGGCTGGTGTTTATATGTATTTTTTCTGATCTTCTCCCTAACCATTTCTAGAATTCCTCAACATTATTTCGAATCTTTCATACAAGTATGTTTATTTCCTGTGGAAGAACCTGATGTTTTTAAACATTCAAATAAATTGAGTCATTTTAATATCAGTCACATTCTGCCTCTGTCCAGCAGGACTTGAAATGACTACGATTGTTTTTTTTTTTTTTTTAAAAAAAGGGCTAAATACGGAGAACAATAATAACAATAACCATAGTTATAATAATAACTACAAGCGCAATCATTAATTACATTAATAACAATACATGGTAACAAACACTTTATAAAATTAATATCTGGAGATGTACCTGCAAGACAGCTCTTCTCTCTGGGTGTAAATAAAGACCGGCCACCTTTCAGGAGCCTGAGCCACATGTCCTCCCTGAACTTTAACCTTTCACCTTTACCCTTTCAAACCCAGTAGTCTCTACTATTGAGATATACTGTATGTTTTGAAGACATCTTTCACTAGGGGTTAATAATTTTAATCCAAACGCAAGCGTGTGGAGATACGGATTCGTTTGGTTATTAATTCAGCCGTAAATTGAAATGTTGGTTTTAATTTGGATGAAATGTTCCCGATTGCAGGTAATGAACGTTACCTGAGCGTTTCAAGGCACTGAAGGGAATATACGGAAGGGTTTTGGGAGGAAAAAAAAAAACTGTGGCTAAATTTAAGAGCTAAAACCAGAGGTGAGATGGAAATTTTTACGAAAGTAGAAACAAAGGCATTAATCATACAGCACTGTGGCTGGAGTCGTTGGATTTTGGAGAGACAGACTACAAGAGAAGAAGAGGGAGGGCTGATACAATAAAAAGTGCTTTACTTTCTTTTAATGTATTTAATAAAAATCCTTTGGGTTTTTTTTTCAGTGAGCTCCCTCTTTTTCTCTGTAGCGCTCTCTCTCCTTCATGGTTTTATTCATTATGGCAGAGATGTACAAGTAACTACCAAAACAATACACATTGTTCCCTTTTCTGTCACTTCACTTCGTCATCCTTCTTTCCCTCCTCCTCCTTCTTTTCCTCCTTGCTGTTCTGTAAACAATCTCAAAGTCCTTATCATCTCCATCTGAACAAAGCCTACCAATATCCCCCTCCCCACATCCTTTCTCTTCGCCCCTGTTATTGCCCCTCCATCCCTATCTCTTCTTGGTTTCTATCCCTTTATCTTTAAACCTTGTCCAGCAGAGAGCGGTGGCAGTAGAGGAGGCGTCGTGGGGTACCGTAGCGCCGGAAGAACAGCAATGCTCCCAGAACCATGAGCACACAGGCCAACAGGAAGAGAGGGAGCACTATGACTGCTGCTCCTCCAGGGAAACCGTCTGACTTGTTCACCTCGATGATGATGACTTCCTCATCAGTTCCATCCGGCTTTGTAGAATCCACACGCTCACAGCCCATCCAGTCCGTCAGGACAGACTTGGGGTATCCAGACTCTACCTTCATCTGCTTGTTGTTGAACTTCCAGTATTTGTTGGCTTTGTAGAAGTAGGTGTAGCCTGGAAAGAGCAGGACACGAACTTCTAATCAGATTTTTACAATATATATTACAGGGACAGTTTTAGGGGTGTTAACTTGATTATATCACACTACGTACTAGCATGTACAAATAAAAACATGTATATACTTATGCTTACTTACTACAGCATTAAATGAAAGTAACTAAATCCTTGTCAGTTTATATAACTTTCTAGGTCTCACCTCCAGAAGCAATAACACTACCATTATGTCAAACTCTCTAACTTTCTATTCTCTCATTTCTTGAAATGTTTTCACTCTAAATAACTTAGATTCAAATCATTCATCTTTGATTACATAGTAGGCTGTCAGTAATATTGATTTAGGACCTTTCAGGAATTTTAGAATTGGGGTTAGAATTTTTAATCCGATCTACATTGAATTAATGCACATCTCCCAGACAAAGAGAAATAAAGTAATTTCCTGTGCTCATAGTGTAATGTGCACGCAAGGAAGGAACCACTTTGCTGAATCAGAATTTGTAGCCTAGTCATATCCTCCTCATGAACTTCACACAATACAGCTGGTTACATCTGAGGTGGCACCTGCTCTGCTCCACCCTCCCACCCTCATCCCCTTTTGCCTCCTCCATACACACACATATGTAAACATGTATACTCATGTACCTCTATCCTCGTTTATAATGGCTCCTTTGATATCATCGGGCACTCCACTCCATGTATTGATGGGTTTGGGGTAATCTGAATCCACAGAGCGTGTGTTCTCATTGAAGCGGTAATATCTGAAAATAGACATGAAGACGAAAGATCAAAAAGGGAAGAGAATATTTCTTTTCTTGGAGAAGAAAAAAAAAGAGGTGACAAAATTAGAAGCGGAACCAACATTATAGGGAAATGATGCCAAATGATGTTATCGTCACGTTACAATTACTAAGAAACTGTCAGGCTTTTCTTAGACTTCTGATACAATGACTGTTCCTAAACACTTAAGGAACACAGACACTCACTTGTTTCCTCTGAAAAAGTAGGTGTTTCCATTTGGGGTGTAGAACAGAGCAGCATCTATTCTGTCTTTAGGAAGGCCTGTGCCCAGATCCTTGAACTTTTTAGGATATCCATGATCTAAAGTGGCCTCGCTATACACCCAGTATTCAATGCCTACAGGATGAGAGAAAAACAGAGATGTATCCACTGATGTAAACATGAACTGAATACTACAGGACCAGAACTGCAGCTGTACCTTTAAAGAAAACAAATTTCCCATCCGCACGCTCATACGCAGCATTGATAGACTTCGGCAGGCCTTTCCAGAAGTGTGCGATGGGCATGGGGTAACCCTGCAGAGGTTTACCATCACGCATTCGCCAGAACCACTCTTCCTGTAGGGGGAGAGAGAAAAGAATGAAGCTGATTAATGATTTTTAATATACAGTATACAGTGTGTCGCCGGTACACTATGCATTTGATATAGTATGGTAGAGAGCTTGAATGCTTCAGGAATTCCACACAATCTCTGTTCTGCACAGCATTCACAATCCCCTCAACTGGCCGTCAGTACTTACCTTAAAGACAAACATCTCTCCCCGCAGTATGGCGATGGTGTCAAAGTGGCCTTTGCAGATATCAGGCCCGGCTGAGGGTCTGTCAGATTTATGTGTGGGCTGCGGGTCAGGGGGGTTCGGCACCTCTCCTGACCGAGAACCTGCAGGTGGATTATTATAAGGTTTATTTAAAAAAAACTTCATTCACATAAGTGTGCATTTTGATATATATTCTTTTTTTCAAAATCTGCTCAAACACAGCTTATTAAACTTATACATAAAATATAATGGTAGCAAGTTCTGTCAGAGTTAATTGTACATGATGTTACACTTTTCTTTGTAAATTCAGTGAAGTGTCACGAAGTTATGCTTGTACGTTAGCTCCTAACCAATCTGGTTCAAAGATTAATATAAAAATACATAAAAATTGATCATGAGTTGACAGGACAGGACAAACCGTAAATCTGCTGTATTCCACGTCTGTCATCATCAGGAAGCACAAAATTCTCTGTATCCACCCACTGGTAGAATGGGGCCATGATGGCAGTTGGATCCCCAGAGTGCTCTAAACCCAGTGCATGACCCAGCTCATGCACTGCGACCAGGAAAACATCGTTCTCTGAAAAGGGGAAGGAAATGAGAACCAATAATAATGTGGCACATCAGTGACAAATCTGATGAGGTAATCCATCCACTTTCCTACATCCGCCATGTTTTACCTTCTTTCTCTGTATTGACAGTATTCCAAGGCTCTGCTAAGTCAAAGTGCGTGTCACCTCCGATCGCTGGACCAGGGAAGTATGCGTGGGCCAGGAAGCCTCCTTCACCATCAAATGGCGTGCTATCACCATGGTAGCCCTCAGCGAAGGAAAGCATGATGTCAGCGAACCTCTCCGGCCGGTCTCTAATCTGGTAGTATGGAATTTCCCGGAACGTCAATGGTGTGACCGACTCCCAAACCTTGAAGGCCTTCCGGATGGCCTCATAAGTAGCATGTTCACCCACTTTAGGAGTGTAGTTCTGGATGCTGTGAAATACACCAGCGTATCAATATTAATGCAGTTCATACCCAAAATTTAAATCAAAAGAAAAATTAGTGTGAATGATAAATGTTCCTTTAATGTTATTTGAATGCTAATGGCTATGTCTCACCTGAAGGTGACCTCTGCTTTGTTCCACTTCTGACCCTGAATGACGTAGCGTCTCTTCCTCAGGTTGCTCTTCTGCTCACTGCCAAATTTATCTGGAACCCCACAGCGTGGTCGCTGCATCGCTCTGAAAACAGGATCACACATTTATACTTCACCTTCAGCCTTCTTCAGACAGTAGCCTGGATATATGCTCATGTGTATGAAACATGTCTGTTTGTGGAAATGCCATTTTCTCATTGGTTGTTGATCAGTTTAGACTAAGACCTACTCGAGTGTTTCAGTGTCCATGGTTCCGGTGATGGTAAGGCCATAGAACTTCTGCATGGCGGAGATAGCATAGACGATGGCCTTAGGGGAGCGTATAGCCTGAGCACGCACATCACCAGGAGGAAGGTATCCATACTGCTGTAGCCATATCTGAGAGAAAGACCAAAGTGCAAGCACAAAAATGAGAGAGGAAGATTCATGACATCATGTAATTATGGTCTTCAAACATAATTAGTTGAGAACCTGCATTATTCTATCTACAGCTGCTGAACCACACTTCTGAATACATCAACATTTCAACCTCACACAATTCCTTGAAATGAATATAGGGAAATTGACACAAACAGCCAGAATCAGCATGATAAATCAGTGGTAAAGAAAAGATGTGTGTCAGCTCTTTACTATATATGAGCTTGAATAGAAGTATGTTTGTCTTCTTTTGAACATAGAGAAACCAGAATGTGTAGGAGTGTTCCTCGTCTGTGTGTGTGGCCTTCACTGAACTTCATTGAAATGACGCCAAGCTGACTTTCTTCCAGAAACAGCATGTGTTAGCAAGAAACAAATGACCAAAATAAACATTTCAGTGAAAGAGAGAGAATGAAAAGAGGATCAAGGAAAACCCAACAAAATAAAACGCATAAAAAATAATTACTACATACACTCAGTATATACTCAGTGCACGGAGTCTGCTCATAGAGCTTCAAAGGATCACACCCTCATAAACAGCGCTTCGTTTTGTGTGTGACGAGAGAAAAACTAAACAAGTCTCTTAACTCAAATACACACTCCCTTTAATAGCCCATCAGACACACATCGGTTTTAGGCCATTCAGCCTAAAGAAATGGTCTAATCTAGCCACTCTATCTCTACTATGGCACTGATGTTTAGCAAAAGTTTCAGTAAAATTGAACAAAAATGGCTGGTCTGTTCAAAATCAGTAGCCTGGGAAACACTACACCCTTAACACACAGAGCATTCACTTATTCAGCCAGAAAAACCATAAAGACTCAGGGTGCGGTAAAAAAAAAAAATCAACGCCCCTAAATGTCGTCCTGGGTCATATCTGGGTCAAGAGATATGCAGACTGCACCATAAACAGGCTAGTGAGCATGAATGCCTTAGAATGTTCAGTAGTATTTCCATTAGGATGCAGAAGGAAGTGTGACTGTAGCTTCAGTTAATGCTTCAGACATCGTCTGTCTCCACTCTGACCACAAACTCACTCAGAAAAATTACAAAGAATTCTTCAGTAATACTTCAGACCCCAAACCTCAAAACTGCTCCCTTCCTCTTATTTCTAAAATCTAACTTTTTTTTTTTAAGATTGTAGCATTTTTCTCATCCCCACCTCCACAAGCTTATTAAGGTTCATTGGGGAAACACTTAAAAACAGCACTGGTGTATTAATAAAGGTTATATACACACACACGCACACACACACACACACACACACACACACACACACACACACACACACACAAGCTTGGAGAGTAACGGAATACATGTAACGGCGTTGCGAAATCAGGATACAAAAAAACTGTTAACTATAATCCATTTCCACTTTTGTGTATGGCATCAAACATTTGCTTGACAATAGCAGCAAATGACAGCTGTCCTAAGTCAAAACAAAGCCCATGGCCATATAAGGTCATTTTTTATTTCATGTTATCACATTGCTTCGTATTAAATGGTCATCAAATGTGTCAATGAAAGCAGAATACACTTGTGGCATCTAATATTTAATTTTATCCCATGGACATTCAAAAGAATGTAGGAATTTATACATGTATATATATATATATATATATATATATATATATATATATATATATAG
>JAFFST010054307.1:199495-216273 GCA_022414735.1 Noturus placidus
ATATATATGTGTGTGTGTGTGTGTGTGTGTGTCACATTGTGTCACATTGTGTCACATTGTGATTTAAATGAAAACAAAAGATGAGAAGTTTGTAGGACGTATTGTATACACACTCAGCGAAAGGGAGTCAGGGTGAGACAGTAATATAGGAGGAGACTAGAGATTTCCAAGAGCTTAAGACAGTTTTAACGTCTATGAGCTCAATGCGTAGTCACTCCAAACACATAATTAGTCGAACAGTTAGGCTAAAAATTGCATATATCCAAATCCTACATACCAGACCTACTGAAGTAATTTTGAATGGCTTGCACAATCAGCCTCAATACCATTGTAAAGTAACTCACTTAAATACACCAGAGTCACCACCTCCTGGTTGTGTTATGTGTCTGGAAATTAACTCTTGTTAAGGGCTTTAGTAAATGATTGAATTACTCTGACCCTCAAAATTATCCAAAAGAAAAGTCACATTTGTGATCAAATTCCACGTTGATAGACTAAACATCACTGCACACACTATTCTGTTGAAGCAATTATATTCTTAACTTTTCGAAGGAGGGAATGGTTTATGTTTAATGTTGCATAAGTAAGTACAGAGTGCTGCACTATATTTTAGCCTTAATCTGGTCAGTATACTTCATTTTTCTTTCTCTCTCTCTCTTGCTCCATTCCTCCCACTCTCTGACTGCTCCCTGTGTGTTGCCGCTACGCTGTGGTCTTTTTTCCCAATGCTGGGAAAAAACACACTCCAGCTCAGAGGGATGAAAAAGTCCCCCCCCCTCCTCCTCCTCCTCCTTTCCTCCTCTCTCTCCATCTCATTTAGCGAGCTAAGCCTTCTTCTACTTCTCTTTGTCTTCCTCCACTCTTCCTTCTTTGTTCAATATGTATCCATTCATCCCTCTTTTCCCCAAACTGTTTTTCCTCTCCTTTTTCCTATATTCATGTTTTTTTCTCTCTGTCAGAAGACCTCTCTCACTTCTGACTCATGAGGCCTCAGGTTGCCTCTTACTGCTGCCAGCAATCCCAGCATGCACCAAGCCTCTGGAACACCCAGCAGTGAGCGTCAAAGGTTCTATTTAGAAGCCTTTCCTGACTCCTCTGACTGGGGAAGAGTCAGCGTGTTGGCCTCTACGACACAGACAGGTAGGCTTTATTAAGTCTCCTGCACCCCAGTCAGTCTGGCGAGGCTTTATTTATGACAGTAACATCACTCACATCGGGATAAGAGTATTGCTCAGACACAGAGGTTAAGTTATTCATACTTAAACGACCACACATCAAGAGAAAAAAAAGATACTAAACCGGGGAAGCTGAAAGAACTCGGCAAAGTAGATGTTAATCTGCAATAACATCATTACAATACAATGACATTTCCTGAGTTTCACCTGCAGACTAAATATATGTAAAACATAGATTCGAATAAAAAAGCAAAAACAAATCTTTCACTTAAAATTTTTTTTTTTTTTTCATTTTTAACTATATTATCTGTTAGTAAATTGTACACTTAATTAATTGTCTTATAAATATAGAGATGACTCCCCATCATGTCGTGGTTCTAATTGAAGGGGCAAACTTACAGTAAATGCCACCTCTGATGCTAAGCGCATCCATATGCTATGACCTCACCTACAGACATGCCAGGGCGGTAAACATATGCTTTCTCTTAAGCTGAACGCGACCTCCTCCTGTGCTGTGCCACTTTCTGATTGCTGACTTAATGCAGTAAAATTAGCCCAATGTACATTTAAATTATATTTACATTTCACTCACACTGATTATAATAACACAAACACATATTGAATTTTCCACGAGCTCAGAGATGTTCTGAGAACTTTGTTTTCCCGAAAAACAGTTTCAGTGTTGCAACATCTTGGACATGTCCTTAGTAATGACACGATATGGAATTGAGCCATCCGAGTGCCTTGTTTAATAGAACAAACTGCTGACACAGTGTTCTGAAGGAAGAAAACACTGCAGAACGAGTTTAAAGCCTGAAACTCAGTTACAGTGTTTGAATTAATCGAATATTTGGACTTTGAATTATGAGAGAGAAAGAGAGAGAGAGAGAGAGAGAGAGAGAGAGAGAGAGAGAGAGAAAGAGAGAGAGAGAGAGAAGGAAAGAGAGAACTGCTTGAAATACTTAAGATTGCACAAGCATACATACATGATAGGAAACTTGTTTTTTAAATTAGAGAGAAAGAGAAAGAGGGTTTATTGGGAGCAATTGGATGCAAATAAACACAAACAAAGGCTTAAAACACTAGCAGATTCCTGAAAACAAAGCAGAACCTACAACAAAATGAGGAATAGAGGCAGCGGGGGCAGAAGTTTGCTGAATTTGACTTGGAAAGAGACAGACCGACTCAGTTGTTCCCCTCAGACATCTGCCAGTGGAAAAAAACAGGGAATTGTGGTCATCAGCGCCTGAGATTTGGTCCCAAACAGCCAAACGGTGGCTCGGATCACTGACCTATTTAGTGTCAAACTCACCTGATCACTGGCACGAACCACAGCAACGGTTTTAGCCCAGTTTCACAAGCTATTCACATTCAGAAAGTGAGTGATGTCTAGGAAATTATATTTAATAAAGTACATGCACTGTACACTCTCCAGTCTAAAGCTGGAGGCCATAAATTGCACTCATAAAAAGCGCTTGATCATCATGATCGACAGTTATTTACTTTCAGTATATTTAAACATAGTAGTTGTCAGATTTGAGAGATCCTTTTTATTATTTTGACTTGCAGCAGTGTTTGGAAGTGAGAATGCACATTTACAGACACGTCCAGCCTCAACGCTACTCACAAAAAATGAAATGTCGGTGAGGAATTGATTGCATTACATCTGAAATACTACTTAGAGTCAATACTAGGGGAATCGTCAGTCTGTGAGCTGCAGACTGTGGAGGTGGAGAAAAAAAACATGAAAGCAAGAAGGAAAGAAAGCAAGCAAGAATGAATGAAAAAAGAAAGAAAGAAAGAAAGAAAGAAAAAAACATCCAACCGTTTTCAATGGTTTATAGTTCTTTTTTATCCTTTTTTTTAAATAAAATGTTAACAGCACCTGTAACAACACCAATGTTGGACCATGGGACTCTAACAGTTTTAAATACTGAACTATACATTATGGTTTAACATGATTTTAAAAAATGTATGACGCATAATGACCTCAATTATAATGAAAAAGACAATCAGACTTTGGATGTTTTTATTTACAGTTTAGCCAGTAAGAACTAAAGACTGGCTGACTTGTCAATATTACACCAGCTTGAGTTTTCAAAGCACATTATACAATTAAATACCTGGTTTTCATTTTCAACAGAACTGTTTATACACTGCTGTACTACAGCCAACACTAGTTCAGCAAATTCCTTTTATACTATATACATTTAAATCCAGACGGGGTGCAGATGTGGTTTTAACATATGGGAATTAACCTCCACTGTGACCTTTCATTTGGATCACATGACTCTCTCGTGACTCCAGGCAGAGAGACTGTTATCGTCTGTGGAAACCTGGAACAGCCTTGTTTCAGCCAGCTAGGCTGAATTTTCCACTGCTAGCCTTGGCTGACTATCACAATGTGAAGAATGGAAAGAGGAGGCAGGGTGAAGTGATGCTCAGAGATTTAGATCCTCATGCAATCCTTCTGATCTGTCGATTGTTTATTTTACCTAGATTCATGCTCTGGCTTGCATTTGAGTCAGATGTTCCAAAACTCTTACTTACTTGTTTACTGCATTTTTCTCTCTATCCCTATCCTGCTCTTTCAATTTTTTTCCTTCTCATCCTACCTCTGTGTATCTGCCAGACAGTCATCTTTACAGCGAGATGATCACATGTTGTGTGTAGCTCAAATACACACAAATGGTATCAGCGCGAGATGTTCTGCTTCTCTGAAGGCCTCTTTCTCAAGTACAGACTAGTCAGGGGATGACAAGGATCTTCTGAATACCTAAAGTCTGGGTCATTTAGTATCGGTAATGTGCTAGTGACAAAAAGCTTTCTAGAGGCTCCATTTGGAAACTTTTATGAAAAGGAAACCCTTTTGGAACCTCAGCTGTTTAGTTCTTGGACTTGACTATCACATGTATAATGCTTTAAAAAAAATTGACCTGAAGGAGGCAGCACATGATTCTACCTAATATTAACAGCAATGCTCAAAACAACAGTTACACAGGTTTATATAATTAAACGTTCTAATCCTCAAGCTACCTGACAAGCCAGACATTCTGCCAGAACCTCTCCCTGACTTAACACGCAGCCCAACTTTAACTCTAAAGTGTGTGCTTACGCTCCTGTATCATAAACCCACACAACATGTAAGCCTAAACTTACACTTGAATAGGACACACACATTTATTGCCACTTAAATAAATATGATTTTATTGCTAATCTAATGATGAACTGATGTGTAGTTCATTACTAAAAATAAATAAAGAAAGAAAGAAAGAAAATAGTATACACTAATCTACATTATTACATTGTCAAAAAATATGAAATATAATTTTGGGAAACAAAATGATGTTCATGTATATTGTACATGATGTACACATTTGATGTTCTCTAATGACAAGTCAAGATTAAAATACATGTGTCCTCCTCACCTCACAATAAAGTGTGCAATTCTAACAGTGTGTGTGTGTGTGTGTGTGTGTGTGTGTGTGTGTGTGTGTGTGTGTGTGTGTGTGTGTGTGTGTGTGTGTGTTTGACAGAATCCTCACCTCTGGTCGGACCTCTTTGTCACCGCTCACACTCAGAGCAATGAGAGCCAGCCAAAGCACTGACCAAGTGACCTCCATCCCGAGCCTCCAAAAAGACACAATAACTACCCCTATAACTGACACCAGCACCCTGTACCCTGCCTAAATCACCCTCTCCTCTTCCGACTCCTTCTTTTCCTGACACTGATTATTCCAAAACTTGGAATTTAAAAAAAATCCTCGTTTGTCCAAAAGTGAAAACTCTGGAGAAAAACTCTGGAGAAATGCCCCCAAGGCTGGAAAGAAGAGAATCTACAGACTTCAGTACTAATCGCACCTTAAAACGTTGTGTACAAAACCACTTTCAGGAAAAACACAATATCACGAGCGGAGATCTGCAGAAACATGTTGGTCTGTAGTCTAAAAGCGATCGTGTCTCAACTTGACTGCATTTTTCTTTTTGATCCTCCGCCACTGATCGCTCGCTCTTGTAGCCAAGTTATATGAGGAGATGCAGACGTGGTTCTCTGTAGTGATGAAGCCATCACGAGTCACTTCACTGAACCGATTCTGTCCAGACTGAATCAAACATTTGACTCGCTACTGAAAAGCGCATCCGGACAACTTGAACAGTCTGCTCGGTAGACGTTTGGATAAACCTGCAGGGGGATGCAATAATCTATCCATCCATCAATTTTCTATACCGCTTTATCCTTTTTCAGGGTCACAGGAAACCTGGAGCCTATCCCAGGGAGTATCGGGCACAAACCGGGGTACACCCTGGACAGGGTTCCAATCCAATTGTACACAATTACATACACATTCATACACTATGGACACTTTGGACATGTCAATCAGCCTTTGGACTGGGGGAGGAAACTGGAGTGCCTGGAGGAAACCCCCGCAGCACGGGGAGAACATGCAAACTCCACACACACAGAGCCACGGTGGGAATCGAACCCCCGACCCTGGAGGTGTGAGGTGAACGTGCTAACCACTAAGCCACCGTGCGCCCGGATGCAATAATTTGAATTGTTTTTAATGACCTCAAGTAAAATTTAATAACTGTTAAAATCCAGGTCTTGGCCCCGCACCTCTAGGGTTGAGGGTTTGAATCCTGGAGTTTGCATGTTCCTCCCCCATGCTTCATGCGGAGAACTTCCTCCAGGTAATCTGGTTTCCTTCCACAGTCCAAAGACTTGCACTGCAGGCTGATTGTCATTTTCAAATTGTCTGAAGTGTGTGTGATTGTGCCCTGCGGTGGGTTGGTACCCCATCCAGGGTTTCCCTCCCTCGCCTTGTGCCCTGAGTTCCCTGGGATAGGCTCCATGCGACCATGTGCAGGATAAGCGGTACAAAAAATGGATAACTGGTTGTGGAGATGAGCACAGGAAAAGCATCAGAGTGCTCTGTAGAAAGATGCTTCAAATCACAGACTATGAAGAAGTAAGAACTTCCATTTATGTGAGAACAGTTTACTTTGACACTTCTGGGAAAAATATGTCCATGTTTCTTGTTTGAATAAATACTGATCAATGACCTATTTATGTCTACATAACAGGATGTGCTACACAACGTACAACTGTCATGCAACAGCTATACAACAGGGTATTTTAGGCTTTCTTGGTAGTTTCTTGGTAATTTAGTCCCACTGTGTTGTCTTTGAAAATAATTCACTCATTTATTTGTGTCACTTTATCACATTTTGTTTACTTTTATTAAATTTCAGAGTAAATCAACAGTAAACACACTGTCAGTGTATTATGAACTCTATAGCTAAGGTTGAGCAGTGATAGAGAACCATAAGCCAAGTAGGGAACACAGTCAAAGACTTACACCGCCTGGTCGATATTCACACTACAGAGATGAAGCTGCACAAGTTTGATTATAGGATTAAATGTGACAGATGTTTTTTTTTTTTCATAGCTGAGTAAAAACCTGATCATGTCAACTCAAATTTGGGACATTTTCATAGTTCTAGACTGGATACATGGCTATAATGAGAATGGTTAGATCATCATTCATTCAGTCATTCATTCATTCATGTTCAGTAACCATTTTATAGAATTGAATGTGGAGTTTATCCTGGGAAAACCCCAGGGCACAGTCAACATACACATTAATACACTAAGTGACAACCAGGGGTTAATCCAGCAATCTGTATGTTTTTGGTAGGTGGGAGGAAACTGGAGAACCCTGAGCAAACCCACACCAACATGTGGAGAACATGCAAGACTCCATCCAGACAGATACCAAAGCTCAGGGTCGAACCTGGGACTCCGGAGCTATGCTGCAGCAGTGTACCACTGTGTTACTGCAGGTTGTAATGTACGATTTTGACTTTTTTTTTTTTTTTTTTTACAATGTGGTGTCATTTATTTATTTATTTTTTTATTTGTTTGTTTGTTTGTTTGTGTATTTATTTATTTATTTATTTGTGCACGACCAACATGGATCTTTTGAATGACATTATGGATTTAGAAAGTCACTGAAAATCACTTTACACACGGCATTTTAGGACAGAAAAAATGGAAGAGTGAATCATTAAGACTAAATGATCAACTGTGACAAAACAATAAATAAATAAATAAATAAATAAATAAATAAATAAACACAGTCTGTGGTTAGCAGAATGTTTTGATAACATTAAGGTTGGTTTTTAGAAGCCAGTTGGTGTTTTTAGTGCTTTAGATGACTTTCACATACAGTGGTGCTTGAAAGTTTGTGAACACTTTAAAATATTCTATATACAGGTATCTGCATGAATATGACCTACAATGTAATCAGATTTTGACACAAGTCCCAAAAGTAGACAAATAGAACCCAATTAAACAAATAGGATAAAAATATTATATGTGGTCATCTACTTATTGAGATAAATGATCCAATATTACATTTCTGTAAGTGGCAAAAGTATGTGAACCTCTAGGATTAGCAGTCTAACTTCTAGGTGAGATTAGAGTCAGGCGATTTCAATCAATGGGATGAGTGAGCGCCCTGTTTTATTTAAAGAACAGGGATCTAGCAAAGTCTAATCTTCACAACACTTGTTTGTGGAATGAACAAATGAGATTTCTGAGCACCTCAGAAAAAAAGATGTTGTCTTTTTTCCAGTCACCAGGCTGGAAAATTTTACAAAACCATAATTTATATGTCTCAGTTGTTTAATTGTCTACTTTTAGGACTTGTGTGAAAATCTGATGACGTTCTATCTCATATACAGTATATTCAGATATATAGAAAAATTTAACAAACTTCCAAGCACCATTGTAATGTAAAATGTTTAATTAATAGGCATAGATATGATCTATGATATACTGTACATTTTATGATGTTTATAATTCGTTGCTTCAAATGTTGCTTCAAAAATATTTTCATGAATGATAATAATAATAAAAAAGTTAATATTAGTTCTTGTCTACCTGAGAACATCGTGTCAGTAACTTTTGCAATAACACTGTGTATCCATCATTGGTTTGATGTTGTAATGTTACAGCAGAACTTTTGTACATCCTGTATATCATACTTTACTGAATGTTCTGATAACGCTGGGAGGGCATGGCACAGGAACACAGCCTTCTTATGGGATCTGTTTTCTCTCTTTTTGCTTGAGAACTGATTCTCTCGATTCAAAATGAACGAATCGTTTGAGAGTCGCCAGGCACTGATGTGCTTCTTTCTTGTGCTGCATTGAGAAAGGAAGTCTCGCCCTCCCCTTGAACAGCCTTTATTTATTTATTTATTTATTCATTTATTTATTTATTACAGAAAGCAAACAGTAGCACTTCAATAGCAACGACGTAATGAGCGTTTCTGGGTCAAATAATATTGTTTTACATCTCTTAGGTTAGTTTATGGGGAAGCAGCCTATCCGCTAGTCTAATAAATGTATAATACCATTTTTTTTTTAGCCTGTTCATTCAATTCTTAAAGAAGAGTTCATTCAATTTCTAATGAGCAGACCGCAATGGGTCAATGTCGCCCTCTCCTGGCGAAAATATAAAATTACACACGCCACGATCCAAGGGCACAATATGCGTGATTGCGTCACTGCAGTTGGTGTGGGCGGACGCAGAGCTGTACCGGATAATACGGAAATGACAGTGAGCGAATGTCAACAAAACTAAAAGAAGACAGAGAAAAGGTAGGAGAAGTGTATTGTTCGTGCTGGACAGTGTCTATAAACCGAATCTCGGTAAAGTGGTGAAACCGATTACAACGGGTTTTTTTTTAATTTTGAAGACAACAGTCGGCTGAAGAAAGACAGGACGGAGAGTATAGAGAGTGGGCAGCTTTAGCATTTAGCATTAGCTTCTCATTTAGAAGGAGTGTGATCGACAGCGGTTCCTCCGGCTTGTCAGGTCAAAACACCAAACGTTCATATGAGGACTAGGAAAACGCAGACTGTCTCTGTCTCTGTCGGAACGTTCTAGTATTTATTCATGTACTTCCGGACATTGTAGCTTTTGCATCGAAACCTAGCACGGGCCTTACGTCATTGCTGGGAGCGGAAGCAGACGGGGAAGCAGTTCACGGCTGGGTTTGTGTGAGCGTTGTGTTTACCGTCGCTGTTTATCTTCCTCTTGTTATTACAGTTCGGGACAACAGGTCAGGAAGCAGATCTTTCTGTTTCAGCTGAGTGATTCTTCATGTTTGTCATTTACAGATAAAATCATCATCATCATCATCACACACACGAGACTTCCTGTCTCTGATATCCGGTGCGGTGGAGAGCTCATGGATCTACTGACATGAAGTATTCATACCATGGACTGTGATTTAGTTTTACTTTTCAGTAGATAGGAACATTTTAGATCTCTGTGGGAAGAAAAGCAACATGGATGCCCTCTACAGCCTGTGGATTTTTAGCCTTTTATCTTTAACAGGTAAGGATGCATTTCCCCCTAAACACAGGCTGCTCAGACACCCACACTGACAAGCACATTATATATGATATAGTATTTGTGATGTGCTTAGTGATTCTGCTATTATTTGTCAGTGTCGACTTCACAGGGAAACATGGCTAGTAGGGATGGGCGATATCTTATCGTTTGCGATATACCGGTAGAAATTCTCCCCACAATTAGAATGAGTCTTCCCGCGATAATAACGATAAAGCCTAGTCGATGACATTTCTATGTGCGACGGTCTACGACCCATTCGCAGCTCACGTGCAGATCGAAAACAAGTACAGCGGAAGGCAGACGTGAAGCCGAGGAGGAGTTTATCACTGAGCACGGATCTACATTTACATTTATTCATTTATTCATTTAGCAGACGCTTTTATCCAAAGCGACTTACAAATGAGACACACTCACACACCAATGGTAGCAGAGCTGCATGCAAGGTGCTAGCTTGCCATCGGGGGCAACTTAGGGTTCAGTGTCTTACCCAAGGACACTTCGGCATGGGATCACCCGGGCCGGGATTCGAACCACCAACCCTACGATTAGTGGATTAGCGGACAACCCGCTCTACCGACTGAGCCACAGCCACCCTGTACCTGGGCGCCCCGCCCTGGATCTACTGTACCTCTACAATCTGGAACTGGTTCGGTTCTAGAAAAATCAGTTTTACTTTTAAATCAATGTTTGCGTTCTTGAGGCTCTCAAGACTGCATCACTTGTAGTTTAAAAACAGTGGTGCACGGTACTATATTTATATCGTCACAGATATCGTTATCGCAATAAATACCAGAGAATATCGTGAGAGAGTTTTTAGTCCATATCGCCCATCTCTTAGTGCTAGTGGTGTTTAACATAAGAAAAGATTTCAACAATCTCGAACATGAGTGGTAACTGTCAGGCGGTGCTGTTAGCGCATACACCCACTCAACATTTTCCAGTGATGTTCAATGTCGAATTAATTAGAAGTCCAGTGTAGAAGTAGTGGAAACAGGAAACGCTGGAGTCACAATGCATTGAACCTATACAAAGTAGTTGAGCCGTTTTAAAGCAAAGCTTTGGATCAACTAGTTAATAATGGATTATAATACGCGAAGCTAAGCACAATGGCATATACGGTGGTATTAGCCTGATATTTGAAGCTTTGGAAGCTGATCTGTTTGAGCGGAGTGTACGGATGAGGATCTGAGAGAGCTGGACAGACTAAAGGAATAGCAGAGCTACTCCAGGACCGGGCGTGGGAAGCAGTGCAGTAGATAAACAACTTTAAGCGCATTACATTTCAGTAGAATTAACTACCTGTGATTGTTGTGTGAGTGATAACTGATTTAATATACATTTTGAAATAGAGCAAGCTTTACTCGTCACCACATAGAGTTCATACATTTTCATTTGGTGTAGGATGTGACTCCCATGTATGTAGCTATCTTTTATCTATAATAATCTCAGTGACTATTTTAATTCTTAATCTAACATCCAAGTCGATTTTTTTTTGTTGTTTTTATCTCCTTCCAGTCCACTGCAGTCTGGAGCTGGCCTCCAGTTCAGGTGAGTGAAAAGATTTCATTACTAACAGTCATCTCATTCAGACATCTTGTACAGTTCTTGATTTGGTTAAAGCAGTTCTGGACAGATGACTCATTGTTTTATACGATGAATTATACTACAGTGTAGGTTTGTGGTAGTACTTACTGTGTTATATGCCTTTGTATCTTGTGTCTGTAATATGGTTATTCACTGTAGGTAAGTTCCAACCCTAAATACAAAGCCAATTCCAAAAAAGTTGGGACGCGGTGTGAAACATAAATAAAAACAGAACTTACAGGTTTATGAGATTTACAAATCATCGTATTCTGTTTTTATTTACATTTTACACAGTGTCCCAACGTTTTTTTTTAATTGGGGTTGTAAACATGACTTCCTTCCTCTTATGCCAAAGGTTAAATTAGTAAATATGATCCTGTGCTATATGCATACTTCTATAGACTGGGTTATATCCCAGACACCATGTCCGTTTTGTTGTTAATTTCATTGTGCTTAGCTGGTAGGACAGATGTGAAATAAATGTTTATGATGTGCTGTAATCAAACTATTGCTATTATGTTTTTCTTGCAGCACATTGTTTTAAACCACCAAAAATACTACAGTCAAGACAAGGAGAAGTCCGTGGTTCCAGCCGCTATGGCCCTCCCAGCCCTGTGAACTGCAGCTGGGTAATCACTTCCCCAGTGGGAGAGCGTGTGATTCTCAGGTACGGTGAGATACAGGCACATTTCACATTCGAAAAGTTTGATATCGTTAACTTAGGCAATCTGAATGAACTTTCAAAAGGTGATGTTACAAAACAGCGACATCATTTACAGCCTCACAATGAGGAAGTGAAAGAGTTTATGGACTATTTTATCAATGTTTACGCCCGGTCCGTTTATCTCTCTTGTATATCAGGATTATATCCAGATAGGGATTATCTAAACCAACGTGCAGTTGTCCAAGCAAGCAAGATGCATTTAAAATAGGTTTAAATGCGATCACTTAAATCATTTCAGGAAGTCTGAGACACATTTTATCCAGATGTTAATACTTTTGGATGAGAATCCACCTACATTATGACCTTACGCCCATGGTCTGTGACTGCTGAAGCTGGTGCTTTCCTTTAAGATCAGGGAAATTTAAAACGCGATGCAACCAAAGAGGAACAAAACCTGAAGTCGGTTTTCAGAAGTCTTGTTTTTGTTTAGTTTTACTTTATTACAAACTTTTCTCTTAAACTGGTGACTGTGCGTCATCAAGATGTGTGCATCATTTATTCATTCATCTTCAATAACTGATTTATCCTGCCTATTGTTGGATCACTGGGAATTCACTCTAAACATGATGGTAGTGGGCACCATGCACAAATTCGTTCACAGCAATGGGGAAATTTAGAGTAGCTAATCCAACAATTTATGTTGTATTTTTTTTTTTATTATTTTTTTTGTGTTGTTAAATATGTTTGAAGTTTTAATTCCTCATTCTTCTCTCTGTCTCCTTCTCCTTTTGTTTATTTTTTTTAAGTTTCTCTGAGTTTTTCATCAAATGTGGCTGGAGCTGGCTAAGCCTGACAACCGTTACAGGCCAGCCCGTGTCACTCTGTGGATATGAGCTGCCTAAGCCAATGGAGTTCTCTGAGGGAAACATTACAGTGACGCACCACTTTGTTCCGCACTTCTACTCAGTTTCAGGGTTCCACCTTTCATACATTAAAGGTAGCGCAGATGTTGTTGTGCGTTATAGTAGTATTATTCCTTCCAACATGCAGGTGAATGGCAATATCATATCATATAACATATTGTTGTATTACTCTGTCCAGACAGTGGTCCGTGTTACCCGGGCGAGTTCGAGTGTTACAGTGAGCGCTGTCTTCCTATGTCCTGGCGCTGCAACGGCCAGGTGGAGTGCCTTGGGGAAGGTGATGAGCTCGGCTCGGACGAGGAGGACTGTGACCCTGTCGAACCTCAACCTCATCCGGACAATGAGCCGTCACCATTCCCAACTGAAATCCCAGCAAGCTCAGCTGTTAACTCGAACATGGAGATGGGAAATCTGCCACGCGAGGTGCCTGATCTCTCCTATCCCGCCCAGGGTGGACCCTGTGGGGGTAATCTGCATGCCTTTTATGGCTCTTTTGTGCCTCCTGTGCTGACAGGGGCATCAATGGAGTGTGTGTGGTCAGTGGACCCACAGGACTCCCGGCCTCTCAAATTGGAGCTGCAGCAGCTTGTACTTGGCCCTAAAGACAGCCTTATCATCACTGACCAGCCTGCCGGGGGTGGCAATGTCATTTCAGCTGTGAGTATATGGGTGCATAAATGTGGGTAAATAAAAGTTTGAATCCTTATAATACCACCGTCATCTGTGGTCAGAACTCTAACGCAGTGTGCCCTTATTGTTCAATATACACTATATACTGTACACTATTTTATAGAAAGCACAAATTTCAGACAGTGATTATTAGTGAGTGCTTTGGATGCCCATCATTGTGACTTGTTGCATACAGCAGTTAAGATATTACAGATTATCTAGCAAGAAAAAACTACAAAATTTTAAACAAACATTAAAATGATTTTTTAAAAATGTTAAAGTCAGTTGTAATAGTGTTAAGCTGATCCGTTATCCATATTGACAAGTACATTTTGGGCTGAAAGAACTTGCTATGCATTGTGGTGTTGCAGAAGTAGATCAGTACATATAGATTAGCACTCTGGATTTAAGGTGCAATATAGGTAATATTGTGTCCTATTCAGGAAATATAATTTGTCCGTTGAATTTAGACAACACTATTACCTCAAATAATGCACGAAGCAGGGTGTGTGACAAGTCAGGAATGAATGGGAATATGTAGAGCAAATATGGCACTCTGAAATATGAGCAAAATGTGCAAAAACATGATTCAGCAGTTGAGGAAAACTCCGTCACGTGTAAGGGTGAACATGTAGAGTATGTGTTGGAAATATGAAGTATATATAGTTTTACTGTCATTAGTTCCTGACTTTTTGGACACCCTGTGAAGTAAGTAAGGGTCAAAATCATTGACTCCTCTCTGAGACTGATGAGCTTGTGTATATGAAGTTAGCGACTCCTCCAGGTATGTTCAGCTGCCCTGTGGCATTGTATGAGTGGCAGGTGGCTGGAGTGATATGTCTCCGAAAAAGCATGTGCTAGATTTTACCCTCTCAGTTTGGTAGCTGTTGTGTGATAGGGGAGACAAATGGAGTAATTCTTTTCTTTGTTTTTATAACAGGTCACATGTACATCTACTGACAAAACAGTGGAGGTGGAGTCCCCTACTGGTCTGCTGTCACTAACCTATCGTGCACAGGAGCCCTTTGAGGGGCGGGGCTTCAATGCCACATACCGCATTGCTGATTACTGCCTGCCCTGGGAAGGTCTTTGTAAGGGCTCAGAGGGAGGATGCTACACGCAGAAGCAGCGCTGTGATGGTCACTGGGACTGCACAGAGACTGGTCTGGATGAGGATGGCTGTGGCGGATGCCCAGCCGGCTACTTCCCCTGCGGGACACAGGCACTACAGAGGGTGGGGCACCTGGGCCGGCCTACCTGTTATTCCATCAAAGAGAGGTGCAACTACCAGCTGAACTGTGCTGATGGGAGTGACGAGAGAGAGTGCAAAGTGTGTCAGCCTGGTACATTCCACTGCGACAGTGACAGGTGTGTGTGTGTGTGTGTGAGAGAGAGAGAGAGAGAGAATAACTGCTTTAGTCAGGGTCTTTGACCTTTTTAGACTTAATCTTTTTATGATCTGCAGCACATACCAGCATTTACTGCAGCTTCACTAAACACGCTGCTGTTTAATCAGTTTAAACATCTTTGACTGTCAGGGAAATAAAAACCGCACGCAAAACATCCATTTTTAATGCAACACAGAACATTTTCTGCATAGAACAGCTGGAAGCAAGGGACAATGCACAAAGTTGGTGGTTGTGTTATGAGCTGATTTTCACTGGATTCAATTGGACTTCATTCTGGCTCATCAGCGGTGCACTTGCTTTCAAGTATAAGTGCTTGTGGGTAAAGCTTTAGCAAATGCATGCAGCAACTGGGATTAAATGGGTTTTATGCATGAACACGTTCATCTACCACTTATTTCAAGGTACAGATGTAGGTTGGGTGAATTGAGCATAACATCCTGTTTATGCGGTGTGTTTGTGTATGAGTTTAATATTCCAGCCCTGTGGTGCTGCAGGTGTGTGTTTGAGAGCTGGCGGTGTGACGGACAGGTCGATTGTAAGGATGGCACCGATGAACTAAACTGCACCGTGACTCTGCCTCGAAAAGTCATCACTGCGGCGACTGTGGGCAGCCTGGTGTGTGGTCTGCTGCTGGTCATTGCAATGGGCTGCACCTGCAAACTGTACTCACTACGCACTCGAGAATACAGGTGAACCCTACGCTCATTTTTTTACTACTAAATTTACTATGCCACCCCCTACTCTCGCTACTATGCCACTATTGTGTGACTGTTAAAAGGCACGAGTCGTGAAAAGTCTGTATTTCTGCGCAATGCTCGATTATCACACTCACGTCCCAAAGGCGAAGCGACGAACTACAGTCCAGTCGACAATCAGGAACTGTTTCGCGAAGGCCAAGTTCATCGAAGAGGAGATCCAAACTGAGGCACAGGATGCGGAGCTGCACAAGATCTGGGAAGCTCTGCCTGCCGAGGAAAAGATGCTTGAGAACGGGGAGATCGAGCTGTCTAACTTTCTCGAAGCCGACGAGCGCCTCGCGACTGGCGGGTCTTTCACACTGGAGGAGATTGCGGAGGAAAAGCGAAGATGACAATATAACTGTCGAGGAGGAAGTCGTTTCATTCGATGAAGCCCAGCGCGCTTGGAGCACCGTGCGGTAGTTCATGCAACAGAGAAGCGGGAAGCCTGGTGTGATGCAAGCGTGCGATTGGCTAGACAACGAGATGCACGTGATCCGCCAAAAGAAGATGCGCCATCCGACGATTCTTGAGAGTTTTGGACTGATAAGTAACTTGAGAAAATAAAGCCGTTTTTGCAAACTCTCGTTACTATGCCACTCTTGCTTGGTCCCGACAGGTGGCATAGTAACGAGATTTGACTGTAGTACATATTTTAGGTTCAGTTTTATATTGTGGTCACTGTGTAGGCAACAGATGAAATACTAGACATAGAGAGACAAAGCTTAACTAAGATGTCTTGCTCATTGTAACATCTTGCTCTGTATGATTGTTCTCTTTGCTTTAGCTTGTTTGCTCCAATCAGCCGCCAAGAGGCGGAGTTTATCCAGCAGCAAGCTCCGCCCTCCTATGGTCAGCTGATTGCTCAGGGAATTATTCCTCCTGTAGAGGATTTCCCTACTGAGAACCCCAATGAGGTATGAATTTAAAAAGGAAATGTCTATGAAATTATATTAATTCATAGTTTTTTTTATATATTTATTTATCTTTTGGTCAATAAGTACATCACATTTTACTTTTTCAGAGGTATAGTAACAATAATAATGATAATAATGATAAAAGGCAAAGCAACAATGTGTTGTGAGTCATATACGTAGATCGAGGTTCTTGATATAAATCAGCTGCTGCGTCTGTCAGGATCATGAAGTCCTCGGCCGCTCCTTGGTACGCCCGTAGCCCACACTCAGAG
>JAFFST010054308.1:42765-53804 GCA_022414735.1 Noturus placidus
ATGGTGTGCACACACTCTTTTGTGCCATTTGAATGCATTTAAAGACATTTGTTGCTGTTACTAAATGGCATGATAAATGGATGATTAGAACAGCTTTAAAGGGTCAAGCGCTCTTACCAAAACAATGACAGAAAGTAAGAGGATAGGACTTGTTCTCAGATGGAACAGAGACGATAGAAACATGAGCTCATACTGTACACTTGTGAGAGAGATATCATGAATGAGTCTTGAGAAAATAGGCCAGGTGTATGTAACAGAATAAAAAGCCTAAATGTTTCCCATTTGATGTGGTTATTTTGAGGTTTGGTTATTTCTCAGGACCTCCTTTCCTACAATCTCTCTACACACAACAAAACCACAGGTTTCATAGCACAGCTTCTCTTACACACTTCTCCAAAGCGCTCCCCACATCCTTAACCTCCTGATATTTTTCAGATTAGGGAACTCTTACAAAGAGGAGATTGAACTGTGTAACATGTCAAAGAGATGTATAGGATGCAACTGTGTGAAATCAGTTGCTATATTTGATGTATTTTTCTTTTGTTTTAGCGGGGTCTAATAATTCAATAATTATATTAATAAACCATAGGTCAAATAGGCATATTCATAATCATAAAGTATAGAACAAGGCTCAGCATTTCACAAAATTGTCACAAGACTTCGGATCGAGACCAAAGAAAAGGAGTGTAGAAAGTAGATTGAAGGCTAAACTCAGAACAGGTGCACATATTAGGCAACAGACCGATAATGGGACAGCGGCAGACAAAGGACCAAAACAGAGGCCTATGGCAATGTAAACAAAAAGCACACAAAGAGATCTCGAAACAAAAGCACAAGTGTGTGGAATATTTCCCAGAACAGGGGAAATTTGAGATAAACTGATTGATTCATTGACAAAAAGTTGAGGACAAGAAGATGTGACCGATGTCTGAGGTAATGGGATTAATTCTTAGTCATCTAAACACAATCAAGCAAGGGAATATTTTGCCTAACAAAGAGAATCATATATTTTAAGTGTGGTTTCAGAACATCTCAGCCTTCATTCTTGAAGCCATTGGGTTCTCTCAGAATTGATTTAAAGGACAGAGAGAAAGAGACAATCATGCAGTGTCCATAATCTCCCATTTAAAACACAATAGGGTTTCGAAGTTGACTGCAGAACATTGTGAGCTGAAACAACAAGTTTACTGCAGGCAAAAAGCAGCTCAAGGCCACTTTATCAAGAGCACACACACAAAACTATATACTTCCCTGAGAATCAAATGGGTCATGTTGTTTCAGCTCTAATTAAAACAGCAAAGTAAGAAAAAAAAAAAAAAAAAAAAACATGAACAAAAGCACAACAGCCACGTCTAAAGATACATGCAGCAGAGGCAGCGAACTGCAGGAAACAGTGAATGCGGCACTGATAATTAAAGAAGCAAGATCAAGGAATTTCTGTTATTAGAAATCTGCACTGATGAAGGGAAAATATAAAAATGTTCAATAAGGAGGAAATAATTATTCAGCTTGATGCGCATGTGCAGGAAGGATGAAAATGTGTTGCTGTTTTCTTTGTGTGTGAGAAGAATGCGTGTTCATGAAAGTAGGTCAGGTTTTGGAAACTGACACATCTCCCTGCTAGCAGATTAGAACAAGTCGAAAAAGCTAAGGAGGAGAAAGTGAGGAGAGATGTCCATTGAGGGGACTTCAATGAGTTTGTGCCTTTGGCCACTGTCTGCCTAAAATACGTGAGACCACTGAGCACACTCTTTGAAAGTAAAATCTATTCGTTCTATTCATGGCAGTAATCAGGACTATTCGCTTTACCTGTGGTAAAATGAAGTCATACTTAAATGTTTGATTACTGGCCATAATTACTACTTGAGAAATGATGCCATGGCCATCATCTTTTTCAGTCTGTGTACGTCACTTTCATTTGCTCCATAAAGCTGAGGTGTGGTGAATCCTTTCCATCGACATCCAAACAGCTGCAGGCAGATCATTTCAAACGGACGGCTGACGGTTATCTCCTGTCCAAATACCAGCAACCTCAATTACTTCCTCTGCCAAATACTCATGGCGTGAAATAGCTCATGTAGAGTAAAAGTTAATCTGGGGGCAAGGAGGGTATTATGAAGGACCGAGAGTGCCAGGCTGCAGTGTGCGTTTTACACCAGCAGGGGGTGCTGTTATGCAGAACTACAGTGCAGCAGAATATGTTCAAAAAGCAGTGACATATCAGCCTCAACAGGGCAACATCCATCCATCCATTTTCTAAACCACGTATCCTAAACCGGGTCACAGGGATGCCTGGAGCCTAGCCCCGGGAACAAAACGGAAGACACCCTGGACAGGGTGATAACATATCGCATGACACAATCCCATACCCATTCACACACTACGGACAATTTGGAAATGCCAGTGCATGTCTTTAGATTGGGGAGGAAACCAGAGAACATGCAAACACGAGGAAAAGCTTTTTATTACTGTTTCAGCATCGAGTATTGCTTACAGTGTACAGTGCTGACTTCATATTTATGTCTGCATGAAGTATCAGTGAATGTTGACCGAAGTAACAACTCCATACCGTATGAGCAAATACTGATTCCACATAGAACTGAAATCTCCACAGAGTATAAACGAATACAGACTCCAAACAGTATCAAAAAGTGCTGACTCCACAGAATATTAGTAAATATTGATTGAGGTGTGAATCCGTGAGTTCAAGACCACTTTAGGCGGCTGTGGGTCAGGTGGTAGAGCGGGTTGTCCACTAATCGTAGGGTTGGCGGTTTGATTCCCGGTCCACATGACTCCAAATGCCAAAGTGTCCATGGGCAAGACACCGAACCCCAAGTTGCTCCCGATGGCAAGTTAGCGCCTTGCATAGCAGCTCTGCTACCACTGGTGTGTGAGTGTGTGTATGAATGGGTGAATAAGACACAGTGTAAAGCACCATTTTACCATTTACTTGGTCGAGACCGAGTCAAGACCAAAACCATAGCCAATGGAGACCGTAGCAAGACCAAGACGAGAACACCAGCACACATAGCCGAGCCCAGACGCACTCATGTGTTCATTAGCCAGCTGTAGTGTCTTCCTAATCTGAAATGAATTTTCCTATTGAATGAATTAAATTGAACTCATCTACTTTGGTATCCTTTTGTACAAATAAGTACACAGGACCTACAGTACATAGGACAGGTTAAGCAAAGCTCATTCGTCTAGCAAGTGTGGCAGAGTAGTGCTATTTTAGATCATTGCTATAATCTGTAGAGCACACATGGGGTGTTTTTTTTTTTCTTTTAAAGAAATGTAACAGGAAGCAGTACAGCACATGTACAACCCCTGGAAAAAATGATGGAATCACCACAATTCGAGGATGCTCACACGCCTTTATTTATTTTTGGAGCAAATAAACAAATCACAGTTATGACAGAAAAAAAAAATTATATAATAGCTGAACATTCTGGCTTCAGGAAACATACCTCAAACAAATTAATTAAAACAATTTAATTTAATGGCATATTTTTGTCCAGCTCAAGTAGAGGAAAAAATGATAGACTCAATCCATCATGTTGAGGAGAGAACTATGAGATCAACAAGAAAATAAGTATCGCAATTAGTACTTTGTTGCTCCTCCACAGGCTTTTATGGCGGCCTGAATTTTGAGGCATGGACTTCACTAATGAAAAACAATATTCTCCATCAAGCTGTCTCCAAAGTCCTTGAATAGCGGTTGACTGATCAGCTTGGAGGAGGATGGATCAGGATGGAGTCTTGTCATGGACCAACTTTTTAATTATCACCACAATTGTTCAATGCTACTGAGATCTGGACTGTTTGCTGGCCATGTCATGGAGATGATCTGCCTTTCCTGAAGAAAAGCTTTAAAGCTCTTTGCTCTGTGGCAAGATGCATTATCATCCTGAAAAACAACTTCGTCATCACTAAATCTATTTTCTATCGATGGGATGACACAAGTGTCCAAAATTCACTGTACACCTGTGCATCGACTATTGAGGTCTCCCCTGGTCCTTTACCTGAGATGCAACCCAATATCATAAATGAGTGGGGAAATTTGATTGTTTTCTTCAGGCGGTCATCTTTATGTGTTTCATTAGAACGCCACTGGACAGAAGTTCCTGTAGCATCTCCTTGGCCAATGCAGATTCATCACTGATTAATCACTGAATATCACTTTCCTCCAGTCATCCACACTCCAAGATTGCTTCTCTTTAGCCTTGTGACCTTGTTTTTTTCTGTTTAGATGTTAGTGCATCTGATGTTAGTTTCGTCTGGATTTTCTACACGTAAATCCCATTTCATTCAGCCGATTTCTTACAGTTCTGTCACAAACATTGACTCCGGTTTCCACCCATTTGTTTTTCATTTGTTTTGTTGTGCATTTTCTATTTTCAAGGCATACCATTGAGTATTTTTTATGATGATGCTTTGCCATCTTCCTCGGTCGACCCGTATGCTTTCCGTTTATAACCTTCTCCTATCGTTTACACTTGCGCCAGATATTAGACACAGCTGACTGGGAACAACTGGCATCTTTTGCCACACTCCATGTTGGATTTCCTTGTTGAAGGAGTTTTATAATCCTGTTCATTGTTTCATTTGACAACTCTCTTGTTGGGGCCATGTTTCCTCTGTAAGCACTCACTTTTAACTGCAGACTAATTAGCATTTTAGACTTGTGCTCGTATTTGTTTTACAAATGCAAATTACAAGGCGATTTTATAACTATTTACTCAACATTGAGTGATTCTATAATAGTTTCCTCTACTTGATCTGGAAAATAAATATCAGCAAGTACCAACTCCTAAGGCTACTAGTTAGTACTGACTTCAACAGTAGAGATATACTACTTAGTGCTGATTACATGGAGTATCAATAGATGTAGGCAGTACTGACTCAATGGAGTATTAGTGAGCGGGCACAGCTCTAACTGACGCCATGATGATTTAATAAGTAATGATATCACAGAGTATCAGCAAGTACTGATTCAACATACTGCTGATGAGTACTGCCTCCACAGTGTATAAGCAAGTACTGATTTCACATAGCGCTGATTAGTATTGACTCCAAAAATGAATATAGGCAAGTACTGATTCCACATAATGCTGATGACTCCATAGGCAAGTACTGATTCCACATAGCACTTACAAGTATCAACTCCAGAGTGTATAACTATGTACTGTCTCCATGGAGTATTGGCAAGTATTAACTCCATAGAATGTTGACTCAATAAAGTTCCAGTGGGTACTCAATCCATACAATATTGATGAGTATTAACCCCAGAGTCTTGGCAAGTACTAACTCTATAGATGTGATTGCTGATACCATATACAGTAAGGGGAAATACATGTATTCATAAACAAACAGAGATTTCGGACAACATAAATTAACAATATTAATATTAGTTTTGAAAGATGTTGGCGAAATGTCCAGCTTCGAGAAGATGTACAGCTTCGAGAAATCTACACTAAAAGAAATAAGCTTTTTGTAGCATTGTGGTTCAATTTTAGCTGATTCCTTGTGGAAAACTGTTTTTAATTTCCCAAGGTCATGAGGGTCCCTCTGATGGACTCGCAACTGCAAAATCCTACATACATTTTCAGTGAATTGAAGTCAGGGGATTAGCTAGGTCATGCGAGGCCTTCGCCTTCTTTGTTTAGAGACTGGCTGTATTTGTATCAGTATTTACATTGTTGACTATTTACTGTGTTGAATTAACTTCTTCCCAGATTGAGTTTCTTAGCCAATGAGACTCTCCCCTAGTATGAACCATGCTATTGCTCCATTAATGTTTCCTTCAGTGCCATGTAATGCCCCAGTTCTGTTTGCAGAGAAGCATTCCTTCTTTCTCCATACATAACAAGCTGGATTACTGTCAGTGGGCTCTATTTTTGTTTTATCTTCTGTTCCTAAAGAGTTTTTGGAACAAAACTGATTTGTCTAAATGCTCGTGTGCAGAAGATTGTTTACAATGACTGCGGTGCAGTCCATTTCTTCTCCCTTTCCTTACTTATATAATTAATCTGAGAGCGTGTTGTGAAATCTTGCATGGTGCACCTGTCAAATAACTATTTACATCAAGATACTGTTATTGATATAAAATACTGTCTTCCTTTTGACTTTTATTGTTTTAACTTTACTCTCATTTGTTCATATTTACAAGTACAATGTCAAAAGACATTAGGTGTGTAAAGTTGAAGTGGATACATGCACTGGAAGTACAACCCCATTTCCAAAAAAGTTGGGACAGTATGGAAAATGCAGAAAAACCACAAAAAAAAAAAACCCAACAAAAATAGTCATTCAAAAATTCAATTCACCCTGTACTATATTGAAAACCAGACGCTGATAACAGCATGTATGGTCCTTTTTGTCTTTGGCCGGAGAACACGACGGCTGTTTTGTCTGAGGGATCGGAGATCATGCACATTTAGAAGTGGGTTTTGGCCTTGGCCCTTTACACACAGAGATTTTACGCACCGGATTCCTTGAATCTTTTAATTATATTGTGCACTGTAGAAGGTGAAATGCCTACCGATTTGTCTTTGGGGAATGTTCTTAAAATGTTGGATTATTCGCTGAAGCATCTGTTGTCAGATTGGCAAGCCTCGGTCCATCCTTGCTCTTGAAGGACTAGGCCTTTTTTGGAGGCTCCTTATATACTGTGATTAGACGATTTCTTCACCTGTTTCACATCCCCTTCTTATTTAAGCTGTCACATCACTGTTGGTCTTAAATTGCCCCGTCCCAACATTTTTGGAACAGGTTGCATGCATAGATTTCAAAATAAACATTTATCTTCACAAAAACTATGCAGTTGATTACGTAAAACATCAAATACCTTGTCTTTATATGTTTTCCTGTTTAAATACAAGTCAAACTACATTGATTACAGTGATTATAAATCACTCCTCTTTGTTTTTATTAGCATTTTTGGAATTGCGGTTGTATATTAAATAACAAAACAGAAGTGTCCACATCTTTTAATAATTTCCATTACTCTCTGGCATGTGCGTATGTATTTGAAAGAGAGAGAGAGAGAGAAAGAGAGACAGAGAGAGAGAGAGACCGAGAGAGACAGAGAGAGACAAGAGAGAGAGAGAGTGACAGAGAGAGAGAGAGAGAGACAGAGAGAGTGAGAGGGAGGGACAGAGAGAAAGTGAGAGACAGAGAGAGAGAGAGACACAGAGTGACTGAGAGAGAGTGAGAGACAAAGAGAGAGAGAGCGAGACAGAGAGAGAGACAGAGAGCGAGAGAGAGACAGAGAGAGCGAGAGAGAGAGACAGAGAGAGAGAGAGAGAGAGAGAGAGAGAGAGAGAGAGATTGATGTCTGCAGGAATTTACTGCACTGTTGACTAACTCTGGAGAAGAAGAATGTCAATGCTTTATTATTAATAAGGGCACAAGACTCAGTCTGCCTGCTTCACACAAGCCACTTGGATAAATAGAGGTGGCCTAACACTGTAGTCAGCAGTTCTGCTCAGCACAGCAGTGTGCAGTGAGATCTCTGCCATGTCAAGAATGAAGCAGAACTGAGTCCGTCTCCAACTTACTTAATCTATTTACTATTCTAAAATGTATTTTACAAAACCCGAAATTGGACACCCATTATCGGTATAAGTGATATTAGTGATTGAAGGTGATCCAAGTCTAACATTTCAAGTTGAACAAAATGTTTAGTATTGTGTCACGCAGGCCTTAACACAGACTACAAGTTAAAAGGGTTCAATTTAGAGGGACTGTAGAGCAGCATGGGATTTAAAACTGCAAGATCAAATCAAGGCCCCTTTGTCTTGACATCGCATTAAATTAAGCACTCACTCACTCACTATCTGACTTCATGCCATAAATGTGCAAGGAGTGTGTGAGAACAAACAGACCGTCCTGTGTTAATGTTTCAACGAGCTCTTGGAGAGAAGCAATGGGATGTTCAAGAAATACAAAAGGTGAAAGTTGAAGGCATTCCTGGATGTAAAGGTTGATAGAGATCTTCTATATAAATCACAGAAGATGACAACAGAGCTGTAGAATAGGAACTGTGGGGACGTCTAAATGTGTATGCTTTAGTCACTGGTGTATGAGATGTAACACACGTTGAGACAGATCTAATGAAATTCTCATATAAGGTCTGGACCAAAGCCGCACAGTTCCGGCGATCCTGTGCACGCTGTAGGCTTGGATTCCTATTCTTGGCTGACTAGGATGGAACTGATGTGATTTCCACTGTTGTAGCCCATCTGCTTTAAGGTTTGATGTGCTGTGTATTCTGAGGCGATTTCCTGCTTACCAGACTTATAAAGAGACAGTCACAGAGATCCCAATTTCCCTCCATTCTCATGTTTGATGTGAATGTTAACTAAATGACCTGTATATACAAGATTTTATGCGCTACGCTGCTGATATATGTATAAGCTGCATGAACATACAGGGATACAGGTGTTCCTAATAAAGAGGTCGGTGCATGTACATGAACATGGGTCTACCAGTGAGTAGTCAACAATGATCAAGTTTTGTATGATGCCCATACTTGTAGGAGGGGCGCCGTCTTGTTCCTACACTACGTTACTCACCCCAAAAAGAGATGTGAGAAAATCAGGGTATACTAGTGCTCCAACGTGCGTGTGTGAACTGTACTCACTGAAACATTCAGCAGCCAGATACACTTAAACCCATTCCCCATCAATCAAACACACACACACACACACACACACACTCTTAAAAACGCCACCCCAAAAACACACCAATTACAGCACACAACCAGCCAGTGCCTAATGGAAACGATCACTTGTCATGAGGTGCAAAGCTACCAGCCGTATTCAGCTGAATGAGAGGAAAAGACTGCAGCGCTGATCACGTGACGACGTGACACAAATGGACTTCATTGACAAAATTGTATGTGCTGCTTGGAACAGAACGATCGCGCCATAACGAGAACTTCACTAACATAACTTATCTCAAATTGAATTAAGCAGAAATAGAACAAATCTCCCCGAGTAGCGGTCCATAGCTGGTTGGAGAAGACAATCTGTTCCTTGAAGCTGTTTTTCAGCCGTGTAATTGAATCTGTATGTGTGTGTGTGTGTGTGTGTGTGTGTGTGTTACGTAAAGACTGAGACCCTGCTCCCTCCTTGATCTCTATCAGCTCTTCTTGCCTGTGTTTCCTGCTAGTCTACCCCCAGCAGGCAAGCGCCATGTGGCATATGTGCTACTTAATAATAACCCCATCCTCCTAATCTCCTAAGTGTTTTTAATCCTTGCTGCTCCCCCTATTTTTATCTCATTTAGAAGAGTGGGTTGATTAATTCACTCTTGTCAAACTAATGGTATGTACAGTAACTGTCTGACACAATTACAGATTAACACCTACTCTGACTGAATACAGACACGCATACATGAACACACAACATGCACGCATTAGTGCGCAAACACGCACAAGCACGATTTGAATATGTGTGCTTGGTAAAAATGAGGGGAAAACAGCAGGATGTCATTGGTTAAAGAGTGATTTATAATACGGTCCATGAATGACATGTATTGTAAACATATTCTGCTTTGCTTTGAAAGGAAACATCTGCATTCATGTAACCCATTCGAGTACTAATAAGGATTAAACTCAACATGGCATTATAAGAAATCTTATTTAAAAAAAAAATAATTAATTTGTATAATGTTACATTTAATGTGGTGGATTTTCTACCTCAAAAGTTAGTTTTGCTCAGCTTTCACATTACAGCAGAACTAAACACCAGTTCCCTCACTTTCGCTTAACGCTAATAGAACAAAAAGGCTAAATGAATGTCTCCTCACTGAAAAATGTACCACCTCATGGATCAGCCTTTTATTTATTTTTTGTTAATAAACAACACATTTTAAAAATCGGTTTCTTATTCGACTTGGATTGTGTGGAGCATCTGCCATAGAAGATCACAGTGCTAATATAATCGCTATTCCTACTTAAATGATAAATGTATTCGACCAAGCACATTTAAATAAAGCTACGATTTGCCTTGCATTTGGCACGACGGAGAGCTGCTGTTATTAAAAATGAATCAATGCCTTCTGATCAATCAGAATAGAGAACTCCACGGTGCTGCTGTATAATATATGGTAGTTTAACACTATTTGATATTGACAGTCTTTACTATAATTAACACAGTGCCTTAAACTAAAACTCATGGCATGAAATATTGATCATTTACGTATTTATAATAACTCTATGTCTTGCGCTTGTGTGTTCGCTCACTTCAAACCCCACAATGGAGTTCTCCATTCTGCTAAATACTTAAATCCATGAGGGGCTGACATTAAATCAGTGACTAAAGACTGCCTAATGCTACCTTTAAAAAAAGAATAATAATGTTAAGGAGCTGCTTAGTACTTAACGTACTACAGTGCTGTGAAAACATATGTGTCTCATCCAGATTTCTTCTGTTTTTTTGTACATCTCATTCTAAATAGTTTTAGATCTTCAAATGAAATATAATATAAAACAAAGACAATCTGAGTAAACATACAATACAGTTTTTAAATGATGAGGTTATTTATTGAAGCAAAAAAAGTTATCCACTACCAACTGGGCCTGTGTGAAAATGTATTTGCCCCCATACAGTGGTGTGAAAAAGTGTTTGCCCCCTTCCTCATTTCCTGTTCCTTTGCATGTTTGTCACACTTAAGTGTTTCGGAACATCAAACCAATTTAAACAATAGTCAAGGACAACACAAGTAAACACAAAATGCAATTTGTAAATGAAGGTGTTTATTATTAAAGGTGAAAAAAAATCCAAACCATCATGGCCCTGTGTGAAAAAGTGATTGCCCCCCTAAACCTAATAACTGGTTGGGCCACCCTTAGCAGCAACAACTGCAACCAAGCGTTTGCGATAACGTGCAATGAGGCTTTTACAGCGTCCTGGAGGAATTTTGGCCCACTAATTTTTGCAGAATTGTCCTAATTCAGTTACATTAGAGGGTTTTCGAGCATGAACGGCCTTTTTAAGGTCATACCACAACATCTCAATAGGATTCAGGTC
>JAFFST010054308.1:54693-68080 GCA_022414735.1 Noturus placidus
TTTTTTCACCTTTAATAATAAACACCTTCATTTACAAATTGCATTTTGTGTTTACTTGTGTTGTCCTTGACTATTGTTTAAATTGGTTTGATGTTCCGAAACACTTAAGTGTGACAAACATGCAAAGGAACAGGAAATGAGGAAGGGGGCAAACATTTTTTCACACCACTGTAGATACTAATTCCCCAAATCTATGAAACTGGATTCATAAGGGGGTTCAGCTGGACTAGACACAACCAGGTCGGGTTACTGCAAACCCTGTTCAATTAAACTTAAATAAAACTTTTTCATCAGCATGAAGTTGGTTAAAAGGTCTTACACAGAAACACACTATGCCAAAGATGAAAGGAATTCCAGATATTTTGAGGAAGAAGGTGATTGAAATACAGCAGTTTGGGAAGGGTGCAAAGAACCACAGTAAGAGCCATTATCTTCAAATGAAAAAACTCAGTAGTGAACATTCCTAGAAGTGGCTGACCTTCCAAAACAGCTCCAAGAGCACAGCAATTACTCATCCAGGAAGTCACAAAAGAGCCTAGGACAACATCAAAGAACCTACAGGTCTCTCTTGCATCGATAAAGGTCACAGTTCATGACTCCACCATCAGAAAGACACTGTACAAAAATGGCACCATGGAAGAGTGGTACCACTGCTAACTCAGAAGAACATTAAAGCTCATCTGAGTTTTACCAAAACACACCTTGATGATCCTCAAACCTCTTGGGAGAATGTTCTGCGGTGTTCAGTCCATAAATTGAAACTCAAGTGCAACTGGATTATGCAGCAGGACAATGATCCAACGCATAGGAGTAAGTCAACCTCTGAAAGACTCAAAAAAAGCACAATTAAAGTTTTGGATAGGCCTAGTCAAAGTCCTTGAGATACTGTGGCAGGACTTTAAACGGGCAGTTCATACTCGAAAAGAAGAGTGGGATAAAATTCCACCACAGTGCTGTGAAAGACTGATCTCCAGTTACCGGAAGCGTTCGGTTGCAGTTATTGCTGCTAAAGATGGCATAACCAGATTTTAAGCTTGAGGGGGGCAATTGGTTTTTCACACGAGTGATAGGTGTTGGATAACTTTTTTTTTGCTTCAATGAATAAAAACGGTATAGTGTGTTTACTCAGGTTGCTTTTGTTTTTTGTTGTATTTTGTTTGAAGATCTGATACTATTTAGTATGAGATATACACAAAAACAGAAGAAATCAGGATGGGGCTTTTTCACAGCACTGTACGACTATTAGCCATATATGTTAATCAGCATTACTGTATGATCAATGTGGTAGTAGTGATTTTTAAAGTTTAGTTTTCAGTTTTTTGTGACTGACAGGTTAAAACAGCTACATCACACACTATGTGACATTAATAGGGCATGGGGCCATAGTTAAATATGTATTTAATCACTGCTAGACATCTTAAATTCCAAATAAAGGGATTAGAACAGGTCGATTAAGCACAAGTAGCTATAATCAACCTTTTCTATGATAACTGGGTTATGAGTAAAACCCTCAATACAAATCCGACAGACAGGACCTCGGTACCGCAAATGTGTCGTTTATGCAATAATGTTACCTTCCTAAAAGGTGCTGCTCTTTCAGGGAGATTAATAAGCAACCAGTCGGGCTTTTGAGGAGGCTTATTAAAGAGGAAGCAGCTTCAGGAAAAAAACAAATGACATACCAGTAGGTCAATCATTCACATCTCAGTCAAATGAGGAGCCAGAATCTAGTTCCATGAAGTATTAGACCCATGACAAGGAAAAGAGAAAGAGAGATAGAGATAGAGAGGGGGGCTCTCAGCACATCTTTGATAAATTATGATAATGTCACCTAGAAAGTAGACAATGCCTTTATCAGGAGCACAGTTATTACCTTAATAAAGCCTCTTCGACTGTGCACTGAATGTCACAATGTTCCACTTGAGTGATGGACTTTTAAACTAAACAGAATCTCAGAGAGACCCCACAGCAAGTGCACACGTGGAGGCACTTCTGCATAGGGAACCCACTTAAAGCTTTAAGAGTTAAAGTTTCCATTATAATTTTAAATACTCAAACAGATAGAAAGAGTCGATTAGCGCGGTCATAACATTTCAACTCCAATCTAATGTATGGGGATAATAGTGAAAAGTCTAGCTCAATCAAAAAAATATGATGATGATAATTATTAAAATAATTTATTAAAATTTATTGAAATTTAATGGCCCCCTAAGTGGCCTACAACAAACTTTACACGAACATTTTTAGCCGTAGTATCAGTGTTACTTCATACTGCACAACTTTTCTTTGCTTATTCCTGGAAAAAAAGGCCCTATAGTTCCATCCTGCAAAAGCTAAGAGAAGCAACTCTTCAGGAACAGATCATGCGGTGTGTCAAAGCTAGACATGAGTCTCGACTTGTGCCAAACGAATTAAACAATGGCCACTCTGTTTTCAATTCCCACCCTGCAGTCAGTGCACACTTCACTTCACACTTTCTTGACCTTTGGAGTCTGCATAAGTGAATAATTAAGCAACTGCAAAACTTTCCACTAATCGCAACTTTGAAGAAGTTTAAACTTCAATGATTGTATTTATTTTCATGTGAAGTGTGGACTCATGTAAATATAAAATGTAGAAATGCAAGGAGACCACATAATAAACCCCTTGTATCTCTCATCTGGATGCAATTAGAACTGCTTATACTCTCTTTAACCACTTATAACTGATCATAGCTCATTTATGGAACTTTCCATCATACAATCACCTCAGTCACCTCTTGGATAGCTGCCAGGTTTACCAAACTCTCTTTGGGTGACATATTGATATCTATTAAATGACCTATAATAGCAACTGTCATGTGCTATCAATGTGTCTACATGCTTAATAGTGGTTGTTTTCCTCAAACCCAAAAGAGACACCACATATTGTTTAGATTTCATACCAGCGCTAGTGGCCTACATAGTACAAAGCCACCAATCAGGGTAATGACAGAGGCAGGGATTCTTCTGAGAGGGAAACCAGGCAATAAATTTCAGAATGTAAAGCTAGAGGCAACATTAGAAGCTAGAGAACCAACAGATGGTTTAGCAGTTACTACATTCAGTACTTGTCTATGGGCCAAAGGATCAAAAGGTATATGTAGTTAATCGGTATTTAATGTACTCGTCACAAATGAGGATCAAACTAAATTTCTTCACACACCACTTATAATGCCTACATCAAACCTACATGAACATTCCTTTCATATTCTTTACGCTGACCCACATTAAAAGTCAAAGGTCATTATGTTCTTTAATGTTGGGTGTTGGTGTGGCGGTGATGACAAAGATGACCTAAATGTGAACACCGTGTAATCGAAGAAAGCCTCCTCAGATCAGCAGAGCCCGATGTTCTAGCAGAGGTTTATTTTGAGAAGGTGCTGACCGGGTCAAAGCCAGGTTTGTTATCTGGGTCACCCAAGGAAAGAGAGGTTCGAAGGGAGACGGAGGAATATATGAGCGATGTCAGGCACAGGAAAAGCAAAAGTGAATGTTTGACCTTCTAGGGGTCTGCAGGGGTTCAGCGATATTAAATCGAAATCCCCCAGTCTAATGTCGCTCAAGCTCAGCAATAACACGAGCGATCATCCAGCTTAGCATTCTTCCAATTTAAAGTGAGAGAAAGAATAAGAAGCAAGGATTAAGCCTGAGAGATGTATACAAATGGAATTTGTTTAATTAAGCAGTCACCGTGAAATTCGCAGCACTTTTTTCAAAACAGACATCAAACATATTCCAGAGGATTTAAGTGCCTAATTAAGTGTCCTTGAGCTGTGCGGCTTCCTATACACCTTACTATTCCCATCAAAAAGCCAATCGGAGGGCAGATCCCGAGGGCTCAGCCAGTCAGAATTGTTATTATAGACTTCTAACGACGCTGACCTTTTATAAATGACCCAGGCTTTTGGTAATGCGATACACAACTCACAGCAAAGACACCCTGCAGTGTAAACAAGAGCATCGCTGTACATGACAGCAACAGTGGAAAGATTAAGAGGAAAAACCACTCTGTTTCAGGACGCAGATGTATTTCTCGCGTGGCTGTGATAACGTTATGACACTGCTCCTAAACAGATTGATGGCTGAAGTCAAAGTTTACAGCTTTCACAGTTTCACTCCGAATCAAATTCTACTCATGTCACTGCTTTAATGTAGGTCAGTGAAATCTGCTAAGAATGGCTATGGCCCAAAATCCAAAAACGTTTTTAAGGATCATGGAGGGCTCTCAGTTAACAGTCAAGTTTTAGCGTCAGATGCACTTGTGTGTGTGTGTGTGTGTGTGTGTGTGTGTTTGTTTTATTCCACAATATTTGCAAGTGTTGTGACATTTCTACCAAACCACACTGACATTTCTGCTGGCTGTGTGTGCATCCTGAGGATGAGCAGTTGCAGTTGGTGTGACAGCTGTGTGTACCCACACAGTGAGATCAGGGGGCAGGTAGGGGTCTTCATGCTGAGCACTGAGGCATTATGTTTATGAACTACACACTCGAGTCACTTGAACAAGATTATCAAGATGAATAATCCGAGCAACACCAAAGCAGTCCCAGCGATCAGAGCTCATCATGTGAAAACTCATGCTCATCATGTTTCACGCATAAAGAAAAAGACTAAGGAAGGCTGTTAAGGGGTTTATGTTTTTTATCGTGTACTAGTGTCTTCCTTTCAGAAGACGGGTGCAATTTTCCTAAAGCACAGTAATCATACAAATGAAATGGACTAATCAGATAGGAAGCTTTTCATTCATCTTCAGTAAATGCTTTATCTTGTTCAGGGCCATGGTGGATCTGGAGCCCATCACAGGAACATAATGTGATGCAGGTACAGACTCTGGATGAGACAACAGCCAGGATAGCAGGATATCATACACACACACACATTCACATAGTCATTCACACTCAGGGGTAATTTATCATAGTGTACGTCTGATCGTTGATTTAAGGGAAACACCTGAGCTGAGGATCAAATCCAACTATGTGCTGTAGCAATGTGGTGCCCCAACACTCAATCAAAATACTTATGCATTGCACTAGCAATCGAATATCAATGCAATACTAAACTGGGGGATCTCTCCTGATCTGACAAATGTACTTTGACATCTTTTTAATCAACAAATCTCAATGACTTGGTAGACAAAGTGATCCTGGCATCATTTATCTATAAATCTGATGATCTAGATTCAGATTCAGAATAAGAAGGTTTAAATCTGGTTAGTAGTGTATTGAGGTACGTATTTATTTATTAGGTATTGCATTTATCCAAATTTTTCAAAAGGTTATGTGAATTTAGAAATAGGTTTATGACCGAAAGTTTGCCTGTTGGCAAAAAAAAAAAAAAAAATCCTGAACATAATCAAATTCATTTGAGGATTACAGAATGGAGTGGCAGATGGAGGTTGGATTTGATTTGCTGTTAGGTGGCTAAATTTTGCTTGAAACTGTCTCACGTTCTCTTTCTAGATATCATTGTTTATCACTATGGTTTTTTTTTTATTTTAAACCATTTGTGCTGAAAGAAACAAATGAACAGGCCCCTCCCATTCTCACTCATTTGTTCCCTTCTTATCATTTATTTCTCTTTACATTGAACTAATATTATCTCAGACGCTAATGGATCTATTAATGTACAGAGTAAAATGGTCATATACTCGGTATTCTGACTGTAAACACAGATACATATCCACAAATCCAGGGCATCTTCCAAACAAATCTTTCTGTGCTAATGATTTCTAAGCCATATGTGGTTCCCTACCTCTGATATAAAGAAGACTTTAAATGGAGCATTCGTTTTGTGGGGTCACATTAATGTGGTTCATTGTTTAGAAAATATCCTTTTCATTTAATCTATTATCAAAGTAATCGGCACATATTCAAAACTTCTATTTTTTTTTTTTTTAAATCGGTCCAAAAGCAAAATAAGGCCTTCAGATCTAGGATCTACGCCTGTCGTTTACTTTATATGCCCCACTGGGAGCAGAGCAGTAATCTACAGGCAAAATGCACTTTTTGTTTTCAACAATATTAATTAGCTTTCTTAATACATAACAATGCTTTCTGCAACATGGTATTTAATTTGGGTTTAATAAAAACACAGTCCTTGATGAGCTATTCCCCTATGGCAGGACTGCAAATGTTTGTACCAGTTCGAGAATAAAATCCTTGAATTAGAGGAGACTCAAGGGTCTGCTCAGAACCACACACAGCCGTGAGAGGACGTGTGTATGGATACCACTAGAAGTGTCTCACTGAAGTAAGATTTGGTGTATTTCATGTAGTTATATGGTTCTTTTAGTTATCCTTCAAAAAAATCCATGGCCCCTGTTTATTTCTGATATAAGATCACTGCTATGAAATGTTCATACAAGCCGTATGGAGGGGGAAAAAATGGTGACTCACTGTAAACCTAGTAATATCGTGAACCACAAAAACAGAAGTAAGGAATTGAAAAACAAATTTGAGATATTTTAGTTAGAACCATGCTCAAGACATTAAAAGCCTATGAAAAAATTATTAATCCAAGTAGCTGCCAGATACCGTCCCATCCCAGGGTACATATCAATTGTGTGTCAGACTGCGGTAACCTGATTGGATTGTTTTTTTTTTAAATCCTGAGAAAGATGTTCTTGTAAAAATCTGAAAAACAATACAGCAATAATGGTTTGAGGTAAAGAATGTTCCTTCCCATAATGCTTAGTATCAAATGTGGTGCAATGGGATTTTCAACTATTATAATTCCAAAGTTTGCCACCACCTAAATCCTTGCCGGTAGGTGGATTGACTTATAATTGCCCTTAGGATCGAATGAGTACGAGTGCATGGTGACCTGTACTGGACTGGTGTCCCATCCAGGGTCTGTTCCCGCCTCACATTTCCCGTGATAAGCTCTGGATCTTCCAAGACTCTGACCAATCTCATCAAATATGAAGTAACCTTATTCAAGTTCGTCATAGTGATGGCATTACTTTAGTGTTGCAACTAGGTATATTGATGTGTTAGTTTTAGGATTTCTTTGAGAACCTCTTTGCATATTGAACCATGGGGCAATAGAACTCAGCACCTAACAACCCCCTAACCATGTGGGGTTGAAAGGAATGTTGCCGAGCTCTAGTAAATGCAGATTTCCTGCTGCTATAATTGAACATACCTCTGTTAGTCCCTAGCTCTCTACAAAAGTGTGGGGTAGCTGACTGCTCTTCCACTTCCTGTTTTCTCTTATGGCCATGGATCTCTCGTGTAACAAGAATACAAAGTGTGGACTCAGTGCATCAAATATCTGTCAATAGTTGATGACAATAAGAAGACTCGCTTTACTTTAAGGCACTTTGCACATATTACCTACTGTAGTCTAAACGGAGTGAAATCAATATTTTTTTGTAATAGGTTTTGTAATTTGTTTACCACTAGGAGTGATGTAAGCAGACTGTGCCTACCTTCTGAGCTCCCATGGCTCCTGCTCCATAAGGTGCCATGCTGGCAGGAGAATCAGTGATGTAGGTCTTCTTTGGGGCAGAAGGATGGTAGCTCTGATTGTGTGGTTGTACAGCATGGTGGCTTGGCTCAGCTCTCCAAGTGTTCTGGCTTCCATGGGCTGGAGCCCCACCATAATGTTGCTCATGGTACCCTCCAGCGGGGGAGAAAGTGGGCTGTGGAGGCCCGTATGCAAAGTCAGGGCCTCGAGGCTGGGCCGGCGTGTATTGCCCCTGTGGATACGTGGCTCGGCCAGGCTGCTGTTGCTGCTGCTGCTGCTGAGGGCCAGGCTGAGCTGCTCGTGCCTGCACACTGAACGTGGGCTGACTGGGGGTAGAAGCCGTACTGTAGGAGGCAGGAACTGGCTGCTGAGGCCGGGAGGAAGGAGATGGAGAGGAGGCTGGAGCAGCAGATGGAGGTGCCTGAGGCTTGGGAGTGGACTTTTTTGTGGCAGTCAGAGGTGGTTGGGTAGGGATCACCATGCGCTTGTAGCCTGTAACAGGAGCGGTGGGGCTCATCGCCGGTAGGGTGGCAGAATGCTGTGCAAAGAGAATAATGGGATTAGGTCTTAATTAAACAATAAGCAAAAATAAACTAAATAAGTGTCAGCTGACAGAAAGCATATTTATTAACATACAGTACACTATAAAGCCAAAAGTATGTGAAGACCTGAGCATCGATCTATATACTGTATGGGTCTTCCCCAAACTTCTGCCACAAAGTTGGAAGCACACTATCATTGTATGCTGCAGCATTACTGTTTCCTTTCTGGAACTAAGAGGCCAAACCTGTTCCAGCATGACAATGACCCTTTGCACAAGGCAAGGTCCGTTAAAACATGGTTTGCCCTGACTTCAACCCCTGGCCTCTTCAGTGCCTGACCTCACTAGCTCTTGCGGCTGAATGAGCACAAAACCCCACATCCACCAAAATCTAATGGATAGCCGTCCCAGAAGAGCGGAGCTTATTATAACAGGAAAGGGGGACTAATTCTGGAACAGGATGTTCAACAAGCACATATAGGTGTGATTGGTCAGGTGTCCAGGTATGACTTTTGTCCATATAGTGCACTATATAGTGGGGTTTATAGCTACCTGGTTTTACACTAATATTTAATTAGCACATATTATACTTGAATTGATGCAAAACAAAGCAAAAAATGGTTGCGGACCCTCTTACAAAAAGGCTCATGGATTATTAGTTGTTAGGGAAGCGTTGTTAGCTTCCTCTCTAAGAAAATAAATATGTTGTAGAGAAAAGATTCATTCATTTTCAGTAACCATGTTATCTTGCTCCAAGTCACTGTGGATCTGGAATGAACACTGAGTGTGAGGCAGGAATACATCCTAGATGGGACACACAGTCACACCAAGAGGCAATTTAGCATAGACAGCCCGCCTACCAGCATGTTTTTGGGAAGTAGGAAGAAACCGGAGAACCCAGGGAAAACCCACACAGACGAGAGGAGCGCGTACTAGTACATATCTCCAGACAGACAGTAACGTGAACTCAGAATCTAGCTGGCTATCCTGGAGTAGTGAGGCAGCAATGCTATGTGTTGTGCCACTGTGCCGCCTAGCTTATACTCCTTAAGTAAATTATATGGACAATACTGTCTGGAATATCAATTTCCCTCAGGTGTTGGGAAATTACTAAGAAAATGCTCCAAATAACTAAAATTACACTGTGATCGAACTCTGCTTCAGCCGATAACTGAAGATCCATAAGATAGAGCAACACTTTTTTCAGTTCTCCTAAATTTGTCTCTAAAATGAATTTCACCTTTTAAAAAGAATGCTAGTTTTCATCGAGTGCTCTTTGATTGCACAACTTTAAAACATTTAACTAACATTTAATGGATTCACATTTGCCTTTTGACAAACTGGATGGTAAGATTTTCCTCAATGAAATCTGAACCGCTCAACAGTTACAGTACTGAAACGTCTTCCTGATGAGCTTTTCCCATGGATAAGATTGATTTTCTGTGTAAAATGTCAGCCTGGGTTAAATCTCATGACCTTAACAGCTTAAAAACCCTGCAAGTTGTAGATCAGGTCACATCATGCTTTTATGTGACAGTGCATAACAAGAAGAGCGCCACTAACATGAAAAGGGATCCTCGAGAACATCAGGGCGGCTCACTCACACACACACACACACACACACACACACACAACTCAACTATGATATGATTTATTCAGCCTGCGGCTTACAGTGCAAGTAATTATCCAGCCTGTCCAGCAGCTATCCATCTTCAGGACAAGTGCATCAGCCATGAGCCTAGCCTGCCTAGGGAACATCCAATCATAAAGTACAGCTAATAAAACACAAGGCAGAAGGCCAGGGCTGTTTTGGAGGAAGAAGAAAGAGCAGTGATGGGCGACCTGACACTTGTGCTGACGTTAGCTGCCTGCATGGGATAGCGGACTAAATCAGAGAGATTTGTGCACTTGGTCTTCCTCAGCTTTGGACTGAGCTGATTCAGACAAAGTGCTGCAGTTCAGCTGAATTAGTAAGAATGGTTCTTTCTTCGTGCTTCTGGGCAGGATAATAACAATTTGCCATTTTGGCAGTAGTCATAGACAAGACAAATAGCAATGACGCTCAGTGACAGAATTTTTTATAACATGAGGGTATGATGCATTGTTTGAAGGTGTGACAAGGTTTGAGTTCTATTTTTGTTCCTTTTCAGCACTTGTCTGACTCTTTACATCTATAGTAGACGCAACTAACCAGTTAAATGAGGACTGCCGGGACTGAGCTCTAATTTTACAGTATGATGAAACACTGAGTAATACACCCTGTGATAGTATGGTAGCCGTGAGCACTTTTTTTTCACGTTTTATTTGAGGACATCTATGGAGAAAATGTGCTTGTTAATATGTTTTTTTTTTATCATTTAGTCAAGCTCTCCATTCACATAATCAGCATAATCAGTTTGGTTATGCAGGAAGAAGCAATGTTGCATCATTCATGCTAGATGGTTGGCATGCTAAATGCTATTTGCTGTGCAAAGTGGGTTAGGTGCATCTGAGCAGTTTCATATAGAAAAAAGATTTCTATCAACCCTTGTTTGGAGGCTTCAAACAAGTTTGGCCATTAACTTGACTTTGTAAAAGACCTGTAATTAATAACGTGACAGGCCCAAAATTACACACAAAAAAACCTTAGGACTACGGTACAGCCCTTTTTTGCTGGCGCTTTGCTAATTTAGCACACAGGAATAAATTTAGCGCTGAACTATCTAAAGCCTGAATACATCAGACCCCGTAATATACAATACTCAAAATAACGAATCACAGTCTAATAGGAGCACTGCTCTAGTGTCAAACTCTCTAATGACCTACAAACTAACTGTCATTAACCTACGCTCTTCTTTTTAGGTTACTGCCTACAGACACAGAAAAAGAAATCAATTACTGTCTTTATCTCTTGGTGAGACTAAAGCCGTAGGCTGCAGAAATGAAAAAGACACCTCTGTGACCTTTGATGACTGTTCGCAGTGTTGTTCTGACACTAAGCGTAAACCCCATGGTTTCGGTCATCTCTCCTGTGGTTCATTAAATTAACCATTCAAATGAGGATCAGTGTTTATTTCAGTCTGTTTCTCATAAGCGGCACAAACTGCCTCAGCATCAGCTTCACTACAGAATTCATAGAGGTTTTGAATGTACAGCTAAAGGACAAGGCTGTGGTATATGTACTGCAAGACATTTCACTTTTTGATTGTGTAGTATTGTAAACCAGAATGAACTTCCTTTTACACTATCCGTTGTTACCCAGATGAGGATGGGTTCCCTTCTGAGTCTGGTTCCTCTCAAGGTAACTTCCTCTTAACATCTTATGGAGTTTTTTCTCGCCACCGGCTTGCTCAACTGGGATAAATTCACACATTTAATATCTGTAGCCCATGTTTATATATTTCTGTAAAGCTGCTTTGAGACGATTGTAAACAGCACAATACAAATAAAATGAAACTGATTGAATTAACTTTGGTCCCACTTTCGATTAAGTATCACTAATGAATGCATAGTTACAGAAACAATACAAGCAACTATAATGTACTATAACTACTGAGAATGCTGCACTATTATGGGTGGATTACCGCCATAAATATAGTGGCCTGAATAAGTATTCACCCCCTTGAAAGTTTTGTAATGTTACAATCTGTACAAACTGAAATGGCCTTAATTGGAATTGTTTTTCATGAATATACTAAAAACAGCCCATAATATTCGCCCCTGTTGGTGCAACCGGTTTCCATCCGAAGTCACATGATTAGCTGAATGGAGTTCATGCATGTACAGTGTTTTGCCAAAGTATTCTACCACCTTAAAAGTCATCAGATTTGCCTGGATTACAAATGACACTTGCTCCAGACAGTTAAAAAAACCAATATGCTCTTAAATTAAACATTCAAAGTCAATATGCATTATTTTCAGCAGATCTTTAAAAAAAAAAAAAAAAAGAAAGAAAGAAAAAGAAAAATGCTGCTTATCTAAGTAGTCAGCCCTTGCAGACTAATAGTTTGCAGATCTTCATTTTGCTACAATAACAGCTTTAAGTCTGTTGGAGTAAGTTGAATACTTACGGAAGCAGCATTTTTCTTTTTGATTTTAATTGAAATACTCGCTGACAAATAATTCATTATGAATTTGAAAATTTACTGTGAGAGAATACGAGTTTGAAATCATTTATTACAGCACCATACACATGTGTATTCGCTTCAGGTCTGGCTCATGTCCTTTTACAGCTGTCAAGATACACTTCTGTCCTTACACAAGCTAAAACCCAAAATAATGAACGGGTTTATTCATGTACGATTCCCCAGTGTAATCCACCTGTAACAGTACAAACATCCTCAGTACTTACAGTACATTATCATTACCTGTATAATTTATGTGACCAAAATATTAGGTCAATAATAATATAAAACTATTAAGTCAAAACTATTAAGTCAAGTGAATGTACAGATTTATAGGGATCTAAAAGCCTTACTATACTTACACGTCTGAATCTGACAGAGTGAGACAAAAGTCTTTCTGAAAGATTACACGGTTTAATATCACTTCTATTTAACTAATTATCTCAGACGAAATATGTCTGCATGCATATGTTCCCTTCAGGAACGTAAAATGATTCAATTTAAATGTTTCATTCTTTTTTTTTTTATACCCGAGATTATTTTATCTATACAAATGAACACTGTGAAATGCAAATAGAGCCCTAAAAATAATTACATTGTCATGGTAGATTTTACACTCGCTAGATGTGATGAGAGCGAATCAGACATTTTACTCATTAATGAAACCACAGGTAGGATATGATCAGGACAAACCAGCATGAGACAGATTTTTTTTTTTTGTCATTCTAATAGTACAGCTGGAAAAAAAATGCTGTAGTCAAATCACTTCCATCAGTTTGCAAACCTCAGTTGAATATTGTGCTAACTTTTACAGATATGAAAACATGGAAAATTTCCACTTTGAAAAAATACACTAAAGTTCCTGTATTCAGTTCCTCCAAATTATTTAAATGAAAAGGAACAATATGTCTTAGAGTATGCAATAACGTATGGGTAGACCAAATTTAGCTTTTAAGGGAACTCCATATTCCATCTGAAACAACCCCTTAACCCCGCTGTCATGCAAGATGCAATCTAAGGCCACTTAGATTTACTTATATATATATACAGTGCCTTGCGAAAGTATTCGGCCCCCTTGAACTGTTCGACCTTTTGCCACATTTCCGGCCTCAAACATAAAGATATAAAACTGTAATTTTTTGTGAAGAATCAACAACAGGTGGGACACAATCATGAAGTGGAACGAAATTTATTGGATATTTCAAACTTTTTCAACAAATAAAAAACTGAAAAATTGGGCGTGCAAAATTATTCAG
>JAFFST010054308.1:91199-104909 GCA_022414735.1 Noturus placidus
GTAGGTCAAGGGTCACTGAGCTTCCCAAACCAATTTTGAGTTCCAATAATTGGTTCTAAAGATTTTGAAATCAGTAAAATGACAACAGTGCCCAAATTTATGCACATGCCTAATTTTGTTCAAACAATTATTGCACACTTCCTGTAAATGGTATAAAGTTCGTTTCACTTCTCAAATATCACTGTGTTTGTCTCCTATATGATATATTTAACTGATTTTTTTTAAATACTAAGAACCAACGATTTATGAAGGAAAATCATTGAAATAAACAAGGTTGCCCAAACTTTTGCAGACCACTGTAAATGTAAGTCGCTCTGGATAAGGGCCTCTGCCAAATGGCATAAATGTAAATGTAAAAAACATCATTTAAAAAATGATGTATGCAATTTGTATCTTTGATTCATCTGTCCAGAGCACATTCTTCCATAAGGTCTGATCTGTGCCTATATGCTCATTGGCAAAATGTAGTCTTGCTTTAAAGCGTACCATTATGTTTTTGAAATGTGCCTAATTTGGTTTTAAAGGTCTCATACAATAGATTTACGTGCATCCAAGGTCAAAAAACACTTTAACTTGCTCAAAATTTAAATTACAACATTACTTTTTCCCCCCAGTGTCACAAACGACCCGTTAAATGATCCGTTCTAAAGGATTCACTCTAAACTCCTCCTTTCAAAGAGCATACTCTGCTCTGATTGGTCAGATGTCCCAATCTGTTGTGATTGGTCTACCGCTGCCAGCCTGTTTCAAAAAGGAAATGCCAAATACCATAACGAGTTTCAACTCCTTCAGTCAGCGAGCAGCCGATGAAGACCAGAGGCAGGGCTTTTTCTTACAAACCTACATAGGTTAATACAGGAAGTAAGTCTGGAATCACTAATGACTCGATTCAGCTGTTCAGAATCGCTTCCTTCTTTTGGGAGTCCCCTGAAGCACGGGGAGAACCTCCGTGCACACAGGGTGGAGGTCATGGGCGTAACCACGCACTCTTTGGGGGGGTCGTGACTTACCAATCTGTCCCCCCCAATATACAGGAGAAAATATTTTCTTTATGTTCCACTTTAATTTTCCCTGCCAGCGGATCTGTCTTTTCTTCATCTATTCTATTTATTTGATTTATCTATTTATTTATGTCTATTGTTTTTTAATATATTTCACGTTTGTTAAGGAAACTCTTTGCCCCGCCCTCTCCAATTGTACACTTGGTTTCACCCAGATTCAACACAAGTTCGGTGATGTATTTTAGTAGCTCAGTCTGTAAGAAATGGAGACTTTATTCAGTAAGTAACTAGGCACCTAAATATCTAGGCTAATGTCAGTTCCGTTTTTTGGCCATTAACCAAAATTCACGTGCACACTGTCCCGTCGAGTTCACTGTGAACCCTCACTGTTCACTGTGAACCACTGTGAACCCTGTCCCGTCACTGTCCCGTCGAGTTCACGTGAATGTATTCACGTGTACATTCACGTGCACATTGTCCCGTCGAGTTCACTGTGAACCCTCACGTTGTGGCAGACTGTTATAAATGCGAGTGAAAGTGAGGAAAATTTGGCACGGGGGTATAGCGCTTGGACCCCCCCAATGTCCATACCATGGTTACGCCCTTGGCAGAGGTAGGTATTGAACCCCCAACCTTGGAGGTACTGTATAAGGCACACGTGTTAACCACCAAGATTGTCTCAATGAAATAAAGCCATTTTTACACATCACTTCACTTAGCATTTAATAATAGAAATGTCTTGACTCACTCATATATAATGCTTGGTTAAATTTGCAAATTGAGGTCATTTAAACAAAATTGTTGGTTGATACTGAAAGAAGGGGAAAATTGTGAGCAGAAGATGAAATGAGAGAATGAGGAAAAAATACCTGTTATATTGTAGATGAAGTGGCTGTGTGTGTGTGTGTGTGTGTCATTATGCTTTGAGGGGTCCTGTAACAACTGAATCTTTGCCTTGGATTATTACAGCTTGCTTATCCAACAGGCCCGATGTGACAGAGCAGTGCAGAAAGCCATTTTTATTCTTCTTCTTCTTCTACTTCTTCTTCTTCTTATTATTATTATTATCTAATATTATCTAAGTGGAAACAATATGTGCACCCGTAAGAGAGTTAATTGTCCTAATCAGGAACACACACACAAACACGCTTATGCTCCGTTCAAATAAACATGTAATGCGGAATTTCCAACCTCAGACTTAAAAATAACGCCCCCTCAACTCAGAATTTCTACTCAGCACGGTCTCCACAACCCAGAGTTCAGCAAGTGATATCAATTCAACAGGGCTGCTCACAACATCAACAGTAAACAAACTAGCACTTCTTACCTTTAAACGAGTTATGCTGCATATACTAGTCATCCGGGCGGGTGTGGCTCAGTCGGTAGAGCGGGTTGTCCACTAATTGTAGGGTTGGCGGTTCGATTCCAGGCCCGGATGACTCCACATGCCAAAGTGTCCTTGGGCAAGACACTGAACCCCAAGTTGCTCCCAATGGCAAGTTAGCGCCTTGCATGGCAGCTCTGCTACCATTGGAGTGTGTGTGAGAATGGGTGAATGAGACACAGTGTAAAGCGCTTTGGATACAAGTGCGCCATTTACCATTTACTAGCTTTGGATCAATCAACATACAGGCATAGCTTGTTAAATCCCTAACTATACAGTTAGATCTTTTTTTGAGGAAAAAAATACATCGCTCATCACAGTTAGCTGGCTAGACTGTTGCTAAGAAACATGGAGGTGACCAGGGTTCACCTAGTTCAAATGCTTAAAGGTCGAAAATGATGCAATTCCCACTTCCATTGTAAGTCGAGGTAAGAACACAGCATTACACCTAGAGGCAGTTTAGTCGCCAGTCCACATAATGGTATGTTTAGGGAGGTTGGAGGAAACCAGAGCGCCAGAAGGAGCCCTATATATAGACACGGGGAGAACATGTTAAACTCCATCCAGACCGAATTCACGCAGAATCAGCAGCCCTTGTATTGATAACTCATTTGAGAAATACAATTTGACCAACATGCACCACAACTTCATAGCTAATTAAAAACAAATCGTTCCTGCTAGTGACTTCAGAGCCAACAGGAATGTTTACTATAGTATGAAATTAGACAGCTGTTTTGATAAAACAGCTGCATTTAGAACACTTACGACTTTTTTTGTGTGTTTTTCACTTGAGGAGGACTGAGGGCTGCATGTGCAGACTAAACACTCATTACTGATCAGTAGCTATGTCTGGTTTTATTTTGAGGCCTCTTGAGAGCAGTTAATTAAAAAGACCTGGAGACACAAATAAGAACTGCTTTTATGCTTTAGAAAAGACAAAAACAGAACTCCTGCAAATCAGTTCAGAGAAAGCTTACTTCCTTATTAAGTCTCATCAATCTAACAGGTGGGAGTTAGTTGTTCCAAATGCAGCGCCGCTGCCTCTAAATGCAATGGCCTACATTCGTTGTGTCGAACTATTTAGCAATGTGCCCTAGGCTTCAACTTGAACAGTCTCTAAACTTCATTTAACATCTATTAATGATATGGGTCATTATAATTTTAGACTCATAACACTTTCCAAAAATGAGAAATGACTGATACACTTACAAAACATGAGTGGCGTAGTATCTGGAGATTCTTAATCTAATCGAAATGTGTGGATTGATTGATTAGTTGATTGGTGGATTTGCTGACTGACTGAGATACTGATTACTTAGACCCAACTGGGCCAACAAAGAATTTGAGACCAAAATAATAAGGTCTACATGCCAGATTTACTGTGTCCGTGGAAAATACACTAAAACTCTATACCCTTATATATAGAAGTTTGTAGCGCACTGTATTGTGCTTAACAAATAAAATTGACTTCTTTACTTATTTAATTACTTAAAGGCATCCATACAGCTTCTTTGGTTTGTCCCTCTGAGGGACAGAGTTTGAAACTCTTAGAAATTGTACGGAGAAGCCCTGCAGCAGAGGGTCACTCTTTTTCCGAGAGGACTCAAAGTTGAACCCTTTTAAGAAACTAACCCTAACGTTTTCTAAGACATCAATTTATTTTCCATTGTTCACTGGTTCAGAGAATTAAGAAGTTCCAGAAGCCAGCTATAGGGTAGTGATGGAAGTTCACCCAACTGCATGGAGTCACTCATCATCAAGACCTCATCTTCCATCCCTACCACCAGGGCCACAGGGTCCAAAGTCCAAACCCAGACTCTATTTAGTGGTTGTTCTGTAAAGCTTGGCTGAGCCAACCATCAAGAAGCATCTATTGCGGAGTTATCAACTGCCAGACTGTGGTCCAGACGCAAACCCAGCAAAGTATTTCACATGAACGACCTGAGCACTGTAATAGAGCTGATCAACGTACTGGGCGGGAGGGGGGATAAAACTGGCCATAGTTCAGCGAGTCGAGTCTTTTAAACATGGACCTTCGTGCCAGATGCTCTTTTGAGGTTTTTCCAATCACATGCGTTTATGTAAAATATTATCATAGAATCTTTAAAGTTGAATGCACAGAGATGTATGCGTTTATTTCCCCCGCATCAAATTCAAAACATATGTGACTCAAAGTATTGATATTCAAAAATGTTCCAGGAGTGGGTGGATATGAAGATGCAAGACAAAGAAAGTCCCTGGTCTAAATACCCCTGGTTTAAAGCCTCAAGTGATTATAAATGTGGAAACACCCTTTATTTATCTCATTCTCTGATATTTATGGCTTGCGGTGACTGATGAGCTCTGCTAGTGTGTAATTATTACCATTATTATTATTACTGAGTATTTAGCCTTCTTCATCGATTGTATCATTCCCAGTTTAATGGAATGCTTCAGGTTTGTAGCACGTCTGACTAGTATTTACTACAACCCACATGTTGCTGTTTATATTGTTTCCAGCGAGATGATCAAAAGCATTCATGTCACTATCATCTCTTTGAGCAGCAATATGCAGGGACTGGGTTCTGCCTCTCTTAAAAAGATGCTTTGGGTACATGCGTTACCTGTGGTGTGCGACTCTTATACGGCGAGCTGCTCTCCAGATCGGTCAAAATTCTGGTCAAAGAGTCGATCTCAGCATCCAGGCTGGAGCGTCTCTCCTCCAGGGTCTTCACTGGTCCTTTGAGCTATAACAAATACACAGCGCATGTTAAACAAAAATAAACACGTGGGAAAGTTTACCAATTTTATCTGCGAGTAAACTCACAGAATAGGACAAGAACAATCCACTTCAAAAATTTAGATCAAGACATTTATTTTGGAGCATGTAGACTCATGTTATATGTTTACGTCGTACCCTTCAGCAGTACGTTTCTGCCGGGTGTAATTTTAAAGAAGCTCTAAAGATTTAGATCCATAATGACAGTGGCTTGCTTTAATACAGATGTGTGACAAGCAAGAGTAGGAAAAAAGCAACGCAAAATAAACTTAATCATTAGCAGGTCAAAGTTACAAATAAAAAAATAAAATAAATAAAATGAATGATGGAGTAATGGATAGATTTTAAACCTTTTTTTTTTTTAAACTGTCCCTGTTTACTGTGTAGTGAGGGTCATGTGACACAATATACAGGTATGCAATAATGATGTATGGGTGTATGCTTTAAATTTGAAACTTTTTTTTTACTTTTGTTTATTTTAGGATCATCTGGAACAATTATGACAATAAAAGCATCGCGTTCTATTATGTTTGATAGAGGGCAAAGAAATTAATTCAATAAATGAATTAAGAGGCTTGAGCTTTATTAAGGAAACCTAAAATTGAAACCAAAGCCTTGACATAGATGATTCCACTGATTTATTTTTTCCAGGAAAACAAATAAATAAATACAGAGTTATTGTATGCATTCAGACGGTATACCTTAAATGGATGTTCATGGTCCAAACTGCACTGATGATATGAAAATAAATGAATCTTTATAAATAAAAAGCAGTACCATGGTACCATCACTACTACTATGCTACATAGTATCAAATTGATTCACTAGGATTACAAGGATACATGGTATAAAAGCATGTTGGAAATCATTATGGCTTCTAAATAACAACACGAGAAGTGGGTCAGCTGAAGTGTGTGGATAAGCAATAGATCTACAATTTCTGACTGTTTCCCTTTGCACATGAGCAGGATGAGTGAAAGACATCACAGTGCTCTGTGGCAGTGGGACAATCAGTACATTTACATGGACAACAATATTCTGATATTAACCCGATACTCGGATTCAGAAACTAGCATGTAAACAGCGATAATTGATGATCTTATCCGGCTAGAGTCATACTCAAAGTAAACACAAATTGAATTAAGACATGTGGAATATTCCTATTATAATACACCTCCTTTTATGGAGGTGTATTATAGACATGGGCGGCTGTGGCTCAGTCGGTTGAGCGGGTTGTCCACTAATCCACTAATCGTGGGGTTGGCGGTTCAAATCCCGGCCCGGGTGATCCCATGCCGAAGTGTCCTTGGGCAAGACACTGAACCCTAAGTTGCCCCCGATGGCAAGCTAGCACCTTGCATGGCAGCTCTGCTACCATTGGTGTGTGAGTGTGTGTGTGAATGGGTGAATGAGACACAGTGTAAAGCGCTTTGGATAAAAGCGCTATATAAGTGCACCATTTACCATTTACATGTACACCCCTTAATCACATTATTAACATCGTGTCGGAGTTTTCACCGCATTTTGCTACAGGACACGATCACACACGGCAGTGCTCAACCGTGTGATGGCAAACAAGAGAGCACGACTGCGTCCGAAACTGCATACTTACCTACTATATTGAATGTGAGATACTAGTATTTCAGCTACTATGTAGACTGTAAGTATGCTGTTTGGGACGCAGCCCACGTCTTCAAGCAGTCGTCTATTTGCACATACAGCATGAAATTGAATTTTGAAATGAAATCATATGAAATTTAATTTCATAAAATTAAAAATAAAAACACCCCAAACTGTATACAGTACCATAACGTAGACGAACTGTATGTCGAGACGTGAAATTCTGGAAGGAACGTCGGACGGCGTGGCCTGGGGAAGTAATGACGTGTGCCGTTGATCGATCTATGTTCTATAACATGTAAAACGGGAACTAATGGACTATTCGAAAAGCGATTCATGTAAACACCTTAATCACAATATTGTCTTATTCCGAATAAGCTCAATAATTAGATTCATGTAAAAAATCCATGTAAACGTAGTCACTGAGAGGCTGAGGGACAGATGTTGAGGCCATTCTCTTTTCATGTCAAAGAAACAGTTGTGCTCCTTTTCAAGCCCTGCTTTCTGTGGACAGGGCGCAAGTTCTCAGCCCCACACTGCACTTCTTGTACATAAGGAGCTCTTTTCCAAGCCTTTAACTTTGTTATAAAAGAAGAAAAGAGGAGAGAAGAGAAGAGGAAAAAAGAAGAGAAGAGGAAAAAGAGAAGAAGAAGAGAAGAGGAAAGAAGAGAAGAGAGAATCAGGGCAGAAGGTAAACAAAACCGTGCTCTAAAGACAGCATCCTAAATAAACATGCTCTGCTTTAACAGCCGTAACAAGTGCTGAAAAGCTAAACAGGAAAAGGAAACAAAACTTGCAACTGAAAATCAGATATAGAAAGGGAAGGAAAGGACAAGAAAGGAGAGGAAAGATATGCACAATGTACTGAAAGTACAAAAATACCCAGCATCCCACTGCACATATATCCAATTATAACATCAGACTACATTCAGTGTGTGTCAGCAGTCAGAATGAAGCGACACTGTTTAGAGGCAGATAATAGAAAAGACTCCTCTCATCTGGAGGTATGTTCCTATGGAAACTGAGGTGTGATTCATAGTTAGACTGCTAACAGGTCAATAATGATCAATTTGTAAGATATTTAAGAGGATAGCTGCAGAAAAGAGGCTCGTAATTTAATCGAGAATCCTGTTCTCCAGCACAGAGCATGCTTAAGTGCTAAGCGAATGACATAATTAACACGACACAAGAATCAGCATCGTAACACAGAAGGGTCAAAATGTCAGCTCAGAATAATAAAAGAAGTGACAGAACAGACTATGCAAGTCAGCTAGGAAGCTGAAGCTGAACGTAAAAAGTGCCGAGTGGAGAGATTCTCAGTGCAGAGTTAAGAAAGGAGAATGTTCGCGATGAGACTCCACAGCCGGCATTTGCATGCGCACGCACATCTACTGCGCATGAAGTGACAGGAAAACAATACAATCTTGGTTGTGGTGGTGTTTGCTTATTAAAATTTGCCTCTGCACTTTGACCTCTTCCTCTTGTTAGTTCTGCTTAGACACAAAAAATAGGCAACATCCCTTTTCTCCCTCCCATTCAAGAAGCACTTGGAGAACTGCAACAAGGGAAAGCTGTGGCTTATGTGGCCCAGCGCTCTACTGCAAAAAAATAAAATCAAATTGCACATGTGCGAGTTTGCTTGTGATAAACAAGCAAGATTCAAATGAATGAATTTCCCTTTTGTGTTTTTTTTTTAAAGCCAGTATAAAGAAATAGAGAATAATTAACACACATGAACAGATTAGCTGTATGTTTAGAAGGTGAACTAACAAGCTAGATTCCTCAAGATAAGATTTAAGATTTGCACGTCCCAAAAACACATTATGCCTAATCTTCAGCTTTGCTTCATTACCTGGAGACTGTAGATTTCTGCCCAAGAACTGCTGCTGTTACTCAAAGACTGTCCTGTGCTCATCCCAAGAATCTTATTCACAATCGACTTATCCATCCATCCATCCATCCATTTTCCATACAGCTTATCCAACACAGGTACACAGAGGCGAGCCTGGAGCCTATCCCTGGGAACTCTGAGCTGGGATGGGGTGGGAGATACCCTGGACAAGGTGCCAACCCATCGCAGGGCACAACTGCACACACATTCACACACTACGGTCAATTTGGAAATGCCAATCAGCCTACATCCTGCATGTCTTTGGACTGGAGGAGAAAACCAGAGTACCTGGAGGAAACCCACGAATCACGGGGAGAACATACAAACTCCACGCTCACAGGACACCCCCAACCCTGCAGGTGCAAGGCAAACGTTCTAACCATTAATCCACCCCCATAATAGTCTCATTCATAATAGTATTTTATAGTATAGAATTGTACAAGAGCAATGATTTTTCGCCACACTCGCAGTCACCCAGAAGACGACTGAGATTGGTTCCTCTTAATGTTTCTTCCTCCTGTCGTGTCAGGGAGTCTTGCCTCATTATGGATCAAAATCGACAACTGGATTTCTCATACAGGAACAGAACACGCTGTACTGTACTGGAAGAATGGTCTCTTGACAAAACACAGCGTACAGTCGGTAAGGGTACACCTCCAAAGTGAAGCTATACTATATCCTTCCTAATAAAAGAACAGCATGGGTGGGTGTTACTAATAAACTAGCAACTCAGAATCCTTTAGCATTTTCTCCCATATTTGACTTTTACACATTCACAATTTAGTTAGACTGTGTTTTACCAAACTGACTTACAAGTGATGCAGAATACAATCCGAGTGAACCTGAACCATGCCCCTTCAGCAGTACAACCATTTGAACTCACAACCTTCCACGCTTTATCACACTTTAACCGCATGGCTTCTAGGCTTTAAGCTGTCTCATTTGTGCGGCATCTCAAGAATGAGTGGTTGAATGTTTGTAGGCGTTATCATTGTAACCAGCAGATGAACTCATTCGATTTTGGAATTGCTCCAAATACGGTAAAGCAAGGTCAAATGCATGAAATAGTTTTGCTTCAATAGCTTCCATCCTGTTTAATCAGAGAGAGAGAGAGAGATGTTTCTTACATGTACGTGTGGCCCGTTGTTGGTACTGAAGGCATCCCCTTCACAAGAGCTAGTAAGTAAGTACATTTTAATTATATAGCACATTTAAACACAGCAAAGCTGACCAAAGTGCTGAACAGAGCAAGAAAATGTACAAAAGAAAACAGAATAAAATGAAATAGAGACAGTCAATAAACAATAGTTAACAAATTCGATTAAAACGCCTGGGAGAAGAGATCTTTATAAAAATGATGATAGAAGGTGCAAGGCAGATATCCAGTGGCAATTGATTCCATAAACGAGGGGCAGCGACTGAAAAAGCTCTAACCCCCTTAGTTTTTAAACGGGGTCGAGGGATATACAAAAGAAACCTATCAGAAAATCTTAAAAATCTGCTAGATCAGAGGTTCTCAACCTTTTCTAAAAAAACCTCCCCAAGCACACACACATATACATATATATATATATATATATATATATATATACACACACACACACACCTAATCTATAATCTGTTTTTGATAGAGTTGTGTTTTTTAATTACTTTTCAAAACATTCATGATTTTTTAAAATAACGACTTTTATAAAACTATTTTACGGGTATGGAAAATAAATGAAAAAAAAAAAGGTTTCTGAACACTATAACTACTTTGAACATGAGAACTAGGCTGTAATAATGTGGACTATTTCACATTTTTTAAATGTTGCATTCCATTCGTCTTGTGTTCTAAAGACTCGAGACAAATTGCGCGTCTCGTTATCTATGACATTGTTAAATCACCGGCTTTCAGTTTCTCACTGAACAGAGTAGACGCAGAGAGATGTGAGAGTGCAGTGGGAAAGCAAGACCTTGCATTTGCAGGACAGTACTGGTGGCATTTGGAAAGTCGCTAGGTTTGTCGTTAGGTGTTTTGTTTTGGGGTTTTTTTTTTTTTCAAAAAATTTTAAATCGCTAAAGGGGTCTGAAAAGACGCTTAGTTGGGAACACTGGTCTGCACTGATAGCTAGATTAAAAAAAAACAGGCTAATCTCTGCCTTTCCCCAGCAAAAAGAAAATACAGAGGGAGAGGGAACGTGGGGTTTTTCATTTATGCACATTCTATTTGATAAGCAATAAAATACACAGAGGACCCAAATGATGCCCCGTCTGTTTTGCTCCTCCCTTCCGATCTCTCCACGCCCCCTGGTTGAAATCCACTGTTCTAGATGAATGTGGTGTAAGAAGATCTTGGAGATAAGAAGTAGCTTGATCATTAAGAGTTTTAAAGACAAACAGAATCTTAAACTGGATCCTAAAATGGACTGTGAGCCGATGGAGCGATGCTAAAAGTTCAGTACCAGTCATATCTGGAGACGAGCAATTTCAAGTTCTACGTGTTTGTATATTCATAGATGCTTGGTAGACAAGTATGTTCAACACCCTACTAATTTACTGTCTTTCACCCAACAAAAATTTGCACTTGGTATGCAGCTTTATTTACAATGAGCGTCATGGGGGTGCGGTACACATCAATTCTGTAATTACATTCTGAAAGACACTTTTTTTAATCCCACCATTGCTGCACTAAATATATCGACTAAAATGGGATCTGGCTGATGCAAACAAGCATAATAATGTCTACTGCAAAGGTGACATTTAACTCACCTGTTAACACAACACATAGCCACCTCAAAGTTAAACACACAAAGAGAAAATAAAAAAAAGCTAGCTGGACACTAATATGTTTTACGTGTAATGCTAGGAGAGAACACCACACGGTATATCTGAATGACATTTTGTCGAGGAAGCAAATGTTTAGTCTACATTACAGCACTTAACTAGCTTGTTAGTTCTACATACTTACATACAGTACTTTCGCTCACCTAGTCAAGGCCCCGATTGCACGAGTGCATTTTCATTTTAAAACTTTCGCTACGGTTACGCCTGTCCTCTACACTACTCCGGTGTTTGCGACCCTCAAAAACAAAGACTTTTGGAAACCCCGAAGAGAACGTTATAGTTTGAAAACTCCGGGCTCGTGTTTCAGTGTAAACAGACCAAAACGAAGACTTTTGAAAAAGAAGGCATGGCTTTGCGCACATTCACTCCCTGATTGGTCTTCTGGATCATTGCATATCCTTCCCTGATTCGTCAAGCTCCTAACGTATGACCGTTACTCTACCTTGATCATATACGCAACAATACGGAGACTGAACCGCAAACTTTGCTGGCTTTGGCATCATTCTTAGCAGCAATTGTGCAGTTAAATTCTGTATTTTATAATACTGCAGCTGCCTACATGAGCAAGAGGCAAGCTATGATTAGCGCGATCGGCAACAAATCTCATTTCAAGCGGCGTAAGCCCTACATGAAATGCCGGTTTGTTGTGTTCGCTGGTAACTAGAAACCAACTTCCTGTTTGCACTTGCATGGCCAGTGTGCATGAATGGTCATGTGACGTGCATTCGGCCGTATCATGTGGATGGAGATCGTTTCTGAAATTCAGCGGAAACGCCAGTGTGGACGAGGATCGTTTTCATTTTAAAATGAAAACACACGAGTGTAAACAGGGCCTACGTTTTCCAAGCAACCAGAACATGTGACATTACTAATTGATTTGTGATTTTAGGAATTTATGACCCATGGGAGGACTTCTAAAAGGTTTCCACAGCCGCACGCTATCATGTTTCATGCAAAATGGACACAAGAATTCGTAAAAACACAGATGCAAAAATGAATACATATATATACACCAGAAACCTCTATCAAATCATGACATGGTGCTAGCTCAGGGTGTGCTTACACGTTAACTGCTGCCTTCATATTCAACGTTAGAAAGAAGTGAAAACACTAATCAGTACTGTGAAGGATCATCGTGCAAATGCGAGGAGAACATTTTTAACGCAAAAAAAAAAAAAGGTTTTAAAAAGAAATGCTCAAGTTAGACATTAAAGGCAGGCATTCAGCAGCATTCATCCAACAAAATCACTCTCCCTTATTAGAATTCCTGCAACTGGTGTGCGAGCCACAGTTTGAAAACGCTTGTGATCCGAGCTGTGTCTCTGCTATCAGCGCTTTCAGTTCATGCCTTTAATGAAGCAGAGAGAGGCAACAAACAACGCAATTAACCATGAAGTGGTTGTGTTTACTGGCAAACACAAACCATGATAAACGATTAGAAATTTAATATGCTGTAAAATAACCCAGTTACAACAGCTGCAAACAGCATTACAGACATTAGATAAAGGGAAATACAATAAGGCCATGTAGATATGAAAGTGAGCGAGTAGGGAGTGTGTGTAAAGGCAGCTGCTGTGCAACTCTGTAATCACTTTGCAAAATTAATTAGCCTAGAATTTGCTTTATTGACGATGTTAAAAATTTGTTTCATTTTGAAAGAAAGTGAATACACACACACACACACACACACACACACACACACACACACACACACAGGAGGGGGACCTAATTTTTTTTAATAATTGCTGATAGATTCAGTCAGTTCTGTTGACTACATTCGAATAATCGGTATCGGTCGATAAAGGCTATTTTTCATGCTACAGTGCCTTGCGAAAGTATTCAGCCCCCTTGAACTGTTCGACCTTTTGCCACATTTCAGGCCTCAAACATAAAGATATAAAACTATAATTTTTTTGTGAAGAATCAAAAACAGGTGGGACACAATCATGAAGTGGAACGAAATTTATTGGATATTTCAAACTTTTTTAACAAATAAAAAACTGAATAATTGGGCGTGCAAAATTATTCAGCCCCTTTACTTTCAGTGCAGCAAACAATCTCCGGAAGTTCAGTGAGGATCTCTGAATGATCCAATGTTGACCTAAATGTCTAATGCTGATAAATAGAATCCACCTGTGTGTAATCAAGTCTCCGTATAAATGCACCTGCACTGTGATAGTCTCAGAGGTCCGTTTAAAGCACAGAGAGAATCATGAAGAACGAGGAACAC
>JAFFST010054308.1:105620-116306 GCA_022414735.1 Noturus placidus
CAAGCGACTTACAGCTGTAATCGCAGCAAAAGGTGGCGCTACAAAGTATTAACTTAAGGGGGCTGAATAATTTTGCTCGCCCAATTTTTCAGTTTTTTATTTGTTGAAAAAGTTTGAAATATCCAATAAATTTCGTTCCAATTTATGATTGTGTCCCACCTGTTGTTGATTCTTCACAAAAAGTTTTATATTACAGTTTTATATCTTTATGTTTGAGGCCTGAAATGTGGCAAAAGGTTGAACAGTTCAAGGGGGCCGAATACTTTCGCAAGGCACTGTATCTACCGATAGTTTAGAAACATCTGATGATCATGGCGATTATATCCGGTCAATCAAAAGAGGCCGGGAAAACACATTGATTTCGTGCTGTGTGTAAAGAGGATGTGTCTTGACGACACATGTGGAATGACGACAAAACTGCAGTTTGTAATCTCTAATCTCTGCACTGATAAAATTTTACACCAGAAGTGAGCAGCAGTGAAGCAAGAGTTTCAGCATCGAGTCTAAATTTTGCCGTGCTGCTCGAGCTGAATTAAAGCACCAGTACATTGTTGAAAGATTTAACTGAAGACGAGTTGACAAAAAGGTATATACACTGCACAGAAAAATATATTTGTAGAGTAGTATATTTTATATCCAGTTAATGTTAAGATATAAAAAAGTTTATATTATGTGTTACCAGTTTGATGTTCAGTGATGAAGTAGAAATGCGTGTGATTGTGGTGAGTGAGTGTGAAGCCCAACAGGAGGTTTTTTTAAAAATTCAATCAATGTTAATCACATTCAATAAGTTAAGAAATCTTACTTTAATCTTCAGAATTTAGTTCATGTGTTAATGTTAATGTGAGTAATGTGTTTTCTGTTTAGGAGACCAGTTACTGTGAAACAACTTGTTGAAATGGAGAGAATAAAGTTTTTATTTACATCTCTTTCAGAATTGTGGAATTAATTATTATTCATTTGAAAGAAGGCATAAAAGGCAGCTCTATCGGTATCAATTTCGGCCGATATCACTCTGAATAATCGGTTATCGGTAGAAAACTTTAGTATCTCTGCATCTCTAATATATACACGTCATTTAAACATTTTATTTATTTTTTACTTTTTATTAATATATGTCATTTAAGCCTTTCTTTCTTTTTGTTGGTTTTTATTTTGTCCACTGTCATCTATACAGAGTCTATAAGCGCTATTTTCTGCTTTGATTGATGATGTGATGGAGCAGGAACATCGCAGACAGTTTGATATCTGATTACAAACTGAATTAATTAGGGTCTATCCATTTCACTATGGCATGTAACTAGCCAATATCCTGATCAAATCATGAGAAAACTCAATTTGGTCATTTCTGGCTGAATTCAGGCTTTCCCAGGTTACCGTGTCAAACAAATTCTGGCACATATACGGTATGTAGATACACATACACCGATCAGCCATCACAATAAAACCACTGACAGGTGAAGGGAATAACATTAATTATCTTGTTACAATTCACCCCGTCAAGTGGTGGGATATATTATATTGTCGAGTCTCCTTATCTGGATCTGGGTGTCATAAAACCATATGTGAAGCCCATCGTAAAAAAAAAAAAAACCTGGTTGTTGTTATGGACAGTGACTTTAAACTGGATAAACAGATTCATTTAGTAATAAAATCTAGCTTTTTTTCCAGTTGAGGCAATTATCCAAAGTCAAGTCTTGTCTGTCATTTAATAATTTTGAAAGGGTTGTACATGTTTTTATCTTGACTACTAAGGAATACCCGCCTTGACTATTGTAATGGCCTTTATGTAGGTATTAGCCAAGTTTCCGTAACACGTTTGCAGATGGTACAGAATGCTGCTCATCTGTTAACAGGAACGCACAAGCAAGAACATATTACACAAATATAGGCCTCCCTTCACTGGCTTCTTGTTTATTTCAGAATTGATTTTAAGATGTTAGTTTTACGTATTTAAATCGTTAAATGGACTCGCACCAAGATGTCTGTCTGATGTAATACAGCCACATGCTCCATCAAGAGCACTTGGGTGCGCTGAGCATTTACTTTTGGCCATCCCTCGAGCAAGGGTGGCCGTGCTTTGGCAGTTGGCAGTCCCACACCTTTGGAATAATTTGCCTCTACATGTTAGGCAGGCCCAGACACTTTCTGCTTTTAAATCTAGTCTTTTAACTCAGTTTTATTCTTTGGTGTTTAACTCAGTACGAGTTTTATGTTTTGTTGTTTTTAAAAGAGTTATATAAATGAACTTTGAGTTTGATATAGTAGGCAGTAGGAGAACAGTCAGTTCGCAAAGTTGATGTGTTGAAAGCAGGACAAATGGGCAAGTGTAAAGATCTGAGCCAAATTGTGATGGCAAGATGACTGGGTCATGGTATCTCGAAAATGGCTGGTCTTGAAGGGTGTTCCTGGAATGTTGTGGTTAGTACCAGACCAAGTACACCCCTTCATGTCAACAGTATTCCCCAACACAATATCAGGCAGGTGGTATTAATGTTATGGCTGATTGGTTTACGGTTTAGGCCATTTTATATTTTGTTTTTAAATATGTTCAGAGAGATTAATGATTTATAATCCCACTATCAGTTTTCACCCAGAGGAGAGTGGTTTCTCTGTTGAATCCTGTTTCTCTCAAGGTTTCTTCCTCATGTCTATTCAGAGTTGTTTTTTTCTTGCCACTGTCTTCTCTGGCTTGCCGTTTACAAATCTAAATCTAAACCTGGAATTCTCTAAATCAATGTCTACTGGTAAATGCACTATACCAATCCAATTGAATTGAATTATTATTTTTTAAATACAGTCATTAGTATATCAGCTAAAGGTCTACTTAAAGGTTTACACTGGGGGAAGTGACTGAGGTGAGCCAATAGGTGTCAGTCTTCACTATAGCCTCAGTGCCACTACAAAGAGGTGGTATGAATCAGAGTCTGATAAGGAACAAGGAATAAGCCTGTTGCAGCAACATTATAAATGGTTTAGAAAGATACACAGATCATGGAGGATGTTGGATCTTACTAGGTCACATGTGTGTACAGTAGGTGTCCAGTACAGTCTCACCTGAAATCCAAAGGCGCTCTCATCCATCAGTGGAGGTGAAGGGAAGGATGTAGAAGACAGCAAACCGCTGGTGTCCACTACAGGGGGAGGTGGTGGAGGGTAATCACCTGTAGATTTCAGAAAGCAAATTTCAAAATAAAACGGCTGGAAAAATGTTATAAACCCTGTAAGTTAAATACGTTCAGGAAAAACAGAAGAATGAACCATTAAAGCAGCCTTGCATGTAGCACAGTGTCTGAAAAAGAATCCTGCATTACAACAGGGGGATGCAATACTTCAAGATTACATTTTGATCTGTAACAGGCAGACACTACATGTCCTCATAAAACAGGCGTGTTTTAAGAGGCCATGTTTTACAAACTACAGTTAGTCCAGAATGCAGCTGCTACAGTCCTAACTAGAACCAGAAAATAAGACCACATCACCCCGATCTTATCAACACTGCATTGGCTCCCAGTGAAATCTCGCATTAATTGTAAAATACAATTATTAACCTATAAAGCACTAAATGGTCTTGCGCCACAGTATCTAAGCGACCTTTTGGTTTTCTATGAACCACCACACCTATTAGATAAAAAGATGCAGGCTATTTGGTACCTCAAATAGTGAAGGCTACAGCAGGGGAAGAGCTTTCTCTTATAGAGCCCCACAGTTATGGAACAGTCTTCCAATTAATGTTCGGGACTCAGACATAGTCTCAGTCTAGGATTAAAACGTATTTGATTACTCAAGCCTCTTTTCTCTCCCTCTCTCCTTCTGTCGAGCCACACATGATTTTATGGAGATACTAGAGATCCTGATCCTTTCTGCTCTCCGGACCTGCCTGATCCTTTTCGTATGTCCTACCTCTGTATGGAGCGCTCATCTACTCCAGTTCCAGATTGTTGGGACTATGGCTGCTTCTAAGGCCAAACAGACTATATATATATCTATATCTATATCTATATCTATATATATATATATATATCGTGTTTATATTTCTGAAAAGCTGCTTTGAGACAATGTCTATTGTAAAAAGTGCTACACAAATAAAATTTAATCATGTGCATGTGTGTGTGTATATATATATCAAAGTTTGGACTCATATTCTTCCTTAAAGTTTCACACACACACGTATCATCGTGATAATTTGATTAACCAAATGACCCTAAGCAGTGATAAGCAGGTTTTTACTAAGATTAAACAAGTAAACTGCAGGTTCCAAACTATTTAAAACACTGTTTGTCCAGCCTGGAGTGCGGCAACATGCCAAACGCAGAATTCTAAAGTCCAGTGCTAATCCCTGGATTGGATTGCTCTAGAGGTTTCAGGCTGAAGGAAGATCCTGCCGCTAAACTAGATCCTACTTGGCTGTACTCCCAGTTCCATTCTAGAGTGAATGGCTTGAGCATGTACTTCTAGGGATCAAACCATAATAGAACTTTGCAAATTAATGCCTATAAGACCAAACAGGAATTAGTTTCCATGTTCTGTCTTTGATGAAACTTGAAAAAAACTCCTTTTCCTCCTTGTTATTTTAGGCCTTGTATTTGGTTTTATTAGTCTAATTAACATCACTGATGTAGTTTATCAAAATCTAATGAGCAAATTAAAGAGCTGTGGTCATGCAATGGCTAAATAAAACCATTACCCAGTAAAATCTGTACCGATAAATTAGACACAAGTTCATGCCATTTCTCTCAGTATGTTGAAGCAGCTTCCATGCAGAAGGAGGTTTATGTAAAACCTTCATGGCCTCCAGTTACTACTACACAACAAGACTTCTTAAGTGGTCATGAACTGGAAAGAAAATCAGTAAAAGTCTCTGTGCCAACCTTTATTCTTCCTCTTCTATACTCTTGCACGCTCTCTCTCTTCCCTCATTCACTTGGCCTAATGAGATACCTTTGGGCACTGGAGCAGAATGAGGATGCCAAGGTTCTTCTAAACGGCCCACAAATATTTAATGTTGCAAATGTTTGAGAGAGCATTTTTCTAAATGGAACAGCCAGAGATATGTCAGTGGGAAGAGCAAGGATTCAAACAATGGAGTTTTTTTATGTTCTTCGTTCATAAAGCAAAACCACTTCTGTAGCTCTTAAGACTTATACAGGAGCTCAGTTTGGGTCAAATGCTAAGTCTTAAATCCAAAATTCTAAGAGCAGAACTTTGGTCACATTCAACACCTATAGTGAAAGTCTTGCATCACCTATACATGTAATTCTACACTGCCTCTCAACGAGCTCACCAACATGCTAAACCGGTACTAAAGAAAGAAACGGCCCAGGAGCTTACAATGACATTATTGTTACAATGAAAGCAGTCTTAAAGATGTGAGGATCTGAACCAGTGGTATTTTCCTAGAAGCCATGTTGCTATGCACTGGTTTCAATTGACCTACAGCAGTGCTTGCGCAAACTGTGATAGTGGAATTTCTTCAAAAATCAAGCATTTCTCAGATTGAGGTCATGGCTCGGGCTTTTTAGGAAAGTGTATTGTGTCTCTCCAAATAAAATATGGACCAGTCTGTTTTAATGAAGAATTTCTGTTACTAGTCAAATTAAATTGCTTTATAAAGCACGTTTCATGACAACAGCAGTTGATCCAAAGTGTTTCACAAAAAATAAAAATTCATCACTTTAAATAACATTATAACACAAAGAACAAAACTGAGTTTTAGGAGAAGATTTCAAAATATCTAAAGATGGAGTGGACCTCACGTGAAAAGGGAGACTGTTCCAGAGATTGGGACCAACAACAGAAAAGGCTTGATCACACTTAGTCTTAGTACAACAACGAGGGACAGATTAAAAAAAAAAAAAAAGTTGATTACATGATCTCAATGCTCTAGTAGGAGAGTAAAGGTGAAGAAGGTCAATGATGTACTGTGGAGCCGAACCAGAAAGAGCATTGTATGTATACATTTGAATTTTAAAATAAATTCTAAACTTTGCAGGAAACCCGTGAAGATAGGATCTTACCTGAGAGATTTTTTTTGTGTGAGAAAATCTGAGTACACACCAAAAGTCAACTATCATGTTAAGTAAACTCCACCACTCATTTCACCCATTCAAATAGCATGACCAACAGATAGTTACTTATTGTGTCCTTGTGTTCGCAAGTGTGATTTTCCCATCGTAAACCAGTACACATATTAAACCAACCTTCAAGGTCCTAAAACTTGTGGCCAGAAAAGTGTACAAAACACATCAGATACTCCATCGGAGTCCAAGACTTCTAGAAATGCTTGAAATGTAAAATTTTTGAGATTTTAGTGGTGGACTTTCTATAGTGGCGCTCTGCGTTTATAATGTAATTCGAAGATAACAATCAAACAATATATTTTGAGAATATAAATAGAATTTCTGGGTGGCATGGTAGCATAGCTAACTCTGAAGCCTCACAGCTCCAGGGTCCCCAGTTTGATCCTGAGCTCAAGTTCTTGTTTGAGTGGAGTTTCACATGTCCTCCCAGTAACTCAGTGGGTTGCCTCCAGGTTCTCCGGTTCCCTCCCGTATCTCAAAAACATGCTGCTATGTGGACTGGCTAGGAATTTCAAGAGGTCTGGGAATAAACTTCAGACTGTAATGCAGTACATACTGTAGATTTGGTCTTCTTTTCAAAAACAATCTGAACATGAAAACTTTGGCAAACTTTTACCATGAGAAATATATTTCTAACCTTGTGTTAGTATCTGATCAATACTTAAAGGAACAAATGGCAAAAATCTGATAGATAGAAAGTCTGAAAGCACAGCTTACTGTTCTCTAAACGGGCAGTGACTGAAAATCGTATGACATTTGCATCTTCAGGCACTGTGAACGCTGTTTCAGTAAAAAAATATATATAAATATAGAAATTAACAGACTGTCAGCTCATTCTAGCTTGAAGCCATAGCACACTGGTTCCTGTAATGTCTATACGGTGTCTTGTGGTTAGATTGAACTATTGTTAGTCATAAAAACACATTTTTTTCTGATTTCCCAACATAGCATCCAGATCTTAGACTGGAATGATGTTTGCTGGTCTTAGGCTAGGCTTTAGAAGCCGCAATGGGAGATCAGAAAGGCCGCGTGCCATGAATACGAGCCGTTCCATTTGTGCTGACTGGAGAGCCTGAACACTGTGCTCTCACTGATGAAGAGAAGCAGCAGGAACACTTACTTTATGTCACACATTATCACTTGCTCTTTATTGAGTTATTATGCACAAGTGGCTGCTTTGTGTGTACTGCATTCTAATCAGCAATTAAAGTTATTTGAGAGCACCATAAAAGGTTTAATTTGTAATTGGGAACATAACTATTATTAAGGAGCTGATTCAAAATGCTGTGGAGAGTTTGGTCAGATATTACCGCTCATGAACCAAACTTCCTGCAGACTCTAGCACATATTTCAGGCAATTTCACCTGTCATTTTGACCTGCCACCTGTTGTCCAAACCCTATGTCATTTGTCTTTATATAAATACTTGTTTTTTTACTGCTTGGGTATATATTATTTCATATACTGGCTTAGAAAATTGCAATGTTGGGTTGAATGGCAGCACATATTTCATAAGATATCCATAGGATTGAAGAATTAGAAAAATATATCTCTCATTATTGATCTAGAAGCATTAAATATAAAGATATAAATTGTGTTTCTCTTTTGCTGAACAATCCAAAAAAAAAGGCAACCTGCAGTAGAAAAACCAATTAAGCAAACATATAAATATACCAAGTGATGTAAACAAACTTACAGTCTGTCAAGGATGGTCAGAGTGTGATAATGACCAGTGGGAAACTCCCAAAACCTTATCCCTGTGGGAAAAGACTCCATAAACACCATGTAGCTACCATAATCACTCCCCACATCCTCATTCCCTTCCACAACAGCTTGGTAAATAAACGCTATTCTTAATTAGCTGTAAAAGACAGCATGGCCGATTCGTTGCATCATGCCGCTGCAAACAGCAGTACACTGACTTTCTCCTAGAAGGGTATAGGAGCTGAAAAAATGGCGTGTACGGATTTGAGTGGAATTCCACAGGGACAACAGAGGGAAGTTTGAAGAATCAGACATGAAGGGAGATTAAACTATTGCGAGGGAGTGAAAAGAGTGGAAAGGTGATGAATTCAAACAGCTATTCTCAGCAGGAAGATCTTCAAAAAGAGTCATTGAGAAGTGCTTAGCACACTGCCAGAGAAAGAAAAAGTCAAGGCCTTTGATGAAAAGTGTATACAGTCGTGGGAAAAAGAAAGTACACCCTCCTGCAATTCTATGTTTTCATTCATCACTGCCTAAATAACAATTGTGTGGTCCTCACCAGCTTCTATAATCAAGCACATAACCTCAGATGACGAGAAAATTAAAACGACAGATTTTCATTCCCCCCAACATTACCAACATTCAGAAACCACGTGGGGGAAAAAATAAGTACACCCTTCCTACTTCCACAATAATTAAGAAAGTAATTAGTAGCCAAGTGTTACTAATGAAATGCACAAGATTAGTTAATCACCAAGAAGTGTGAATACCTCCATAAAAAGCAGAACTTTTGGCGGTTTGGTGTTCTGGAGCACTCAGGTGAGAAGATGCCAAGAAGAAATGGCATCAGTCATGACCTCAGAGAACAGACTGTTGCTGCTCATCATTCTGGGAAGGGTTACTATATAAGGCCATCTCCAAACAATTTGAAATGCCCCATTCGACAGTGAGAAGGATTGCTTACAAATGGAAGGCCTTTAAGACAGTCGTCAATTATCCAATGAGTGGGTGTCCCAGCAAATTCAGACCTTTGAATACTCAAAGATATAATGAAAAACCCAAGAGCCACATCATGTGACCTACAGACCTCTGTAAGCGCATTTAATGTTTATGTTTATGATAACACAATCAGAACAAGACTGAACAAGTATAGTGGCGTGGCTAGGAAAAAATTCCCTTCTCTCCAAAAATATTATGGACCATGACTTGCTTTGGACTGATAAGACCAAGGTGGAGTTGTTTGGTCATCATGCACCACAAACACTTCATAACAACTTCAAGCATGGTGGTGGAAGGGTCAACTCCATTGTATACTAGAACATTCTTGAGAGAAATGTGAGGCCATCCATCCAGCAGCTTACACTGGGCTGAAATTGGGTCATGGAACAGAACAATGACCCCAAGCAGGCCAGTAAATCGACATCTGAATGGCTAAAGAAGAAAAAAAAAATCAACGTATTGGAATGACCAAGTCAAAGTCCAGACCTCAACCCCAGTGAGTAAACCCATTGGTCTACTTCTTGGGGAAAAATGACTATAGTGAAATCATTTTTCATATTGTCACCAGGGATTGTTTGTTTGTTTCTAGAAGTTGGTGAGGACCACATAATATGTTAATGAGGCCCTGATCAATAAAAACATAGAATTGAATGAGGGTGTACTTCTGTTAACCATGACTGTACATCTTCGTGGGAATAGCGCTGGCCACACATTTATGCTATATAAGCATTACTTGCACTCCTAAACATGCCTTAAAATGTATGTATGCATAAAAATGACATACTTATTTAGCAACATTAACTAAGCTAACCAGCAAACAGGGGGTGCTTCTCATTTTTTATTTGTGCATCCTTGTTTCCTTTCCTTGCATCTTAGCTCCACCCCTCACAGGGATGAGATGCGAGGAGAGAGGAACTGAGGCAAGTCAAATGGAATATCCTCGCTCTCTCAAATGTCACTTCAAAGCGACGTCAATTAATGATGAATGTGCTCAGCTGGATTACCTCACTGAGCTTCAGGGATCTGCCGTTATACTTATTTATTTCATGTGCCATTATGTTGTCAGAGCTTGGTCAATAACAACATTCTTAATAAAACAAAATGCACGGATAGTATGCGAAATGTCTGGGTTATCGCAATTTTTGTGCGGCTTCACATATCCAAACATGCAAGGATCAGTTAATTGTAAGCATACTATTTAATTATATTAATAATAATAATAATAAGTCTTTATTTTATAAAGCGCCTTTAAAAGTAGCTTCTCAAAGCGCTGTACATGAATGAACAGTAAACATATAACAATAAACAGAGAACAGTACAAACAGTAGAAGTGAAAAAGAAGTGAAAAAAGAGCTAAAACAACATAATTGAAAGTGATGGAACAATAATAAAGAGACACTAGCAGTCAAACGCAAGTTTGAAATAGTGTGTTTTCAGTTGAGTTTTAAAAGTGCCAATAGTCTTGGCTTCCCTGAGTTCAGGAGGAAGAGAGTTCCAAAGTGAAGGAGCATAGACAGAGAAAGCCCGGTCACCCATAGAATTCAATTATGTTAGTGGAATGGTTAACAGATTACGCTGTGAGGAGCGTAGTCTGCGATTTGGGATGTACGGATGTACGGATATTGGGATGAAATCGACACGGAACCTGACCGGGAGCCAGTGTAGTGACTTCAAAACAGGAGTGATATGGTCACGTTTTCTGGTTCCCGTCAGGATCCGGGCAGCAGAGTTTTGAACATATTGTAATTTATTAATTGTGTTTTTAGAAACTCCAGCTAAGACAGCATTACAATAATCCAGCCACGAGACTACAAGAGAATTGATCAGCTTTTCAGCGACGGATAAATTTAGCATTGGTCGAATTCTGGCTATGTTTCTGAGATGAAAGAAGGATGCCTTCACAG
>JAFFST010054308.1:117636-132392 GCA_022414735.1 Noturus placidus
AGTAAGGCGCCATTTGCGCTCCATTTTCCGACAAGCGGCCTTTCTAGAACGTAGATTGTTATTATACCAGGGAGCAGAGCGGGTGAATGTGACCTTGATGAGAACTGGGATACAAATGAGCCATTAGCAAGCACAAGATCTAGGGTGTGGCCCTTGTTGTGAGTCGGGTCAGTTACAAACTGTGTGAAGCTAAAACAGTCAATTAGTGATAGAAATTCCTTAGCTACCACAGAGTCACTCTGATCCGCGTGAATGTTAAAATCTCCCACAATTAGAATTCTGTCAAACTTCATTCTCAGCATTGATAGGAAGTCGGCAAACTCTGGTATAAAAGCTGCATGAGACTTAGCCTTAGGTGGTCTATAGACTGTGGCGATGATGGTGGATACAGGAGCAGAAATACTCAGGACCAGGCATTCAAATGATGAAAACTGAGGAACAGACACAGATTTCACACAAAATCCCATCACAACCTCAAAGGACTTTTTGTTTGAGATTGTGGCAGATGTGAAGGAGGAGGCGAATTGATGCATGCATCAGGCTTTTGTTTTTTTTGTCAAGAATCAATCCTCGTGCCGAGCTCCTCTGGAAGCTTCCACGTCTCCTCGCATTACAATTAGAGAATTGTACAGGGCGGCTGTGGCTCAGTCGGTAGAGCAGGTTGTCCACTAATCCACTAACGGTGGGGTTGGCGGTTCGAATCCCGGCCCGGGTGATCCCATGCCGAAGTGTCCTTCGGCAAGACACTGAACCCTAAGTTGCCCCCAATGGCAAGCTAGCACCTTGCATGGCAGCTCTGCTACCATTGGTGTGTGAATGTGCTCTCATTAGTAAGTCGCTTGTAAATGTAAAAATGATATTTCTGTAAAGCTGCTTTGAGACAATGTACCATTGTAAAAAGCGCTATACAAATTGATAAATTATTATTGATAAATTATATGATCTTCAAGGTCCGATCGATTTCCGTTCACGGGCTGGAGGACGGAGGAGCAAGGAACCAATTGAGAAGCCAATTGAGAACCAATATAGAGAAGCACCCAGGGTGTATCTTAGCAACAAGCTAGCCAACAGGCAAAAGCAAGTAGCTTAGCAACAAGCTAACCTGCTAATGTTAATGATCAATCTAATGTTGATGATTACCTTCTCAAAACAGTGATTAGTATGGTCAGTGTTCTAGATTTGACCAAGTACTGTGTTTGTATATTAACTCAGCTTAAGCCAATACTGCTATAAACTAATTTTAAAGTAGAGAAGGGGAACTTTACACTGTATACAGTGTGAGCAGCCAAGTTGATTTTACATCACTCCGTAAACAGGGAAGGTACTGGCAGTTGAGAAGACTACCCTAAGTTTTACTACTTGAAATTGCAAGTTTCTGCAGCTATTACTGGTTGTAGGTCCAGTAGATGCAATTAGTAGCCTTTATAGTTCCTGATGCCACACCCATGGTCCACGGAGTGACTTCTATCTTCTGCGAATTTTTCTGGCCACAAGATTCAGGACTTTGAAAGATATAGTCAGTAGATCAAACAAAGTTCCTGTCTTAAAAAAAGAATCCTGTCTTTTTAAATTTTGTCTGAGGCAGTTAGTGGTGAGTAAATGAGATCTTTTGTTATGGGAAAATGCCTGTGGTTGACCATCTGCCAAGTCAAACAAATTGCCTTTTTCTGTGAAAGCAGGTGGTTCTTGGCCTTGTGTATTAATGTAACGTACCAGACTCTCTAGCAAATGCTAGAAGTCTGGCTTGCATGAAAGTTATGCAAATTCGGTATCGGACTAATGTTGCCATCTGTATAGTAAGCTTTGAAAACGGTTAACTCTCCAGCAGAAGTTTTTCAACCAACTAAGTTCTTAAACCAACTGTTAATATTTCTATTGGAGATAATTAACAGGGTTCAGATTAAATTAAGATCAAGAAAATTAAGAACAAAACACCCCAAGGTGTCTTAAGTACTGTCTTATATAATATAATTATAAGTAAAAATTTTACACACTTATATTGTGTAATAACAGTAGTCAATGTCGCTAGTAAGCCAGCTAGCTATTAGCAGGACTGCAATACTTCGCATTATGCTACTACTACTACGACTTTATCATGAAACCATGGGTTGAGCATTCACACAATTTCCATACTGAACACATTGCTGCTAAATTAAATGAAAACAATTACATAAAAAGTTGAATAAAGACAGTGCAAAAATATTCAATTCCAACACTTTGATAGAAAGAGCAGTGGATGTTTAGTCAGTTAAAGGTTACAGTGGTTTATAATTTATTAACTAGCCACTAGTTGTTCTTTAATACCAGGTGTCGTTCTTTAATACGTTAAAATAGAAATCAATGGGAAACTGTTGCAGAGAGGGAGTGCTGTTAGGAAAATAACAAATCTTGGATAGGTAACAGTAACTCTGCTGCATCACACCACACGCTCGTTCATTATTTTCCTAGAACAGCTTGACCTCAAGTGTTTAATTCTTTACTTAGCACACAGTTTGGGGTAATATGATTCAAAAAGAAAAGTTTCCAACCTGCCATTTCAGTCTATCAACATTACATGCAGGTACACAACATGGCTAAACCGTGGTGGATGAGGGTGAAGGACAGCAGTAATGGGCACCATGTTGCGTTATAAAGCCTACATGCGGAGTTCAGCAGAGTGTAGTGCAACAGCCGAAAATAAAATAGAGGAATGTCAGGCGGGCGAGAATGAGGGGCTGCTGAGTGAAGAGGAATGCTAGCTAATAAAAAACCGGTCAGAGAGTGAACCGGGGGTCTTAAGTTCAAGTGAGGATACAGTGGAAATATATTTCCAATGAGGTGATTCACATGAAATTTTCACCAGACTTTGGTATTAACTCCAGAAATCTACACATAAAAAGAAGTCCATAAATGATGTTATGTGTAATAAAGAGGAATGATGCAGGGGAAAAAAAAGCATTGAACAAAGTATGTCCCAGCAGATTTTGTATGGAAACACATAACAGTTGGAATGTGCTGTAGTGAGACAAAATGTTTAGACAAAAAGAATTAACATGTATGAAGTGATATTGAAGAAATTTATAGCACCATGGAATATAAAGTAGGAGATATGATATCTGATACAAAATGCTCCCAGCTGTATAATAAATAAGCAAATAAATAAAAAAGCATTAGGTTGACAGGCAAATGAGACAGGCATTCGGAAAAAATCCCTATGGTGGTTGTTCAACTGAGATTAAATGCACATTCGTTGGATTTTTAGCACTATGGTCAATAACAGAGATGCTGTTCTAGTGGTGCTGATCTGAATAAGGTGTTTTACTGATGCGGTCGGCCAACAGTAGCACAGAACAATGCACGTTGCTACACAGATCCCTGAGGACCTCTATAGATCTGCAGCCACAGTGACAACGCCTGAATAATATGTTTACCAAAACAATTTACTCCTTAACCCCTGTGCTGTATTTATGCCAATGAGGAATTTGGAGTATTCACTCTTAAAATGTAACGGGCTATTAAAATCTTTATAAAGTTCCAAAGTGGCGCAACAGACACAAGCACTTGCTGTAGGGCCAAGAGACTGTGAGGTCAAATCGTGAAGATGTCACAGTGACCCGTGGCTGGGAATCCAAGAGAGCGAAATCAGCAGTGGGGAAGATAGGATAGGCCTTTCCTCCGAGTATGTTATGTCACCCCGTGACGCAGCAGTTCAAAAAGATGTGGTTGGCTGGCTTTACGTGTCTCAGAGGAAGCATGTGTTAGCCTTCACACTCACTGGTTGGTAGTTGTTGAATGATGGCCACTAATCCACTGACACCAAAAAAATCTTTCTAAAGCATCTTCATTATTATTATTATTATTATTATTATTATTATTATTATTATTATTATTATTATTATTATCACCTGTAGTTTCATTACACCTTTTAAAAGAATCTAAATTCTTTGTTGTTTTTACAAGATTTACACTTCTTTATTATTTTCTTTTTGGAACTTATGGTGTATAAACTTCATTTACCTGAAGTTATACCACTCATCTTTCAGTAAAATAAGCACAATGAGGTTATCAGGCAAAATCATGAGTTCCAGAGAGTAGAAATGAAAATCAAAGCAACTAGGACTGGACAATATGTAAAAATATTCACAACTGAACCGATTAACACACACACACACACACACACACGCGTTCAAATTACAACGGCCTAATCTGACTGAAGATGATTTAGTTAATGACTTAGTTCCATATTTTCTAATAACTTAATGTCATAAATAAATGCATTATTATAATATACCCTACGTTTTATTTTTCTCTTGTATTTATGACTTGAAGAAATTAATTTGTTTGCATCCTTCACTACATTTGTAGCCTACACCAATCATGAGTATTTGTGAAAAGCTGCTGATTTGTAGAAATAAACATGAGTAAAATATAAATATTTGGCTGATATTAGCCTAAATCACAAGCTGTTTAAACCATGGCCTGTCTATAGTAGGTTCCAAAATGAGTGATCACTGTCAAGGGTGAGCGCTGATTATAGTTTACACACTGCTGATATATGATTATATTGTCTATTGACAAGCACTAAAAGCAACATTTGCAAACCTAACAAATTCCCATTCCCACTCCCATTCAATAAGATGAGTGGCAAAATATATTCGTAATGGTGTGCGTGTTCTAAATGTATTTGCATGTTACTGCGTAAATAAACGAGAAACGCAGTTAAGGGGATCTCTGAGATCTGGCAGGAACACCGCAGCCGTAGAAAATTTGAATAAAATAACTAAAAGAAGCAACAACAACACCAGTTTGCATTTGATGTGTTCAGATTGCATTGGTCTGGACCAAGTTATTAAGCCTTATGTCAGTCAGTGAGTAAATTTATGGAGAAGGTGACTCACTAATGTGAACCTCAACTGATATTCTTCAAATCATATCACTGATGTGTTACTGAAATGATACACACAGTGGGGGAAATAAGCACTAAACGCATCAGTAAATATATTTCCAATAAGGCTATTCACATGGAATTTTCACCAGATGTCAGTATTAACTCAAGAAATCCACACATATAAAGAATTCACAACATTAAAGTCCATAAATAAAGTTATGTGTAATAAAGTGGAATGACAGGAAAAAATATATAAGGGTCAACTATGAAGATATTCTAATAAGACTAGCGATTCAGTCACAACAAAAGAAGGAACAGGTAGTGTGTGTCAACAGTAGCTAACTCGCTGCAATTGCTGAGCTGCATTATTGGAACATTTTTCAATGTATGAAGAAAATGTCATCATCCTTTAGTTCAGTTTGGGCTTTTCAAAATCATTTACACACAACTCTATGAAAAGATTGATAATTGAGGCCTAACAGGTGACAAGCACTGTGTTAATACACAGAATGTATTAAAGTGTAATTTGCTCATTCTAATTTAGTCTGTTTTTGTTTCATTTTCTCCTGCATTGTGAGTTTTGTATTTGTATTACTGGAATAATAACGGAAATGACAACAATTTATTAGAATTAGAAATAAAAGAAGAAAAAATAGTGAAAGGTTGTACCGGATGGACAGCTGCATATATGCATTTATCATCACACAGTATCTCATTACAGAAGAGGCACAGGGACGGTTTTGAAGTGTTTTGTCTGAAATGCCTTTTTATCTAAATTGGCAGAGCATGCCTGGGGTTTCTATAGGAACGGTGAGATTCTCATCGCTGGGTTTCCTGTCATCTCCCCACAGTGACATGCGCTTGTGTGACAGTGACATAACAACCGGTAGACTGTTAACTGATGACCAGCCAAGCGACGAGACAGAAGACCGCAGAGAAAAGGCAATCTATGAAGACAGGTTAAGAAATGCATAAAGTCCCAAAAAGTTATCCAAAAAAATAAATCAATAAATAAATCATCCATTTCTCCATGTTAAGCACAGTTTCATCAGGAAGCATTGACATTTCTTCACTATACTGACGCGTGGTTCCTGCCATATCTAATCCACACTTTTCCTGCTGCATAATGACGAGATAAAACCGATGAGAAGTAACTAAAAGTACCAGAAAAAACCGTCCGGCTTAGTGACTTTAAAGCACTTAGCACTTCCAAACTGCTCTATATAATTGGAGCACACGTACAGCGCGTCCTCTTAGCGGAACTTTGCACAAACGTAACGACTGCGCATTAAATCTGTTCGTTGCTGGCTGCAGGCGAATGAACTCAATATTATAACATATTTCCAGAAGGAGACTGAGGACTGACCCTGTTTTTATGAAATGAATGTGTGACACACATCTTTAAGGCATGACAGCAGTCAATCTGCATCCACACAGAACACCTAAAAAAAAAAAAAGAAAAGAAAAGAAAAGAAAAAAAAGAAAAGAAAAGAAAAGAAAAGAAAAGAAAAGAAAAGAAAAGAAAAGAAAAAACCCAGAGTGAAGCCTGAGTGATTTTACAGCTCAGAGATGAGGAGGGAGACGGAAACATCATGAAGTAAAGTAAGCACTGGGTGAGATTTTTTAAACCCTTTTTTCATAAACCACCTACATATATTATGGAAATCAAAGCATGGTTCTGTGGCTTTTTTTTACGGCTTCTGAGAATACAGTTAACTCCAGAATTATTGGTACCCTTTAAATGTACAGCTAGAAATGACTGTATAAAATAAACATTACAGTGATTCAAATATTCCACTCAAACAAATGGAGAAACTATTTCGTTTTCCTTTAACCAAGATCATTATTCAAAAGATGCAAAAGGTCAGCTGCAGAATTGTGTATTTTAGTTTTCTACGGTTACTGGGATTGAACATTTTTAAGATCACGTGAGGAGCGCTGTGCCTGAACTTCCTCAATCATGACCAAAATCGATCTTGCCTGGCTATGAACGTATGGTGAAAAGCAAAACAAGGACGACATACAATCAAAAGCCCCCAGAAACTCTGTAAAATCCACTGGTGGATCATTGTGAAGATTTGAGCTGAAAATCTGTCTGCCTCTGCCATGAGGTTAAGCCAAAGATGGTTCTTTTAACAAGATAATGACATCAAACATACATCCGTATCATTTTTCCACTTTCTAATGATTTGAAGAGTGAAGTCCGCATGCACAAGTCCAAGGCTTATAAGGAGTTTGAAGTATTTTGTATAAACGAGTGTCTACAAGTGTTCTTTAATCTTGTTAGACATTACAGGAAAAGGTTCTCCAAAGAATATCTGACATGTGAAATAGTTTATAAAGAAGGTCAACAATCCTAGAGTTGTCTGCAAAACTAATGAGCGCCTGTTTTAATACTTCCAACACAATGCGACAATATCTACCCTTCGAATTTCTCAGTACATCAAAAGCAGGCTTTAGAGAACCTCCGTAACGCTGCTTTATATGATGACGAGAAGCACTTTCAGGAGCCGCGTTAACCACAAAGCTCAAAAGACACACAAAAAGAAACTTACAAGTGAGACATATTCTGCTCAGATTTCAGCTCGGTGCTCAGAAACACACTGTGTGGGCAAATCGGTGATGTTTGGCTTCTGTGGCATGTACACATGCTTGCCACTTTCTCATGTCCTTTACGAGAACTCTGCAGTGCCCCCACAATCACCCAGTATGAGAAAAACGAGAGACAGAGCGAGATCAAAGCTTGGCCTATCACACGTACTTAACTACGTCTTTGTGACCAAAATCACAAAAAGGCGCACAGACAGACCATCTTTCTCACGCTGATTTCATTCTCCTAGTTATTCATCAAGAAACCAAGTTAACACCATCTGTAAGTGAGTGGTTAAAATGAGACTTTACCTGAAAGATGGGTTTTTCTATCCCTCCCCTTGCAGCCATGATGACAATTAGCAATACAGTCTGAAAAAGCTGCTTATATTTGCAACCCAAGCAAAACCAGATTGTAAATGGTGTTTGCTTTCACAAAATGAATTCAATTAGACAGTAAAAATGCTGCTTTTAACCATTTATGGTAAAACATTCAAATGGATACGTCAAGCAAAAACAAAACTGACTGAAATGGAACTTCCCCTTTTTGCTTCAAATGTAGCTGATCAGAGCCAATCTGATTAATGTCCAATGTTTACTGCTGTTGTGTACTAGAACTACTAGACTAACAGCTTATAGCCGCCTGTTTACCACAGAGTAAACTGCATTCAAAAGTCATCACACATTTACCTTTTGGCAGCCAATTTGAATTTAGCTTTAGTCCTATTATTTGTAGTTGTTTATTTATTTATTTGAAACAAATGATCATTACAGATGTGAAAAGATTGGTAATGCTACCAACGAACCAAACTTAGCTGCTCCTTTTGGACAAACTTAAGTATAAGCTCATCTAACTGTAATTCACACATACACACAGAGCAGATCGACTACGTTGCCACACCCATGTGAGCTGTTGTTGATGGTTCCACGATGACAGACCTGAAAGTACAGAGAGAGCTGAACTACGCTTACAGCTTTCAGCGCTGGCCTGTATTAGCAGAGTGGGGTCTGATGTTCTCTGCTCTGTCAGGCAGATACGGTTCATTCTCTAAAAATGTGAAATATGATTGATGGAAGCAGCTGTAAGCTGAGCCAAGTGAAAGCTCATATTAGCATTAGTCGACAACACCTTTGGGTACGTTTCAAGAACACTACATTAAAGGTGGGACAGGGTCATGGTGGATCCCAGGAACGCTGGGCATCCAGAGAACCTGGAGGGGAGGAAACAAACATGGACACAGGTAGAATGTGCCAAACTCCCCATAAACAGTAACCTGAGCTCAGGAGAGAACTGTGGACCCTGAAACTACTCGCTGCAAGTACATTAAAACTTCAGTGCAACTACATTAATTCATAATTTTCTTCATATTTTACGAATGTATACATTTCTCCCTTGCGAGTCCAGTAGAAAACATGTAAGATGGGGGAGAAGGGGACGGGGCCTCCAGGCATTGTCAGTTCATATCGACGTGTTCAAAACACCTGTGCAAATCATTTTATTCGTATGTGGATGTTTTATTGGGGAGTATTTGACGTATTTCTGACTGATAACTCATACTAGAACACGCCAATGTAAAATTGAGGAGCTCCTACACGAAATGCATGAACTTTGGCAGGTCTAGTAATATAATATAATCAGAGAAAATGTCAGTGAATATCATTAAAACAATCATGTCTAACACTGCTGAAGGCAGTAGGCCTGCAAAGGCATGCTCCAACATGATATCGCTTTAAGCAAACGTATGAATTCATACATTCTGTGCCATTTCTTATGAAAAACCTTCAAACCATTAAAGCAGTAAACACTACTGATGTGCCTGAATTGTATTTCCTTACAAATCTGCATTACAAGCTTGGTTCAGTCTCCAAACTAAAGCCCCATCAGATATATAAGCACGCAAGCCTTAACATTGAACAATAAAAAGAAACAAACAAAAGCGCAGTAACAGAATTGCATGAACAATTCAAACTATTCATTTGCCTAGAAAAAGGTGGTGATGAAAACTATATTAAAAAAAATAAATAAACAGGTTTGTGTTGCAGATTATGCTAAATTTGCATATTACCTGCTAAGATTAAGTAAATTCATTCTTAAATGAAGCAGCTGAGAGTAAAGGCTTTTTCCAAACAGGCCTACGGTGGCATATAGGTAGTCCTGGCATACAAACTCTCTGCCTTAAGCCAGTGTTATCATTAACACGTGACTACATGTACACATGCACACACAGCAGTGTTGTATTCCTTGAGCAGTACTGTTCACATTTCACTTCACATCTGGAAGAGCTCTGGAAAGCTCTGAAACAGGTTTCAGTGCCCACCTGTAACATGTTTAATGAGTTCATTCTCTGACCGTACATTCAAAAGTATTTATTACTATAGAAGATCCAGAAGAAAAACAGACATTTTGCTAGGTTTATAGGCTACTTAAATCAAAAAGGTTTATTCTTTCTTTTTCATTCACATCAAAATATGGAAATTGGTTAGTTTCAATACTCTAGGATAAAATATAAGTATTTTACACAGGCACAGGTTTCATTGCACTATACTGCCTCAGCTATTTACAGCACTACTGCAGTATGTGCACGGCACATGTACACTATAGGGCCAGAAATATGTGGACGCCCGACCATGACCACTTCCCCAAACTTTTCCCCCAAAGTTGGATGGACATGGCTGTCTATAGGATGTCTTTTTTCTTAGGATCCCCCTTCACAGGAACTAAAAGGCCTGAAGCTGTTCCAGCATGTCAAAGCAATGTCCATTTAGTTGGTTTGAAAGCGCTCGAGTGGCCTGCACAAAACCCTGAACTCAACCCCACTAAACACCTTTGGGATGAACAGGAATGCTGACTACACGCCACCCCTCCTTGCCCAACATCAGTGCCTGACCTCACGAACACTCTTGAGGTTGAGAGTGCTATGTTCATGCCACGTCGTAATTACGAGATTCTGACTCATAAAAAGCGTTCACGTCCTCGTACAACTTGTAAACTAGGAATTTTCTACGAGCTCCGACTTTCCACCTGACCGCTGCAGCATCATTTGGAAACACTCAAACGTAGTTATCTTATCGCGTAATATCTCTGTGTAATAATTCGTATCATTGACTATTATTAATGTCCTAATAATGCAAGATTAATCTGAAAATAAACTAAAAGGCATACAGTATGGTTTAATGTAAATTTGCAGTCAAAATCATCATCGCACACTGAGTCCGAGGACGGCTCCAAGTAGAACGTCCGGGTTGTCTATTAATTACGGTAATTCCGACATGGAGTATACGCAGCCCAAGCTATTGCCAGGCCTTTGGAATGGGATTTTCAACTAGAATGCTCAGGTGTCCACATACTTTTGGCAATATTCTAAGTGTATTTATTATTTGTTTGTTTTTGCATAGTTAAAAGTGAAAAGAATGGACAAACCCAGCACTAAAGCTTAAACTAAAGCCACCTCTTTCCCTAATGATTTTAACCCCACTTTATACATCAGTGACCATTTTTACATTATTATGAAACCTTTAGGATGATATAAAAGCTGGAGGAGGGATTCCCGTTGAGTAAAGGAAGTGAGGAAGACTATAAAAACATGTGCTAAACATGATAATCAATGGCCAACCGTCAAAATCTGCGCCAATGTCTTGTCTATTCAACCCGACAGTCTATTCAGTGGTCTATTTGCGGTGCTGTGAAGAATTAAGGTTATAACAGAGGTACACTTGTCTTTCTTTAGTCCACCCACGAACACACCTTCCCGTTCAATATTTCAGACATTCAAAGACGTCTATGTTATGAGCTCAGAGTGTGCCAGGCATTGCCCGCACTAGAACAGCCATGTCGTTTGTAGTGTACCCGTGTAACGAAGAGCAGAGGCACGCTTTTGGGCATGTTGGAAATGTCACAGTCTGCAGGGGCTGCTGGCGCATGTTGTGCAGTGCCACAGGATGTCTGTGAGTAATGAGTGTCCTGCTGTTCTCGGTGTTCGCTGTCTCATCATCAGTGGACATTAGAGATGTAGTGTCAGCAGTTGCAAGAATTTAGGAATGAAATTCAGGCTACAGACTCCGGACTTTTCAATTTCAAATTTAGTTAAGAACAGCAATAGCAATGGTGCTCTTTCATTTACATTTTACATTTATTCACTTAGCAGACGCTTTTATCCAAAGCGACTTACAAATGAGAGATACAAGCAAAGTGATATCAAGCAGGGAACAATACAAGTAGTGCTACTATACAAGATCTATTAATTGAGCACTTGAGTACATCTTTCAAATGTATTAGCGTGGACATGGCTCAAGTCATTCATATTTCCCAGGCATTTAGTGCATGATCACTAGAAATGTCTGTTTGCGGTGCTTTCACACATTCAGTCAGCCCTGGTGTGCTTTCACCTACAGTGTACTTCTTTTTGGCAGTTGAGAACATAGCGACCGCACTCATGTGTGGACCAAAACAACTGGTCCGAGTGCGTCTGAGAGAGGGTTCTTAACTTCTCCATTGATGACTTTAGGAACGAATGGGCTGCTCTAATGCGGCATCAACCCTGCACACCCTCTCAGAGAATTTAATTATTCATTATTTGTTCTGGGTCTTTTTAGTTTGTTGCTATGGTAGAAAATTAAATAGTTTCAGTCATACATGACGTCAGACCATATGCAATATCATTTTTGAAGAAAGTGAAGGTGAAAGTGCATATGGCTAGTTCTGGTAGTTCTGGTAGCTCTGGTGTATTACAATCTCTGAATACGCAAGTCTCCCATCATATGAGACAACAGACAACATATGAGACAAAAAAGGTTAATGATATATTTAAACCCGTTCTAACAACTGTGTAAGTATATATATATCTGTAAAATCAAACTTTACCTGCAGCAACAACCATTTTTCAGACTTGTTGCAGTGACTAAAAACGTCCTTTCATGCGTTTCGTTCCTTTTTGTGCTTTTGTTTTCCTGTTCAACTGGCATCAGCAGTTCCTGTTTTGACTGACCAAAATCACAATTCGTTATGTAACAGTCACGCAGGTGTGAAACGTCTTCCACTGAACTAGCTGGCGCACTCTGACACTCTCGCTGTAGAAACACCAACACACCAACTTGTTATAAATGTACAACTCTGTTAAAAATCTCATTCTAAGATATTCAAAACGGTTTATATTGTATTTTAATTTGTGCTGCATGCTTTTACACTTCACTGACAAGCAATACAAACAAACCAGGAAGTGGGGGGGGGGGGGGGGGGGTCTTTTGTGTAGAGAAATAGAGAAATAAGACGCATTGTAGATCCATTCTAAAGATTACTTACAAATGTCAGCCTTGACAACTATGAATCAATGGACACATGACACACACACACACACACACACACACACACACACACACAGGACAAAAGTCTGGTTTTTCTTTGCCCTATATCTGCATTAAAATTAGCTCAATGTGAACACGGCTATCGAAAACCTCATTAACTGTGTAACCCCACCCCCCTTTACATTTGGCCAAGTGCCTTTGGATTTGCTCCTTATTACTGCTCACTTTATTTCCAATTATGTTCTCTGCTTAATATAAAGTACCCTTGGTCAGATAATTGATACATTCACTTATCTCCACTAATACCGAGTCAATTAGCTTGCTGGCCTTTTAGCTGCCCTTATCCTCTGTAATGTAGGCCTAATAAGCTCCACTCGACTCGAGGCCATGATTTACCCCGGCACTCTGCAAATACGCACCTCTCCACAGAAAGAAGCATTGGTACACATCTCAAATCACCTTTTATTCTTTATTCTTCTTAGCAACCTTCACGTCTGTTTAAAAAAAAAAAAAAAAATCTCGGCTGTCCACATTGCTACACAACAGCTTATATCATTTTGAGGAAGTGAACACCACTGTCGAAATGCAGTACAGTTACGGCAAACTAGTTTAGTTTATAGTTAACTGTTTGGCAGAATCCGCTTCAAACTGCCAATATTCCTTTTATAAATCTGATAAATAAAACACGATGGGATGTACTTCCATCCATCCATCCATCTTCAACCGCTTACTCCTTTTCAGGGTCACGGGGGAACCTGGAGCCTAGCCCAGGGAGCATCGGGCACAAGGCGGGGTACACCCTGGACAGGGTGCCAGTCCATCGCAGGGCACAATCACATACACACTCACATTCATACACTACGGACACTTTAGACACGCCAATCAGCCTAACATGCATTTCTTTGGACTGGGGGAGGAAACCGGAGTACCCGGAGGAAACCCCCGACACACGGGGAGAACATGCAAACTCCACACACACATGGCCCTGGCGGGACTCGAACCCCGGACCCTGGAGGGGTCGTGAGGTGGACGTGCTAACCACTAAGCCACCGTGCGCCCCTGTTATAGGAAATCAATTAACGACAGAGTGGTTCGATGTGATACCAACATGAATTTGATTGTTTTCCAATAATATCATCATGTCGAGAAGTGTTTTATTCCTCTTATGCTACAACAATTTCCTAGTGACTACATTTTTTTTTATTTATTAAAGAAAGACACTTCATTTATAGTTAATGTTTACTGTTGCGGAACATTATAACAATCCTGTTTCTACTTATGTTATAACAGCTTTAACAGATATATCCTTCGCCAGCCTCGCTCATTTTTCCTCTCTTCAGGTTAATAAGATGAAATTGGATAAAATGGAGTTTGTCATGTTACCAAGAAACTGCAGATTTCGACATAGAGAAGGACATCTGTCCGCTCTCGCGTTAACACTACCCGCACGCGTCGTGATTCTCCCGTGAACACGTGTTGGACGGAGATCTATGCGGAAGTGAAGATACTTTGTGATTCAAGACTTTTTTTTTTTTGCGCACACACAAAGCATTCGTATCGCTTCATAATATTGCGATTAAACCATTTGAATCGCATGGATTGCTTTTACGATGCCTTTATGAACTTTTTGGAGCTTGAAAGTCTTGGTTACTCGGACTGTAAATGAAGGGACCGAAATCTCCCAGGTTTCATAAAAAATTTCCTCATTTGTGTTCCGAAATTGAACAAAAGTCTTATGGGTTTGGGACGACATGAGGGAGAGTAAATGATGACAGAACTTTCATTTGTGGGTGAACTACAGTGGTGTGAAAAAGTGTTTGCCCCCTTCCTCATTTCCTGTTCCTTTGCATGTTTTTCACACTTAAGTGTTTCGGAACATCAAACCAATTTAAACAATAGTCAAGGACAACACAAGTAAACACAAAATGCAATTTGTAAATGAAGGTGTTTATTATTAAAGGTGAAAAAAAATCCAAACCATCATGTCCCTGTGTGAAAA
>JAFFST010054308.1:151812-163859 GCA_022414735.1 Noturus placidus
TATATAAACAGTGCATTTTTTTTGGTGTTGGTGGCAGGAACGATGATGGGGCATTGAATAAACAAACAAACAAACAAACCCAGGCCAATTCGCTTTGAATGTGTTTTCAGTCTCAAGCGTATCGCAAAAAAACAAAAAAACAAAACCCCTAACATGCTTACATTTTACCAGTGTTATTTCCACTCCAGCTTTTTAAACACTTCACACACAATCGCACATTGGCGGATGCTCTGTAAGACTCTTAATATGTAGGTCCACATGGTGTACATCACCACCATTGTGTTTTACTGAACCAAAGTGGTTTTCTATAAATTATTATATGGTACACCGTGCTTATACAATGGTGTCGAATAAAACATCTGGATTCCCATGAAAGGACACCTGCTATTGCATTCACTCGTGTTGTGCTCATTTAGCTGCTGCGATGTTAAGAGTTTCATTGTAGAGGAGATGTTGGAAGGCTGCACTAAACTACTGCTGATTCAAAGGGATGATGTGTTCCCCTTCAGGGTGGCTTTCAGAACACAGTAAGGACATCAGTTTAAAGAGCGGTGGGCGTTTGATTGACTTAGCTGACAGTTACAAATATTTATTCTTAGGAATTGAGTGTTACCAATCTGTATGAGGTCGGTATATTACACTTACACACACACACACACACACACACACACACACACACACACACACACACACACACACACACACACACAGCAAGACTGCTACACTTTGTGGTTGGAGGATTTGTCCTGATCAATGAATAATAAATATGAATGAATCACCAATTAATAATATATTGTGGTGTTTGCATTAGTAATATGACAGTATGTCATTATATGGCGTTAGTATATAAAAAGTAACCTAACATTGCTAATACGAATACCAACTGTCTACCTTGATCTGCACTGTAAACTGTCAGTGGCTCCATTCTGTTTAAGATTTGCACAAACAATCAGCGATATCAAATGAGTAATTGCTCAGGGATGGCCCACACTAACCACTTCATCTGGCCCACATATCACTGTGGAATTACAGCAATGAATTCATCCGAATCTGGCAGCCAGAACACAGCCATAAAACAGCAGCATGTCGAAGAGACCACATGTTTACAGCTTCAGCCCAAAGTTGAAATGCTGCACACTGGACCACTTTAGGTTCACAATACACTTGATAGTGCTATAACTGGCATTTATGTGTCTAAACTACACCATATTTTGGCCCACGTTTTTCTGCTAACTGACAATATTAGACTCCTGTAGCCTAGTCTGATGGCTGTACTTTGTTTGGATAGGATACAATGTTGATTTTTTTTTATGTGGTAACAACACTCTTAGGACACAGAGTCCAGTTGAGTAACTGTGTAAAGATTTCATAACAAAATAACTGTGTGTGTGTGTGTGTGTGTCTGTCTGTCCAATTTGGTTTGTATATATAATGGTGTGAAGCTGATTCTGCCAATAATGTAGTGAATGAAATGTTACTACGTATATGTATATGGGGGGCAGAATTTGGTGGACACGTGACCATTGCACCCATATGTGCTTTTTGAACACCCCATTCCAGATGTAGTGTCCTCTTTGCTGTTATAATAACATCCACTCTTCCAGGAAGACTAGATTTCCACTTCATTTCAGAGTGTGGCTGTGGGGATTGAACCATTCAGCCACAAGACCATTAGTGAGGTTTGGTCACTGATGTCGGGCGAGGCGGCCTGGGGTGCAGTCAGTTTTCCAAACTTGGCAAACCATGTCTTCATGGAGCTCGCTTTGTGCACAGGGACATTGTCCTGCTGGAACAGGTTTGGGCGTCATAATTCCAGTGAAGGGAAATTGTAATGCTACAGCTTACAAAGACGTCCTACATAACTGTGTCCAATTTTCCAGCAACAGTTTTGCGAAGGGCCACATACGGCTGTGATGGTCAGGTGTCCTTGTACTTCTGGCCACGTAGTGTATAGTAATTTAGATGCAAGTAGATCTCACACGGCAAAATCCCCGAGTTGAATTAACAGCTAGAGTGTTGAATAAATTATTTCATTAGTTCATTTGTATCCAATTGGACAGAAAAAGAAACTGAGTGTTAATTCTACACAACAGATTTTACTGCACAGAACAAACGGATATTTAGAGATCAAAATAACATGCGGCATGATAGTACAGTGAGTAGCATTCCTGTCTCACAACTCTAGAGTCCACCCCAGTTTGATCCTGAGCTCAGGTTACTGTCTGTGAGGAATTTTCAAAATGTTCGCATAGGTTTCCTCTGGATTATCAGGTTTATTCCTACTTCCCAAAACCTGTTGTTTCCAAGCAAATTTCAGTAAGGGAGGAGTGCACATCAGGCCCTTTATTTCAAGGACATGTAATTCAGAAATATTTCCAAGTCTTCCGAATATTATCAGGAGGATATTTCAGTACATTCATGTAACATGACTTGAATCTTTTCCATCGCCAGTTGCCAGTCATAATATTATGAATACGAATATAATAGGAATGTGGATGTAATGACAATATGACATCATAATATTGGTCCTAATCGTTTTAATTATTAAAACGTGTGATCTCCTGTGTCTATTCCTGGCATAGTCAGACCAAAAAAAAAAAAAAAAGAAAAACTAGCAAAGCAAAAAACAGGGGTGAATACTTCTGTTTCTGCCCTGATTATAGACCTACTGGCTCGGCACTCCAGTGGCCAAAGAAGCTATCTTAACCCCCTGTGACAATTTGTCAGCTTGTACTCTGCTGTCACCTCATGACATAGCAGCACATGTGTGATAGTAGACGCTGAGCGCCGGGCCAAGCGAGAGCTCAAGTGACAAGTAAACAACTCTGGGATAAGCTGGCAAATATCAAGCTGCCATGTACACAGCAACGAACATGAGCTCAAAAACTCTATCTCAGGAGAAAACATGATGAGATGAAGGACACAATCACAGACATGGTCCAGCATAAATAATAATAACATCAGGTCATGTTTAATCTCAAGAACAACACATCCAACCTGAGTCTGTCAAGCTGAAAGTGATAGAATATGAGAAAAACAACAGCTCTGCTTATTCATCCAACAAAGCCAGACTGTTTTCTTGTTTTTTTTTTCTTTTTCCTACCCAGTTTACACCATGTGTGCCTATGGGTTTATAGTCATAGTATGTGGCCATTACAAACATAAAAAAAAAAAAAAATTTAAAAATAAAAAACAGTAGTAATGGTCTGCACATAGTAACGTGCAGTAATAATGAGCTCCAAACCAGTTCAGTACAAATCAGTATGCGAGAACAATTTATTCCATTCGGAACCAGAGTACCACAAACCAGAATTAATAGCTCAGAGACCTTTTTTTATTTTTGTTCTGTTCTGTATAGCACAGGATGGGATACCAGTTGCTCACAAATGACTGTGAAGTAGAAAAAAAAAAGCTCTACATGACCTCTCAGCAAGTTTCTTTTCACCACATTTCTTCTGCTCCTAAGCAACGGGTCTTTCTGAATGACCTGCTGCACAGAAGGCCCTCTGTTCCCTTTTGCATTTTGGACAATCGTACTAAATTACAGGCACAAATACGACACACTGATGCACCTCATTCAAAAATAAAGCGTACACTATTCCGATTTGGAGTTCATCAAAAAGGGGAGGGACTGAGTTTTAGGCATGATGGATGGATGGGTATGAGTCACGCTTATTTCAAAATGATTAGGTGCATGCACAGGAGGAAACGTCCATCAAAGCCTTTTTTCATTTGAACAATTTCCACTGTAAAGCTGGAGGATCACAATGTATAATGTGGAGTAAATATCTCGGTCATGTCTGTAAGGAATAAAACACAACAAGGGGTGCTTTTATAGGAAAATAACCAATCAATGATGGAGTTGTATGATGCAGTTACCCCATCTGAAGTTGTTTATTTTCCAATAACAGCATGTTTTAATGTGCTTTAGTCCTCCTATACCACAGCGGTCTGCCAGCGATTGCAAGGGTTTTTTTTATTAGTTAAAAAATGACACGTCCTACTCAAAGCCTTAACTGAAAACCTAAAGCAATAGTTTTTCCTAACAGCTTAACTGACTCCTTCCAAATATGCTAAATAAATATCTCCTGGCAAAAAAAAAAACACCAGATCAACAATTCTACGTAAGGGAAACAGCCCTCTGTCTTGCCTCGGTTCGTTGTATCCACGTTGTGCATTAAAGTCGTGTAATGCACACCTCGCCATGGATTATCCGGCTTATACCATGGTCACTCGCTATCATTGTTGTTTGCAGTGCAAAATTCGCCTGAAAGGATAAAAATAATGGTTCATTTTTGTTAGTTATTTTATATACGGGTTTGTAGATCTAGAATTCTTCACGGTCCAAATCATGCAGACAAAGTAGTGTGATAAAATTACATTTATTTGAATGAATTATAATAAATAGTTATTAGAGAGAAAGAGATGGTGTGTGTGTGTGTGTGTGTGTGTGTGTGTGAATTACCTGTATCTGAAAGCTCAGAGTTTAACTACTGTATGCAACTGTAACTGTATGTTACTATGGTTACAGTTAATTATAGGCAGCACATTAATTTAGAACGGTGATTAAACATACTGGAACTACCTGTGCATTCACCGGTTTGAATGCACACCTCTCATCTCAGCCAATAAGAATCGAGTATCGAGTCTCCACCATACAAGTCCCTGTGCAAGGTGTTAACACTGAAATAGTAAAATATTAGAACTCGTACATTAATATAAACCTGTAATGTGCCTTGCATCAGGAACTGTTCAAGCCATGCTTTTATAAAACAAATTAATCAACACTGTCTGACCAATCAGAATCAATCATTTAACAGTGTTGTTGTATAATAAGACACATGGACCTTGATTGTCTGGGTTAGTATTACAGCAAAATAATATGAACTAATATACTGCAAAAAGGTCAAGTTAATATACTAATATTATACACTTTTTATTCATTAAAGCAAACATTTCATTTATTGTTGACTTTGTTTAGGAGTTAAACCACAAAGAGCAGAATCAAAATTTCAGTGTGGTCACACACTCTCTTATATGCTCTTCAAAAGTACATGGCCTTCCTTAAGTAAAATGCATGTATTTCTGAGTGTTCAGTCAATGTGTTGGCTTGGGGACAGATGTATCGATATCTCTTACAGAAAATCAAGACACTCCAAATGAAATCAAAATGTCTGCTGGGACCTTCGCAGCAAAATGAAAAGCTCTGGCTGAATGTTCACACACCCACAATTCAATTCATGTCAAATTCAAATCTACATGGAAGCATGATTTCCCCTGCCGCTGCTCCTTCTCGAAAAGGTTTCCTCCTCTTGCGCCTGAGTGAGAAGGCGAACAGTCACAGAGGCCGACTGAGCCGAGGCAGCTTGTAATTACAGCAATTTACTTAATTATAAATTACGTCTCTAGCACTTTATTAGGGATAAATGGTCGAATTAACTTGCACTCACCCTTGTCTTTGAAAATTATGAAGTGAATCTTTTATTCAGCAGAGAACAGATTCTGGTTCCTACTCGGCTAAAGGCATGTGGATCGCAAAGCCAGTGTGATGCTGTTTAAACCTTACACCCGTAAGCACGTGAGTGTGACAAAATACTGCTCCAGACATTTCCCCTTCTCTAAGACACTGAAATGTGTGATCATGTGCCGTTAAATTTACAGGCCTTACCAGTCAGTGCCTTACTGATTCAGACTGATGATGATCAGATCCCTAATGAGGTTGGTAATAATGACACCGTGCTCCCTGTTATAAAATTACTCTTTGATCTCATTATAAAAATCTGATATGCGTGTGATAAAAGTCAGCAGAGCAGAGGTTCATACAAGGACACATGGCAAGCTTTTTTTTTTCCCCCCAAATGGAGCCATAGCTTTTCCAGATGCACTGTAAAATTACTCGTATTTTTGCTATACTATTGCTTGCAAATTTAGTTAATTCATTTAGTTCTTCGTTCATTCATTCAAGAGCTTTATCTCCATCAGAATTGTGGTGGATCTGGAGCTATTTAAAAAGAACAGCACATAATCACAACAGCCCTTGATCAAGCTGACTATAATGAAGAGGCACCACAACAACAGGCATCATTAACATTTATTTATTTATTTTTTTTTTTAAATATTTCTAGTTAAGCTGAAAGCCTGCAGGTTAGCTCAATTTTCTCAGCATGCCTGTTATCATTTTATAATTAACACATATTTACAAAGAATAGTGCAAAATCACTAGAGATGTTTATAATTGGGGCACGTTTTCCACCCAAATTGTGGCAAAACCTAAGAAGCAATTTTCTTTTTTAAGATGCTGAATGGTTAATCCCCCAGCTGTTGGACAGTACACAGGTGTGGCTGGAAGCTGTGAGTGGTCCTTAACAGAGTCACTTGTTTGTCACCAGGAGATGATGTTTATTTGCTTTCATGGGTCTAGTTACTGTAGAGTGGCCAATAGTTCTCAATTTAACCTTCTTACTCTGACCTTGACTAAGCGTTTTGACTTAATAGGTAAAAGGTTGAAGCTAACTTCCACAAAACAATGAGGCATACTGTACATGCTACACTATATGGCCAAAAGTATAAAAGACACCTGACCATCACACCCATACACGAGCCTTCCACAAACTGTTGCCACAAGCTGGAAACATACAATTGTCTAGAATGCCATTGTATGCTGTAGCATAGCGATTTCCCTTCACTGGAACAAAGAGGTCTAACCCAAAATTGTTCCAGCATGATAATGCCCCTGCACACAAAGCAAAATCCATAAAGACATGATTTGCCAAGGTTGGTGTGAAAGAAAATGGGAGGCCTGCTCAGAGCCCTGACCTCAACCCCAATGAACACCTGAACACAAGGTGATACGAATACAATAGAAACAATATACAGTAGGTAAAGTTTCAGGACAAGCTTTGATGTTGGCTTGCCATAGTCGGTCTGAAAGTTTAAAATAGTTATCAGTTTGAAATCTGAACGCAATGTGGAGTTTTAAAAAAGAAAGGGAGGCAGATCGACAGGGTGCCAATACTTCTTGCGTCGGATAGATAGCTTGGGTGCCGATACTCATTATGATTAGACAGACAGACAGACAGACAGACAGATAGATAGATAGATAGCCAGCCAATACTTCTAGTGTTGGATAGATAAGGTGCCAATACGTGTAGACTTAGATAGATAGGGTTCTAATACTTCTAGAGATGGATGGATGGATGGATAGATAGGTTCCCAGTACTTCTAGAGTTAGACAAATAGCTAAATAGAGTGTTACTAGTAAATAGATAGATGGAGAGAATGGTAGAAAGATAAATGGAGAGAGAGTGAGAGAATTTTGAATGGAATTCTATCGGAAATTCTGCCACTTTGAGCTTCCGTAACTGGAAAACCTTCATTCCGAAAAGACATAGCGACTCCAGTCTGAAGGTCTGTATTTACATTTATTCATTTAGCAGACGCTTTTATCCAAAGTGACTTACAAATGAGTAAATACAAGCAAAGCGATATATCAAGCAGAGAACAATACAAGTAATGCAATACCATACAAGATCTTTGAGTTCTAGAAAAGCAAAGTGCGCAGAGTAGAGGTGTAAGTGCCAGAGTAGAGGTGTAAGTGCCAGAGTAGGTGTGTTTTTTTTTTGTTTTTGTTTTTTTTTTCCAGGATGTGGGTTTGGCATTTTAGGGGTTAGTTAGGTGTTCACGGAAGAGGTGGATCTTTAGCTGAACTGTACTTGAAAGCTTGAAAGCTCTGGAAAGAGTGGCATTTAGAACTGAATGGTCTCAGAAGATGAATAGGAAGAAAAGTAATAATATGTTTAAATAGGAAAACAGTACGTTGGCTTTGTCAAGCCAGCATAATGAATTCAATTTGGCTACTATCAGGGGTTAAGCTTTTGCTGGATTTCATGAATTCAAGAAAATATTTTCTGTCTTTTATTATTTTTTAATGTTCCATGAGCTGGTACTAAATGTGCTAAAGTGCAATCCTTAGGCCATGTACAAACTTGTTGGTGAATAATGTGAATAAGATTTTTTATTTTGTGCACTGTTTCCAGTAGCAGATAGGAGTAGTGTCCTGGAAGCGCAGTGAACTTCAAGCACAATGCCGAATAAGGGCAGTGAGACGAGTTGAAAAACAAAATCTGACATGAATAATTAACTAAAAACAGTGTAAACATGAGCATGTATTTAATTAAAAAGCTGAACAAAACCTTTTCAAATGCTTGGTTTATTCCGTTCTCTAACGTGAAACGTGACAGCAGGAAAATGAAGTCATCATTTTGAGAAACTTTTAAAGTAAATTTTACTAAGACAACAATGCAGAGAACTTTTTCCAAACTATTCAGACTTAGTAACTGGCATACGTTTGCCTTCAGTTGGCAAAAAAAAGGCTTTCACAAAGATAACACATACATTCTGGATGAATTTATTTATACATGCCATCACGATACTTAAAGGGATGTGTTTAGTAATTCACGTCGTGCATGCTAGATGGACAGATGGAGCCTTTGGAGCTGATATTTTGTGCTTAGCCATGCAGATTAAAAAAAAAGACCTTTCAAAATGAAAGGCTCCAATCTGTGATGGTCACATCCTCTAAACCCTGACCCAGGTCTACTTTCTCCAGATGCTTTAACAGCTGAGCGAACGAACGACCACATCATCACAAACGCCGTACTGTATGGAAACGTTAACAGCACAAGTGGTTATTATGGATCCTACAATGTTTACAGCACACACAGAAGGGACATATTTAATTACGCCACTTGTTGACATTAATAAAAGCGCTTGGGAACTTTTCCAAATGCTTAATGATTAATACTGGAAGTGCGCTGAGTGCTGAAGCCAAAAATGAAAGAAAGACTCAACACAGGTTCTGTTCGGTACTTGTATCACAACACGGTCCAGGAAGCCCTGTTTTAACAGCTGTGTTTTAACATCTAGACCAAGGGTGTCCGATCTTATCTAGAATGGGCGAGTGCAGGTTTTCATTCCAACCAAGCAGAAGCCACACCTGAGTCTATTGAAAGCCAAGATCAACTGATTAAACAGGTGGAATCAGTTGTGGCTCTTTCTTGATTGGACTGAAAACCTGCACCCACACCAGCCCTTTCCGGATAAGATTGGACACCCCTGATCTAGGCGGTTCTGAGTTCACGTGCATCAACATTTGTGTAGCGTCTTTAATATTTCACAACTTGGGCTTGTGTTTATCAAATGAGGCAGTCCCAAGACCAAAAGTAATTAAGCTGTCAAAAGTTCGTGTAGTTGATACAAAACAAAAGTCCAACACCAGGAGATGTCATTGAACCTGTTCTCAGCTTGATCCATTCCAGCTTTTATAATCTGCATGCTTTTTGCCTATGGGCAAAACTTTCACCCACAACTGAAGGATGTCCTATTTACACACACACACACACACACACAAGTTTACAGTCTCCGAGTTCCTGCAGAATAACAAGGCTGGACCTGTTAGGTAGGTTTAGTTATCGTAACCGACACTAATGGCAACACATCAGCTGCTCTCACTTTTCATTATCGACTGATTGATATCACCTGAAAACCTAATGGTGGATATTTGCCTACTGAACTGATTCATCTGGTACTCTGTCCTGGATCACAGATAACAGGTTCAAACTGTTTCATGACGGTATCTGACAAAGCAAGGCTCTGTGGCTAGATGACTGCAGGAACACAATCACACACACCCACAGGCAAGCGCATGCACACACAAACTCACACACACACCTCTAATAAGATACAAAATAGGCTAAAAACAGTCAATTGTTTATCAGGTGTGATTAATTTATCAGCTTTTTATTTAGCAGGCAGAAGACGACGGAGGGTCAGTGGAGGTCACTGAACATCCCCAAGGCGCACACATCCCACATCCACAAGGATAATTAGGATAATAGGCAAGACTAATAAAACTGGCGCTAATCAAATGACAAGGCCATGGCTGATTTGTTTTCCAAATGAGCAGGCTGTTTGAGGACACTCCAGCCGTTTGATAGGCATCACGAACGCGATTAAAACAATGTGGCACTAATGCAGCAAAGATCTCTATCTGCTGTCCATCAGAGATGGCGAGATGGAAACGCTCGCTGTGCAAATTGAGATGAAAATGCACCATAGCTGTGTTTAGCACATCACCTGCTGAGCACCTCAATGCCACACGTTGATGGTTTTTGAAATAAAGAAGAGAAGAAATGCTGCAACCGGTTGTTTGTTTTTTTTTGCAGGGTGTGATCCCGAAAACAGGCCCGAAGCACTGGCTGCACTGTGTGACTGTCTGTCACTAGACATGTGTTCATCTCTCTTGTTAGCAGGACGTGTTCATCAAAGCCATGAAAACTTTAAGCTTCCGCAGCTTGTCACTATTTTTTATCTGCCTCAGCTCTCCCATGATGTAGACACGATGTAAAACGGTAAATGTAAAAAGAGAAGTGTAATAGTTAATGACAGCGCCACACTGACATGGGGCCAAATCAAATGGAATTGGACATCTTGCATCAACCGAGATATTTGATCCAAAAGGGCATGCACGGTTCGGGGGTGGTTTCTCCAGAGACCTCCCGAATCTCTGCTGAGCTTGCATGTTAATAATTGACAGCAATCAGTCTTTCATGCCCTTCACTGATCAGCTGTTTGCTTTACCAGACCCCGAGGAGACCCTGTGCCTGTAAACACACTACAGTCTCACATGGGAGACTGAGCAGATGGAAAAAGCCAATAAAAGCTCAAGTTTACCATCAGAAGTTGTTTGCATGAAAAAAAAATGATCAAAGTTCTAGATCAGACATATCCATGTGTATGAAACACAGATGCATTTGATTGCAGAAACTCAACGCAAAACAACTCAGTAAGTCTAAGCTAATGGTAAGAGTTTGTTATTAGCATTAAAAATGTCTGTGTGAGCACAGATATGTTGAGGAGGGCAGACCAGAAACAAACCTTCGAGTAGGTATGCAAACATAGGTAAATTGAACACACACACACACATACACACACACACACACACACACAAATTCTACATTGGATTCTCATTACTATGAATATTGCTGGAAAATGAAGAACGTGAAGATTTTTAGGAGCTACCAGCAAAACCTAACTGTTCCACATCATGTTCTTGTACTAAATGCCATTGTATTGCAATGAATTAGCAATGAGCCCCTGTGACATACAGAAGGCGAGGCACTCAACCGCTAAGTTTTCACGGGAATATATAAAACACCAAGCACATCACAACTATTTCTATATAAACAAACATATTTAATGAGTACGAAGGTGGAATTTTTCTCTAAGCACTAAGTGGAACACAGCTTTACATACAGTATATGTCATTTACAGAGTGTTATTGTAATCGAATGACTTTTTCTGATAACACATTACATTTTTAATTGTAAATTGATTACAGTTACTGATCTCTGAAAATTACTTTAATTGCGTTAAAAAAATATTGTTAAGAAAACAATATTAGGTCAAATTCCTTTAAAAAATAAATCACGTTTAGCCCAGAATAATTCTCCATTTGGAATGATTGGTCACTACGTAACTAAACGTCAGTAAAATAAAAACCGCCTGTAATGTTACATCTTCAGTGAACGGAGGCGAGACCAATCAGACAGGGTTTACAGGAAAAAGTGTGGAAACACTCGTGTCGTATTGGCTGATAGTCTCTCAATTCTGCCAAACGCTAGCTCACACAGTCAGTGTGAGGAAAAATGCATTTACGCCAATTTATTGATAAGTTGAGAAAGTAACGTGTACTGATTACTTTTTACATGCGGTAATCAGTAAATTAATCAGGTTACAGTTTTAAAGTAGCGATTAGTAATCAGGATACGGTTTTAAAGTAGCGATTAGTAATCAGGATACAGTTTTAAAGTAGCGATTAGTAATCAGGATACAGTTTTAAAGTAGCGATTAGTAATCAGGATACGGTTTTAAAGTAGCGATTAGTAATCAGGATACAGTTTTAAAGTAGCGATTAGTAATCAGGATACAGTTTTAAAGTAGCGATTAGTAATCAGGATACAGTTTTAAAGTAGCGATTAGTAATCAGG
>JAFFST010054308.1:173659-182376 GCA_022414735.1 Noturus placidus
ATGGATTTCCAAGCTCAACATACTCCTATGTTTAATGAGGTGGTCAATCACTCAAAACTGCCCAGTAAACAGCTGACAAGTTGTCAAAAAGCAGGTGAATACAACACCCTAAGAATGACTGCTAACCAAAATTGACCAAAACTGTCAACATAGAATAAAAATAGAATATAATATTTATCTGCTATTAATAAATTTGTAGTCCACTGAGATCTGTGCAGAATAATCACTCAGAAAAATCAGTCAATAACTTCAAAAAAATAAATCTGTCTGGCACTTAGAGTGTGACATGGCCAGAGACCTTCCATCTCCAATAAACTGAAGTGTTGTTTTCTGTTCCCCTCGGGCAGCAGCAGGGGGGCGTCTGGTAAACAGCTTGGTGGTTAATATCCGCTGAGAAAGCTGCCAGAGTGCATCATTAATCTAATCAAAACGGATTCATTACAAGAAGCCACATTACCCTGCTATCAGTTTGTTTATGCCAGGCCAAGTCCGTCATCTCCTAAAATAGTCTCGCTGGAGTGGAGATGATACTAAATCTAGTACTGAACACCACGAGAGGACTCATAGCAGTATGCTTGTCCTCATATCTCATTGAGTAAGCAATATTCAGCTCTAAAACAGATCTGATCACAAAAATGAAACATGCTTAAGGTGGAGAACTTTTTATGAATAGATTGACACAGAGTTTTGCAAATCTATGGCATGAGTTTGCTGTATTTTGAGGTAGTCCTTTTTGCTTTTTGCTATTTTCCATTTAGCAAGCAATTTTTTTTTCCATTACTCTTTCTACAATGAGAATCCCAGTGAAGAATCCCAATAAGGTGCTTGGCTGGTTCAGAAATGGTCTTAAGTAGTACAAAGGGAAAGCATTCACCCGATCATTTGAGCTCAAATCCAAATGCTGCCATATTCATCCCTGGCCAGGAGTCCAAGAGAGCAAAATTGACTGTGTGGGTGGCCCTCCCCTACTCCACTGTCAATCGGAGTGATGCTAGTCATTTGTGGGCATCTGTAATCTCATGTATGCAGAAGAAGGCAGTTAGCGCTTTCTTCTGAGTGTGTTAAAAACAGCAGACCATACCGAGTTGGTGATAGGAGAGTGCTAGCTACATGGAGGGACTTGGCAAATTATCTACTGATGTACTGCCATGTCACACCTCGACCTTTTCCGAGTTGCTCTCCCACTGGCATGCCTGGTACACACGGCCTGCTAAGAGAATGTCAATTGGGGTTTGGTGTTGGGAATGGGTGTCTTCATTATTGCACATAGAAAAAGAAAAATATACTGCACTATCATGTTATAAAAGCAGATCAGAGATCTGAAAGCATACAAATCACAAATACAAAGTAAAAATAGCCCCCTATGAGAAAGCAGAAAGCTCTTAAACTGTGAGCGTGTGTCATACAGGGTGATGTGTATAGTGCACTAGTTTAGCTAAATGAATGCTAATTTTCCAGCTGTTTGAAGTCCTCTTGCTTACAGCCTGTTGTCACTCATTACCCTGCATGGCAAACAGGAAAGCACCATGATTGTGCAAGTCTTCCCATGGCAGTACACAGCTTCCCTTTGGTCAGCCTTGCCTCTTGTTCAGCCATACATAGTAACTGGATGACTTGTGGCCCCAGGCTAACATGGCAAGAGATCTCAGAGATGCAGTGGTCCCCAGAGACAGTCCACAGTGTGAAGATGCCCTGGCATTAGTCTAACTGCCATTAGTCAACCACTGTCTAACTGCCTTGCAAAGTCTAAGAGAACAGACAAGCAATGGGATGGAAGCACATGTAGGCAGACCCAAGGAACCAGCAGGCACAGGATGACTGGGACAGATAGCAGTCATCATGGGCATTTTCCTGCCATTGAATCAAGTCAAGCAGTACTACTGGGTTTTGAGCATGACTTGTACATTTGGAACCAGCCTTAGAGTCTGTCAGAGAGTGTCTAAAGTCTGGAGTGTCTGTTGATGAAGTCAAGTTTTGAATAAACTTGCCGTCCCTAGTCACCTGTCCCTGGTGTCCCTGTCCCTTATGGCTGTTTACAGCTGGAATTGAGTGGCAGTTGCTCTCGAGAGACACTGACTACTTTATACTTTATTTGCTCATACCAAAAGTGGCTTAACATTTCCCACCTTTGGCATCTGTGGTGCCAGGTTTAGCTCACTGGAGGATGAAGAGTCACCCAAAAATGACCACAACTACCACAGTAGTTGCATTGTGTCCTTTAATTCTTCAATAAATTCAAAAATATACAAATTTGCACCCACTTGTTGACAGAAATCTTCTCAGACTTTGTAATCACACTTGGGTTTGCTAAGTCTTTTAATTTGAACAAATTCTATACTATAATTGTAATAAGTTGGGTTTAAAAAAAAAATTTAGTTAGCATCACCTGTTTTAAATAAACTATGTTAAAACCCTCAATAAATGGATATTGATCATTAAAGCTTGGCTAAAGTACTGCAAATCACTTAACCTCTTGATTTTGTTCCTTTGTTTTAGTTGGATGTAGCTCATCAGATATATATATATATATATATATATATATATATATATATATATATATATATATATAAACTTGACTGCTGGTTTAAGTGGTGATAATTCGATTCATTTTAGTCTTCTCAAATTACTTTAATTATTGTTTTGTCAGGTTTATTATTGCAGCCCTTATAAGCAAAAAAAATTAAATGTGTATCTCAAGTTTCTCTCACCTCTTAACACCAAAAGCAAAGACATTCTTCTACACTAAACTATTAAGAAGGAAATCTGAATCCTCAGAAGTCTGAATATAATGGCATGTTAATACGAGATATTGATAATGATGCAACCTGGGTAGATGGCGCATAGCCCCTCTGTCTATCAGTCACACAGCACCTCATCTACTTTTATATTATCTGCTCGATTAAGATCACCTGCAGAAACCCTAATGGGAGAGGATGTGGGAATATCAGCCTCAATGATTCATACATTCTCTTTATTTTAATACAAAAAATATTCCATTAGATAAAGATTTAGAGGAGTGGATGAACTTTCAAACTCTATAACCAAGCTCAGTATAAACGCATCGCTAAACCCATGCTTGTGGCAGCGGTGGATGGATATGAAACTTTCTGCCTCGTTCTGCTAATGGAGGCAGGTTTAATGTTAATGAAACGAGCAACCCCGTGGTGAGAAACGCGATCATAAATTAATTATGCTGACTTGTTGCGACAACATTCCCTGTGCAAAAAAAGGATTTGTGCCATGTAAGCTTCAATGATCTTTTTCTTTTTTCTCTTTTTACTATCTTGTTTTTCTTCTGTGTAATGTGGTTTCATCACCAACTGTCTGGCAGAGTGAAGACTCCCCTGAACACCAAACATGTGGTTTCTTCAAGTAACTTGTGAGTAAACCGGTTCAATCAGTAACTGATCTGGGTGCTAGAATGGTTTTTGACTACCTGAGTAGTGACTCAGAAAATAATCATCCTAATTTAAGACCTTTTGTTTTGGCCGCTTGCAATGTGAACCGCTGGCAGCTTTATCTACGAGTCTACACCTGCATAATTCTCGTGTCCGCCATCCCTACAGGTAAATGTCTATTTGCATACGAAAATCATAAGACCTGGACATTTTGTTCAGATACATGGCATCATGGACTATCAAATATCAACAGATATTTCTTCTACCAGAAAGCTTAAAATGGAACGTGGTTGGATCTTGCAGCAGGACAATGATCCAAAACATACATCAAAATCAACACAGAAATGGTTTACTGACCATAAAATCAAGGTCCTACCATGACCATCCCAGAGGCCTGACTTGAAATCCATAGAAAACCTGTGGGGTGAACTGAAGTAGAGAGTCCACCAGCATGGATCACGAAATTTGAAGGATCTGGAGAGATTCTGTATGGAGGAACGGTCTCAGATCCCTTACCATATATTCTCCATCCTCATCAGGCATTACAGGAGAAGACTCAGAGTTGTTATCTTGGCAAAGGGAGGTAGCACAAAGTATTGACTAAAAGGGTGCCAATAATTGTTGCACACCAATATTTAACAAAATTTTTTAGATAAACCTGTGTTGTATTTGAAATTGTTTGATATCCATGAGATCAGAGTGTTTTTGTGAACAAAAGATCAAAAGGTTAAAAAATTAAGACAATTTTTCCCAGCCTTCTTTGCTCATATTTACCAAGAGGGCCAATATTAGTGGAGGACACTGAATTCACCCTTCATTAACCACACATCAACAACACTTCATCCTCCAGTGATGTTTAAAAATATCTAAAACATATATGTACAGTATATGTATATAAAAGTGTCACATAATATTTGCTTGCTAGTAATGCTAGAAATCTGTCTCTCTGCTATTTATATCATTCAGCATTTAGTACACATATGGTAATCTCATTAAACACCACAGTACTCTTAAGTAACAGTGGCTCAGTGCTTAAGGCTTTTTTTGGCTACTCGTCGCAAGGTTATGAGTTCAAGTCCCAGCCCTGCCAAGTCGCCAAATGAGTAAATAGAAAAGTGCTCTTAGAGTCGACTCTAAAGAAGCTGCAAGTTGTGTAGTCTCTCAGTCAGTCAGCTAATACATCCTACACAGGAATCAAGCTTTGACTGTTTCTGTAGTCAGTGTGGCTATATCCAAAATGAATACTGAAAACCTGCCCAGTGAAAAAGCAACAAAACCATACCAACAAAACCATAGTTTTGCAACTGAAACCAGATCGTAAAATAATGGCCATATACACATATTCCGACGACAAAACCAGACTGAAGCGCACTTAGTATTGACCAGGTCAGCAGAGGAGAAAAAACCCCCACCAAACCAAACACAGCAGCATCTGAGCACAGAGCCATTACCAGAGCAGGATGGATCAAATCCTGAATCAACCATCAATGAAATCCCAACAACCTCCAGAAACTAGTACAGGAACATTTTACGGTTTCCAAAAAAAGAGGTATAACTGAGAAGCAAAAACCAAATGTCAGGTTGCAATATTCCAATCCAATATATGGAATACTCAACTATTCCAAATACCAAGATATCCACAAGTATGGACAACTGACCTCCATGTTTAGTCATATGAAGTGTCGTACTAATTCATAAAAGGTATTAACAAAACCACTGGGGATACGGAGGTCCATCAGGACATTTGGACTGGTTATGTCAATCTTGTGAATTCCTGCCCTAATTCTGAACACAAAAAGTGTTTATGTCCCAAAACGCTTCACTCCGCACTTCCCACCTTTCCTATTTTGCATCTTTCCACTATAAAAAATAAATAAAATATCACTATATTCGCTAGTTATTTAAGTAGTAAATGTGAAATATACTGTCCCTTTCTCCACCATGCAGATTAATCTGCTGGTTACAACTGGCAAATACTATTTAAGGAAGCATCCAAAATCCACACATTTCACTCTAAATAGTAGGGGCAAATCATTAATGATCCCTCAGTGCTCTGTTAGCACAGCTCTCAGGCCCCACGGCATACACTACCCATCCAATGTTAATAAGCTAGCAAACACAAACTGCAAAGGACATAAAAATGATCAAACAGAATAAACAAACACTTGATCACCATTGAGCACATTTTATTGTCTGTTTTCCATGAATTTGCTTGTCTAAATACAATACATTGTTATCTGATCGGATTTCTGCTCTGAGGTGTAATGGCATTTGACATGAGACCAAAATTACAATACTATTCTTAAATTATATATAATAAAAAAAATGATACTAATATTACTATACTCGTATAGGATTTCCACAGTGACTCACAACAGCACAGGTACACCTCATTTTTCAGCATTTTCTATCCTGGCTCATTTAAAGTGGCAAATAAAAAAAATGACGAGATGTGCGGTTATTGGAAAATAATCAACAACAGGGTGGTGTGATGCAGCGCAATGCAAAGCGGAGAGCTATAATCACCCTGAAGTTGATTATGTTCTTATAACAACATGTCCCAAAGTGTTTTATTGTGCTTTTATCCATTTATAGTTGCATTTCATGTTGTGGAATAGCCACAAAACTAGTTTTTGATATCACTTGCATCATAGCAGCACTATTTTTTTTCTCTCGTTCAAGAATTATTTATAAAAAAAAAAAAAAAAAAAAAAAAAAAAAAAAGGCACACCTTGCCATGTTACTGAGAAATCAGAAAGACTGTTAGAAACAACATTAAGAGACTTGCAATGCTCTCACAATGGAGACTTGATCTATAAATGCTAAAAAGACAAAAATTCCACCCATTTAAAAAATAATTAATTAATTTATATTGAACATCCACCACGCAAGTCCCTGTGTAAGTTATTACTATGGAAACAATGATGTATTTGATGAGGACGTAAACCTAAGATTTGCCATGTAGCCTGCCATGGCCATCCCAGTCCCCTGACCTGACTTGAAACCTTGTGTCATCTATTGTCAGAGCTGCTGTTACAGAAAATGTATCAACACCATCTGACCAATCAGAATCAAGAATATTGCTGTGGTTGGATAAAATAATTCTATACAATGCAGCTTTAATATGGCATGCTTTGGAATGTAGGTAAAACGAACCATTTTGCCTTCACTGCCTCAATGTTTTTGGGGCATGTCGTTTATATCAATGAATGGGAAGTGAAATGGGGGAAAACACTGTTTAGAAATCCATTTCCCTGTTAGTAAAGTGGACGCAGGTTTAGCCCAAAGGCAGTAGAATCTCCAGTTCAGTGCAAATAAGAGCTTAGACTGATCTCTTACCAGATATCTCTCGTACCAGAGAGCACACTGAGCTTGGCAGTAGGTCCTACTGCTCGATCATGAGATGAAAGTGTTTGAGGGATACAATCTGGCTCGCTTCACTGCAATCCCAATAAAACATACCACAAGCTGAGGAAAGATCAAATTTCTCATAAGAGATAAATACAAGGAGGATATGGAAGATAAAGATCAGGGGGTTTAAGTTCAGGATTTAAAGTTCACCTAAATATAGCAATCTTTTCAAGATAAGTAAACTTATTTTCAGGCGTCTGAATCTGAACAAGAGCTCAGCTGTAAGTGAAAGTAAGAGGGCGTGCTTGAGATATGGGAGAGGGTTTGCGTTCATGAACAGCTAGAGTTCTTGAACTGAATGGGTATCTGGAGACTTTTCACACCTCCTGGAGCGGCTGGGATTTAATGTGGAGTAGCTAATCTAATGCGCTTCTCTGAGGCCCAGAATGGCCCTTAAAAGCCCAGGGTTTTTACTGAATGAGCCGACGAGTGAAGGAACACAGCCAAAAACACAATAACCTCTCCTTCAATCCACTTAAAAAGAGGCACTCGGTGAATTGGCTCAAAAAACATTAAAACCACTGACGCTTCTGGTGGACACTAGTCTTTTTTTGTTTTGTTTTTTTGTTCCATTGATTCACCATGAGAAGGGAAATAAGACAGACAGGGAAAGACTGAGGGAATGACAGAAATGCTGAGTCAACAAAGGGAATGAACAGTAATATTGTCTGGTGTAACGACTCCTGTGTCTTCTAAACTACTGACAAAATCCATCAACGTGATCCAGAGCAGATTTAAACCTGGGACGTGTGTAATGGCAAAGAGGAAGCCATTATTAGACAAAACACCCTCATCACAGCACAAAAACAGACTGAATAGTGAAAAAAAAAAAAAAAAAAACACACAAGCCTGCTGTGTAAAACCCATTGCTTTATAAACAATAGACTAGTTTTACCAAAATGATTTGTCATATTTTTTAAATGACTGATTACTTATTTATATACACATACATACACACACATACATATACCGTATATGCCTACACACAAACACGCATCTATCTATCTATCCATGTACACGGGGACACACACATATACATACATACATAATATATATACACATATACATACATATATACACACACACACACACACACATATATACACATATACACACACATTATATATTATACACACACACAAACACACACACACACACACACACACACAGTATCTCACAAAAGTGAAAGTGTCCAAATTGGGACCAAAGTGTCAATATTTTGTGTGGCCACCATTATTTTCCAGTACTGCCTTAACCCTCTTGGGCATGGAGTTCACCAGAGCTTCACAGGTTTCCACTGGAGACCTCTTCCACTCCTCCATGACGACATCACAGAGCTGATGGATGTTAGAGAACTTGTGCTCCTCCACCTTCCGTTTGAAGATGCGCCACAGATGCTCAATAGGGTTTAGGTCTGGAGACATGCTTGGCCAGTCCATCACCTTCACCCTCAGCTTCTTTAGCAAGGCAGTGGTCGTCTTGGAGGTGTGTTTGGGGTCGTTATCATGCTGGAATACTGCATACTGATCATGCTCTGCTTCAGTATGTCACAGTACATGTTGGCATTCATGGTTCCCTCAAAGAACTATAGCTCCCCAGTGCTGGCAGCACTCATGCAGCCCCAGACCATGACACTCCCACCACCATGCTTGACAATCCATGTCCTTGTCTTCAGCAAACTGTTTGTGGGATTGCTTGTGAACTTGTGAACATGTTTAGAACAAGCTTCCTTCTGGGACGACAGCCATGCAGACAAATTTGATGCAGTGTGCGGCATATGGTCTGAGCACTGACAGGCTGACCCCTCACCCCTTTAACCTCTGCAGTAATGCTGGCAGCACTCATACAGTGGTGTGAAAAAGTGTTTGCCCCCTTCCTCATTTCCTGTTCCTTTGCATGTTTGTCACA
>JAFFST010054308.1:193685-210530 GCA_022414735.1 Noturus placidus
CACCCACACACACATACACACACACCCACCATGGACATAGAAACAACTACTTTTTTAGTGACTGGTGTCCATTGTTTTATATATCAGGACAGCTCTACGCAAATGCTACTTCTGTTATGTACCTGATTTGGAATTTACCCATGACCATAGTCAGAAATTAACTGTTGATACATGTAGTACACTATATAAAAAATACGTATATAATTCAAATATCAAACCTTCCACACTTCACCTAAACCCTTAGGTTTCATCAAAAATGGCATGCCAAGACAAAGGAATCAAAATCCAATGCACCATTTCCTCAAAAACATTATTTTTAATTGCTTAATTAAAAATAATGCATCCTTGGTGCTGAAACACGGCCTCAGCGGATCTAATCCAGAGCTGGGCCAAGTTTCCAGACCGGTGGAATGACTCACCTAATAAATTAAGGCAACTCCAATAAACTCCAATAAATTCTTCATGGCTCGCAGCCAGGAGTGAAATCCACAGCCAAAGACAAATTCACTGCTCTCACTTCCGCTTGACAAGCTTCCCTCATCTAATCATTATATTAATTATTATCATTACAATAACCTTCTGCCAGCCACTTCCCCTACAAATGAAAAAAAAAAACATTTATATCTGGAATTCAGCTCCCATCATTAAAAAGAGTCTGCTGTTCACTAGCAGTTTTGTCCTCCAAAAATTCAGTCTTTAACTCTTTTACTCTCCTATTTTAAGCACAAATGGCAGCAATTTGATTTCAATTCCAATTCCATTAAGATAATTGAGGTTAAACCTTTTTCAAGTGCATAGACAAAGGCTGGGAGACAAATTCTCACATTATCTAAGTCATTTGCCGAGGGAGAAGGGGATCTCAAATCATATTTAAACAATAAGGCAATTCAAGAACATTAGGTCATTAACACTTTTCTAAAGAGGTTAATCTGTCAAAGGAATGCAATTTAGCTACTGAAAAAGTACTGCTTCTTTTACATATGGGAAAAGCTCCCTTATTGTCGAGCAAAATATCACTTCTTTCATTTTCTTGACCCCAGGCGATTTGCATCACTCTGTAATGCCTTTACGACCTTGGCAAAGTGACCTTGAGAATAGTGACCTTACTCGAATGTCAGTCTTTTTGAACAGAGCCAAATGCTAGAAATCATAGAAGCTGTTTTGAGGCTTCTCGACAGTTGTTATGTCACTATATAGATATATAGCTTTGCTACCTCAGCTCCAGGACCCACAGTACGACCCTGAGTTTGAGTTACATTCTGTGTAGGGTTTTGCATGTTCCATGTGAATTTCCTCAAGGTTCTCTGGTTCCTCCCACCTCCAAGCTAGGAGGTGAAGTGAATACTAGGTGTCGCTGACTACGTTTACATGCACATAAAATTCTGTTTAAGGTCTATATTCGGGTAGGAACCATATTCCGAATACGATGTTTATATGCATAGAGGCATTGGAATATTCCTGAACACATGGTTGTTGTATGTATGCTATGTTGGTTAGCATTCCTAAATACCTAGCTTACATCTAAGCATCTCTTAGCACCCACAATTCCTTGAGGAATGAGCATAAGCATATATCAGCTTTCAGTGGATTTTCTGAATAAAGATGTTTACATGCAACAAAGTTACAATGTTACAAAGTTACAAAACGGGCATATTCCAGGGCTAGGAATCAGTGTTTGGAGATTCAGAATATTGTCTTAATCTGAATTATTTACATGACTCAATACAATCCTAATTCAAATATTGATGTCCATGTAAACATAGTCAATGTGGTGCCCTGTGATGGACTGGTATCCCATCCAGGGTAGATTAGTGGTTAGAAGATGTCTGGATGAATGAATGAAGACTGCACATTGGATGAGAGATGATCTGAATTACCCACAATGCACTGTGAGCACAGGTCAATTTTAGTAAGTAGAAAGTAAGCTTACAAATAAATGTATAATTTAATAAAGGATTGTTTTTCTTCTTCAACATGCAGACTGGTGAAATACTAAAATAACATTTGAATAATTGAGTGGGGAAATGTCATGACCGCAGAAAATTCATGATCCAATTAGGAAAAGCTGAGCAGGCCTAGATAACCTGGATGTTGGATCAAGATGGCAAGAGGAAAAGACCTTGGTGATTTTGAAACAAAAAAAAAAAAAAACAGTTTATTACTGGAGCATAGCTGTTCGTTACTGATTCATTACTATGCCTTATTTTTTTGTCAGAGGACAAGCTGATACAAGCTGAGGGCTTACAGAACAACCTAGCCTATTGACCCTCAAAGAAAAATACTCATAACACTTATAACTCATAACACCTATATGACACCATTGGTCTTAAATGTTTTAACACCAAACTCATCATGCTTGCTGTAATCAACCAATGTGCAACCGACTTGATCGTGCTTCAAGTCAACTCTTCATGCTTCCAGTTTGAATCATTTATCCAAATCGGCAGCTCGTGTCCTTCACCCCACCACACATGTCCATTTTAGCATCGCTCCAGTTTATGGTGCACAGAACACCTGCTGTATTAAAACCCTCAGCTGAAAAGATAGCCCTGCTGATATCCAATGTAAAGTACATACCCATGAAATCACCTTCGCTTTTTACCTTGCTTTTTTCTTTTGTTTTTTTTTTTTTTTTTAAACACGGTATAAATAGGAGCGACTTTCTTGGCTGCAGGTGGAGGAAAACTCATGCAGTGAGGGTAAACGCCACCACTAATGTATTTTGGTGAAGGGCCATTAGACGCAGGAGGTCTTGGGAGACTTTGTTAGGCTTTGGTCTTTAAGTCAGTCAGGATTTTTTTTGTGATTCCATTCAAGCCCTGATTTACATAGATCCTAAATACATGCAGTAATCTGGATGAGCAATCAGATAAATATAGTTAGTGGGCATGTTGTGGGTGATTTACAAAGATTAATTGTGTGAATGATGTCGCATGCAAAATAGAGGCAATAAAAAATTGTAAATGAGAACTTTGTGTGTGTGTGAGGTAATTGCGCTCAACAACTGTTCAGATCTCAAAAGAGACTCATGGAAAACTAATGGAACTGAAATAGAAAGTCAAGTATAAGGCTGATTAAAGGAAATGAGTACACATTGAAAATACAATATGCACCTAAAATAAAACTGTAGTCATGAGGGAGTTTTCTGTTCAGAAGCTATATTATATATCAGAAGATATATATATATATATATATATATATATATATATATTAGTTGCAATCAAAATTATTCAACCCCCATTGCAAATTGGGTTTATTGTCAAAATGTACAGACTTTGAGCTGTTTCAGTTGCAATGACAAATCAAATAAAAGAAATTGTAATAGTTCAACACAACGAAAGCTTCAAGTGGAATGCTTGATTCATTCAACCCCTTCATGGCAAGCATCTGTAGTACTTAGTTGAGAACCCTTTTGCTCTTATGACTGCTAAATACGAGATGCATATCTTCTGGCAGTATTCCTGAGGAATCTTAACCCATTCCTCATGAGCAATGGCCTCTAGTTCAGTAATATTCTTGGGTTTGTGTGCTGCAACCGCCTTCTTCAAATCCCACCAGAGATTTTCTATGGGGTTCAAGTCAGGTGACTGTGATGGCCCTGTAGAATGTTCCAGGACTTCTTCTGCAACCAAGCCTTGGTGGAATTTGAGGTATGTTTGGGATCATTGGGATAGCATGACATTTTCTCCTAGGATTTCCTGATACATCAATGAATCTATCACCTTCCACATGCTGCAGGTTTCCAGTGCCAAAGCCGCCCCAGAGCATCACAGAGCCACCACCATGCTTGACTGCGGATAGTGTTCTTTCTACATTCTTCTTTCTCCAGACATGTTGCTGATCCATCGTGCCGAAAAGTTCCAGTTTTGTTTCACAAAGAGTCACAACAACAGAAATTCTTCTTGAGGTAATAGGAATGTTTTTCTGCTAATTAACGTTTATTGTTTACACTTGATCATTGCCACTAAAGTATTTGTAGCTGTCCAGTGAGTTACTGTAATCTGATGCTATACTCCTACTGGTGGCTTTTACATCAACATTGTAGCAGCGATCACATTCTGGGTCTGGGGTTTAAATAAAAATCACACACACACACGTGTATATATATATATATATATATTTTTTTTTTAAAGCGTCTGACATGGCCATAATTTTTTCATCTGCTGTCTTGGCACTAAATTGTCTGCTGGGGAGAACACTGTATATTTTAAAACCAAATTGTGACAGCAAATCTGGGTTGAAAATTATACCCTGAAAACCGTCTAATGAATTTAGATAAACTCCCCCCATATTAAGACTCTGCGCCCTTCTTTCCCTAAGTCACATTCAGGCTTTGTAAATTGAACTGAAGGTGAAATTAAATCTAAAATTAATCGATTTGCATTGCCACCAGTGGAGAAACACCCAAACCTGCAAAATAATTAAGACAAAAATGCTAAATGGACAACGAATGCCACTTTGCTCATGAGAAAGATATAATCCTTTATTTAAAAAAACAAAACAAAACAAAAAAAAAACCTGTTAAATCAGCTTGTACTTATCTTTGTAGGAAATCAGAGCCTTAAATGCAGGTTTCAAAATAAATCAAACCTGGCAATGTTGACTTCATACTATTTGTGGGTGGGTTTTAAGACAAAATATGTGTTAGGAACAGCTGTGCTAATTTACATCCTGTCAATGAAATCCAGTTACAGTCCCATGGGAGATTTCCAGATGCATGACTTGGGACTCGTCTGTTCTATACAGCATGTTTACTGCATGTCACTATGCCTGTACGTGTTTGTGTGCGTGTGTGTGTGTGTGTGTGTGTATGACAGGTAATTGCATCCTGTCCATCTGAGCGAGTAGCTCAAGCTTCCGCTGCCTCCTCCATTGATCTGAATGAGCAACTAGTGCACATTTATCACACCAACATCAGTGGCCCTCGCAGGAAGTTCTAAGGTGCCACAAATCAAACTGCAAAATAAAACTCTGCAGAATGGACTATCAGCCACAGCCATCAACATGAAGGACAGCCCTTGAGTAAATAGGATTTGAAATCACATGCAGGCTTTTTTACACGGTGATACAAAGCGGAGAAATCTCATAACTTATATCTGAATGCTAGTCTTTCGACTGTTTAGTGCGATCTCGTTCAGCCTTGAATTAATGCAGAAATGCTCACTATGCTAGCAACTTGATGGGAAACAGACATAGTAGAGCTCTGGAGTGGCCGTTTCCTGTTTATCGCTCCCCATGCCTCTTATTAATAGAAGAGAACCATCCCCCTGCCTTGTCTGACACAAATAGGATTTATCATCTTAGAAACAAGTCCGAAGAGGACATTGCATAAGCAAGACCCAATGTTTCAAATAAGCACTTTGATAACTGACCTTGTCACATTAACTTGTTTTTAAACACTAGGAAGTGTATGTCTGATGTTAAAAATGCAAAAACTATTATTATTTACTAGTTGCATATAATAAAGGAAATATGTTAAAAGATCCTCTAAATCCTATGTGGGCCAAGCACTGTAGAAGAAGCGTTGGCTCAGTGTTCAATCGCAACATCATCGGCTGGGCTTCATGCCTGTGGGCAATGTGTTTACACACAAAAGCTCCTGAACAAAGATCAAACCAGTACTCACTCCTGCGGCACACACTTTATCTGTGCTGGATAGCATTACAACTCAGTTTAATGGCTCGACAGAGACACATCACAAGCTAAATCACTTCAAGTGCCAGAGGCTGATCTCTCTCTCTCGCTCTCCCTCTCTCTCTACCACAGATACAATGAGCTGACACACACTTAGCATCAGTTCAAAATCTCCAAAAACAGTCAGTTCCATTTATCCACACTGCTTCTATTTAGTCAAACAGAGAGAAGGTCCATTTGGAGCAACTACCAGCTTAGCAACATACAGAGTGGCAATAATGGTGCATTCAAGTCATGCCAGAACAATCGTATTTGAACGTACAAGAACGCCACCATAAAGTCGAGTAGGAAACTTGGGATTTTACGAGTTGGGGGCGTGTCAGTAAGAAAACATGGAGAAATCAAATCAAAACAACTGACGCAACATCTATAGTTGATCGTAAACTTGTTAAATGGAATGTTTACTCGTCTCAGAAGCTGATTTCAGTTAATAGGTTTTTGGTATATGCAGCAAGTTATTGACAGGCTTTTTTATTTACAATAAAACAAGCTAATTGCCTGCACAAAATATGATTGCATTGTAGAATTATGATATAATACAGTAAGTAATGATATGTTTACAATGGCTTCATAAATTGATTAAAAAACCAAAGTAAAACACACCTGATGCATATTCCTTGTTCTACAATTTCAAGAAGTAGAGTTAAAAAACCTTGCTGTATTTTTTTGTAGTTAGGTTGTAATTAGGAGAAGGTACACCGCCATCTTGTTCCAACCAAAGCGATTTGAACGTACCTTACGTCGTAATTACAAACTTACCAGGAGGGCACTTCTGATGGCTTAGGACTACAATTGCTATGATAGCTTTAGGACTACAATTGCTATGACAGCTTTAGGACTACAATTGCCACAAACAGTTTTACACTCAAGTCTCAATCTGCGAACAGAGAAGTTCAACAAAACTGACCTCATGTAAAAACCGTAATGAATTTTCCTGGTTACACAATTGACCTATTTGACCATGTAGTATTTGGACATTTATAAAAGGGACTTATTTATAATTGTAACATCGTATAATCGTTACCCAGATAAGGATGGGTTCTCTTTCGAGTCTGGTTCCTTTCAAGGTTTCTTCCTCATAGCGTCTCAGGGTGATTTTCATTGCCAAAGTCGCCACTGGCATGCTCATTAGGGATAATTTCATACATTTAAAATCTATATCCTGAATTTATATATTTCTGTAAAGCTGCTTTGGGACAATGTCCATTGTTTAAAATGCTATACAAATAAAACTGAATTGAATTGACTTGAACATACAGTAAATCTTAGCTTGGTTCTAACCCATGACCTCTGGGGTCAAGATCTTAGATCACCAAGTTATCACGCATGGTACACAAATCTCCCTGGCCTTGACATATGGAATTTTATAGATACAAAACTATTCTACAAAATAACTATAGATGTGTAAATATACCAAAACTACAATATAAATATGTTGCATTGTTTACATAACCCAGTAGGGTTGGGTCATTTGGGGCTAAGAGTTATTTCATATCATGTTAACCCAAGTTTTGGGTAACTGAGTAGCTGGTTTGCCTTCAGAGCCCAGCATTTGGTGTCGAAACATGATACAACCCAGGGTTTTCTTCTGCAGCATCTGAACAATCAAATCCATTGAAAATTCTCCACTGACAGGTGACAAGCACAGTGGATTTCTCAGTTGATTTAGTTTTCGGATTTAATACGTGGTATCAGTTTGTCCCAAAATGTACATATGGGTACCTTACATTAGCTTAGCTAAAATCATCAACTAGCCAACAATAGTCTGTTTTGTTTTTAATCTAATACTACTGGTTAGCTAGTCCGGTCACATGTTTGATCATTCATTATAGCACTAAACATTGACTTCATAATTTACTGTTAGCTAGCGGTGTGAAATGGAGTTACTCAAATTTCATGAAAGACTTCTGAACCCTCAACAAAGTTAGCTATAGACTATTAACTACAAAGATGGGGCTAATGTTAGTATTTTAAGAATGGAACCTTGACTCCCATGAACATGGAGAAGACAACCGTAGCTAATATTAACTATAAAATGTTTCCTCGGATCAAGATTAAGCTATCTACCAAATATATTACAAGACGCACTCTTTCAGAGATCGTGTAACGTGCATGTGTACCACACATACACTGAGGGGCAAATTGATCCATCCTCTCTAGTCAAAGAAACTGATGTTCAGAATAAAAGAAAGTCATAGCTGAGGTAAAAGTATGCCATTATGCTTTTGCAGACTACTCCATCTGGTTTATATTGGTCTGCTGTCAATAAAATGTCTCTCATTCTGGCCACTTTAAAACCATACCCAGACACTCTAAATCTTGTCCATCGTCAGAAGAAACAACAGTAAAGACAGTCCTGTGGTCAGTGCCAGGGACACAGAGGACACACGCACGCGCACACACACACACACACACGCGTGCACATTTAACCTCTCTCATCTGCATATGCGCAACATGACTAATAATTTATTCATACAAGTGCATCTAAACATCAATTTTATCCCATGTACACCCTAGGGATATTCAGCATTCAATAGGTATACACCCATTATATTTTGTACCATTTTAAGTTCAAGGTCAGTGAACGATAGAGAGATCACAGCCATCATTCCCGACTTTACCCGAACTGTTACTGGACTGGTGTGAAACATTTATCGAAGCCTCTGCTTTTTCTTTTGCATTTTCCTTTCTCTATCCTGTGATAACGTGGTTACAAAGCTGATAGGAGGTAATCTGTAACACGCAGGTGGAAGGCTTAAGGAAGCAGGCGGAAGGACCCATGACTGATGTCTAGCAAGGTCCGGTGGGGGGGGACACAACCCTGCATAACCCTCATTTAACCCCCCCCAATACTGGCTTTCACAGCTCAGCTTTTTGGATTTGGAATAATCCTACTTGGCTTCCTCAAGCTCGATCATGTCATGCTGTCTAATAATAAAGCAGTTAGGGATTCTATAAAAACAAAATAGTCTCCATATTTGGACACTAAGCTGTTGTGACACAGTCTGAGGTCACCATTATGAAAGTATTTATGCATCACATTACTGCGATCGCCATTACTGCGATCCGTAACAGCATTAATGGGATTATAAGCTTCTGTTACTGACTGTTGGGATGCAAGTATGTCCTTATAAAAATTTGAAACAGAAAGAGACGACTGATATATTTTTCAGTCCTAGCTTAACAGTTTGCTCTGAACATTTTATCTCTGACTGATAAAGTCAATTTCATTTTAGTGCTTTATCTATAAACAACTATCCAAAACAATGATTAGCAGATTCAATTGGGCTATGGACACATCGCTGATAATGTCTTTGCTAATACAATAATCATCTTGTTAATCATTTTTAAACTAGCAACAGCTGTTACCAATGGAAAAACTTTTGAGCTCACTTGCATTAGCTTTGTTTTGGAATTATTGACTATACAAACTGTAGGCAGTGTATGATTGGACACTCCACAATGCTGGGCTTGATGGAAGAGTGCCGAGAAGCAACATGAAATAACATGTTGGAGATTCAGCAAACATGTGGAAAAAGCTTTTCTGGTTTGAGAAGTCCAAAATTGAACATTTAGTCCTTGGCACAAAAGGCTACATTTGGCAGAAACTCAAAACCCTCTCAACACATGTGTGAAACACGGTGGTGGTAGCATCATGTTGAATGATACCCTTGGCCTCCTGTTTACTTACCTGATTAATACCATTATGCCCTGTAATCTGAAGAAGAAAAAAAAACAGCTCTAAATTATGTTGTTTCCATGAAATTTCCAGCAAAAGTTCACTGGTCATCTCAATTCCTGGTCTATTAACCACTGGCATTTATATGCCGGATAAAAAAAAGCTGTTTCCAATGTGAAAACCTTCACATAGGAGTGAAATTTGTATGCTTGAGTTTATTCAATTTCTTTGCTTCAGCAAGCTTGTGTATCATTTTAAGAGTGACTTTGAGTAACTTTATCACTGTTAGCTATCTCCACAGAGGACCTTTTCATATGTCGGTCTAAAAGGCACAGTAATACAAACAGCATGTTTAATTCTGAGGGAGGCAGATTGGAACATTTTAAAACGAATATAATGTTTTATAGTAATAGTAATTTCAAAAACATGCAAATCTAAGTGAATCACTGCGGTGGCATTAGACACCTTGTTAGGCATCTTGTTTTAAAGGGACTTTGTAAATTGCTGAACTGCCGCTATTACAGTGCAATTTCCAAACTCTGTGAACAATAAATTGACCTCTGGTGCTTTTACTAACGACAAGAAATATAAAACAGATACACTGATGCTTGCAAGTTCATGAACCCATGACAATTTTCTATATATCAGCATAAATATGACCTAAAACATCAGATTTTCCCACAAGTCCTAAAAGTAGACAAAGAGAACCCAATTAAATAAACGAGACAAAAATGTTATACTTGGTCATATACGAGGCAAATTATCCAGTATGACAGATCTATGAGTGACAAAAGCATCTGTGTGACCTACTAAATGCACGAAACATTTCCGGTAACTGTTGGTCAGTCCTGCACATCGGCTTGGAGGAATTTTCCTTTCATTACAGAACAGCTTCAACTCTGGGATGTTGTTGGGTTTCCTTACATGAACTGCTTGCTTCAGGTCCTTCTAGAACATCTCTACTAGATGTAAAAATCAGATGATGTTTGAGGTTACATTTATGCAGAAATATAGGGAAAAAATCTACTTTTAAGCACCACTGTATACGTACTGTTCATATAATTATAATAATTATCAATTTGTATAGCGCTTTTTACAATGGTACATTGTCTCAAAGCAGCTTTACAGAAATATCATTTTTACATTTACAAGCGACTTACTAATGAGACCACATTCACACACCAATGGTAGCAGAGCTGCCAGCTTGCCATTGGGGGCAACTTAGGGTTCAGTGTCTTGCCCAAGGACCCTTCGGCATGGGATCACCCGGGCCGGGATTCGAACCGCCAACCCCACGGTCAGTGGATTAGTGGACAACCCATATACACTTAGTTTTTCATTGCATTATGCAAACATTCATATTCTGCTGAAATTTAATTCACCTGTTCCTCATATTGTACGTTTCATTTCTTTCAGTATGCTTAATGTTTGTACAAGAGTAAAATCCTTACATAAAAATCTGTACGTTTACATGGACAATATTCCGATATTAACCCGCTTAAGACGATACTCTGATTAGGAAACTAGCATGTAAACATTGATTGTTGATGACCTTAATCCAATTAAAGTCATACTCAAAGTAAACACATAGAATTAAGACATGTGGAGTATTCCCATTTTAGTCACCTTATCGAAGTGCATTACAGACATGTAAACACCTTAAATCACGTTATTAACATCACGTGGGAGTTTTCACCGCATATTGCGACAGGACAAGTACACACATGGCAATGCTCAACCGTTTGACGGCAAACAGGAGAGCACGGCTCTCTTAGTAGTAAGTGAAATACACGTATTTCGGCTACTATATAATAGGCAACTGTGTGGTTTCGGATGCAGCTCACGGCTTCAAGCAGTCGTCCATTTGCAGGTATAACATGACAAATTATTAACCGCACTTGAAGCTTTCGTAAAATTAAAAATGAAACACCCAGAACTGTATACGGTAACATAACGAAGGAAACGTCGGACGACGTGGAGTTCGGACATAATGACGTGTGCAGTTAATAAACTCTAAGCATCCTCAACAACATAATGCACTCGCATATATTACAGAGTAATATATAAACTATTGATTTTAAAAGAAGACCATTGAGTGTTTTCCCTCAGGGGGTGTATTCTTTTAAAGAGCTCATTTTCTGCTGTTTGATGTCTTAAAGACTAGAAAGAGCCACTTTCAACATTTTACTGCTTCATTCCATTCATTACATTACAGCCGTTCTTGGATTAGTCATTTGTAGTCTCGTGTGGCACAAACTGGCCTTGGTCCAGGTTTTTTCTTTATTCGGCGTCTCAAATAAAAGAGAAAGCTTGCCACACTGGCTATTATCTCTCCACTGGATCAGTGCTATGCACCTGTTATAAAGTTTGCATATTACAGCTACTAATACTTTAAACAAATATATTTAAAAAATCATTAAACTGTTTTAAATATAGATACATGAAACCCACTTTGGACGAAATCCAGAGAACAAAAATATCCTTACTAGATCCTTACACACTGCGTGTATATTTGACTCATTTTAGCTGAGAGAAAATAAGATGACTGAAAATGAATATGGGTCATCACTCTTGTATTGCAGGTTATTCTGATTTACATTGATGTGCTTAAGTATATGATTTTTTTTAACAACCTGGAATATAAACTGACTTACTGGGATTAGAAGTTTATATATAATATAATATGGATGGGAGGGGTAGCAATATTATATATTTTGCAAAATTCTTTACAAATAAAGTGGATACGATATATTTTGCAAAAATTTTTACAAAATTCAAAAAAAAATTAAAAGTTGCAAATGTATTAGTATTCAACCCCAGTGCTATGAAACCACTAAATTAGCTCTGCTACAACTGTTTACTATCAGAAGTCACATATCCTGTCCTCAATATAAATCCACCTGTTCCTGGAAACACTGTGGCATAAAAATGACTGTCTAGAGGAGGGAGAGAGAGAAATGGGTGGGAGAATAATTTTAAAACTGTGTTCCGTTGCAGTTACAAATTACTTCATAAAAAATATCAGTAACATAATCCATGTATGAAAGTAATGTAATCTGATTATTTTTGGATTACTTCAATCTGTATTTCTGGATTACTTTTAATAGCATTCAAAACAGAGTTACTATGAATGCAGACTTTAATACACTGAAAAAGACACACTATTAGCTATCATTTACACATTTGAATCATGATGTAATATGAAGCAATGTGATAACATGAAATTAAAATGACCTTATACAGCCATAGGCATTGTTTCGACTCAGGACAACTGTCACTTGCAGTTAATGTCAAGCAACTGCTTGATACCGCACACAACTTCACCTTCACACGATTGCAGAGAGTAGGCTAATGTTTGAGAGGCAGGAATTTGGCCAATTGGACGTATGGTCCCCCTAACAAAAGCATTTCAGAGAACAATGTGTTCATTGCTACCAAATTAACCAAAATTTATTTATGCATGCACCAAGAGGTTGCTCACGTGAGCCACGACTGGCATTTCAGGGTACTCTGGATCCACATTGACCCTGACCAGGATAACGCACTTACTGTGGATGAGTGAATGAATGAATTTAAAAGTGTCTAGAATTATTTTTATTTGTCTGCTTGGTCCTGTTTTATTTTGAATTATTATTTAAAAATGTAAACTGTCACTACTTAACTACTGTATATGTCTATTCCTGTGCAAAAAAAAATCCAAAAACCTGCAAATAAATAAATAAAACCAACCTTTAAATCTAAAAACCTCAAGTTATTCAGTGAGAGATCGTTTCATTCACATGGCAGAAGCCAGACAGACAGATAGACAGAGTAACAGCAGGAGGGCAGGCACTGAGCATGAGAGCTGGCAGCGCTCAGAGGAAGCGCCAATCTCCTGCCAATTGGCTGATTTGGGTCAGTAGGTAATCACACTACTGGATCACAAAGAGCTCAGTCACAGATCATCACTGAAGGCCATGTGAGCCATGAGCACGTTCACAGAGCCAAGGATGAACAGAGGAGCAGTGGCACAGAGTAACAGAGACACTAAAAAGAATGTTCATCCTTACACACTCACACACATGGGTATATCCCAAGCGTTTGACAAAGTCCCTATTATAAAATGTTTAAAACAACCTAATATAGCATATTTAGTATGCAGTGCATGTTAGCTGATTTGCAAGATATTTCCGCACAGATGTCTATACACTAAGATGCTCAACAACTCTTATTTCATTATACAAGCCTGTGAACCTTGCATTTGTAAAAGATCGCGAACTGCCCACAGCTATTTCTTAGTTTTAGAGCTGTTGTATGAATTAACACTATTACACAGTGTGATATCCACGAAGACGAGTGTTTTTATTTTTCCCCTCAGCGAGTTGAATGTTTTTTGTTTGTAGGACACATCGTCACTTGAAGGACATTCAAAGCCTCTTAAGCTGAGCATTTAATCAGGCTAATACACCTGTTCATTCACACTGAAGTTCTCAGATAAACAGTAAAGACAAATAAACCTTATTTTGCAATTCCCCATACTGTACTTGAGTTGTTGAGGCTCTTTGGTTGTGTGGGAACTTTTTTTTTACTGTGCATTCAGACCTTGTATAACTTGACCATGCTTGTATGACTATAATCATGCTCCTCTGTCAGACTGTGCTGTAACCTGCTTTGGATGCTTGCATGGATCGCTTCGACAAAGACATAAGTTTGGAGATGAACAATGAGCATTGCGACATTGCTTGTAAGTCTGCTTTGCCCTATTTGTAAAAATACATGCTATTACATTTGTACAAATCTGGCTAATCTGGCTTTTAAAGCTTTAAATGGCTTAGCGTCTCTGTTCCTCACTGAATGTCTTCCTCTCTGTGCCTCAACACGTGACCCGAGATCTGCTAAATGTCGGCCTTGTAGAAACACGTACTGTAAAACACCAACAAAGTGAAGACACTTGATACTTCAAAACTGTGGAACTTATCACAGGCAAGCTAGTTACACCCTTTTAAAAACCATTTGAATATGTTTATCTTTAATTTGGCATTTAATTGAAAATACTTCCTCCATGTTATTCCTATAGTTTAAAATTCTTTTAAAAGATTATTCTTACCTTTCATTTTATTCTATAAACACTCCGTGGCCAATAGGAACACATGCACACCGATGCAATTATCTAAGTCAAGAGCTTCCGTTAATGGTAACATCAAAAAAAAAAAAAATAAACATTAGTGTTGGGGAAAATGTGATCTCAGGGACTTTGACCATGGCATGTTTGTTCCAGAAACTGTTGCTCTCCTGGGAGTGTCAAGCACAACAGTCTAGAGAATTTACACAGAATGGTGTGCAAAAAATACCGCTGAAAAACATCCAGTAAACAGCATTTCCGCACGCAACTTGTTGATGAAGACAGTCATGTCCAGACAGGATAGGAAGACTAAAGTGACTCAAATAGCCATTTGTTACAAATGGTGAGGAGAAAAGCATCTCAGAATGCGTAACATGCTCTACAACAGCAGAAAACCACATCAAGTTCTGCTTCGGTCAGCCAGGAACAGGAATCTGAGCCTTCAGTGGACACTATCAATGAAACTGAACAGTTGAACATTTGAAATATGGAAAAACTCCAAATAAAGTGGCTGGTTAGAGTATATGCATCATTTTATTCTACTGTATATTTGTGGACTTGCCAGTCTTGTTACGCTTCTGCTTGAACTATCATTTTGTGATTGTACATTCTATTACATTACTTTTTTATCATTTAAATTATACGACTTGTGTGTACAGCACTTTGGACTACCACATGTATGAAAAGCGCTCTATGAATCAATTGTATTATAATTAATTCTACAGCTGAATGTATTACCAATAGAGATCTTTGTGAACATTGCTGAATAATGTGACTGGGGCAAATGTGACTTGTAGCTTTATACATGCAAGAAAATGGTGAGGTGGACATACTGTCCATTTCTTCTGCACCAATCATGCTGCTGGAACAGTGTCAAATGAGTAATGACAAATGACTTGGTCTAACCTTGGATTTTACCACCGCTTGATCTAGAGAAATCTGTTTACATTTCGACTGGTGTCACAATGACAGGACACCATGATCTTAATGTTATTCTAGACATATCCTGCTCAAACTCTTTAGGAAGAGACTTCATGATCCTATTTGTCCTTTAAAAATGTGCAACTTATGATAGCAAGTCTTAGCAAGAATAACAAAACATTCCAAAGAAGCCAGAGGAAAGACATGTGACTTAGTCAAGGAAAGGGACACAGCATAAACACTTGGTTGATAAAGTCAAAGCAAATAAGTGTCACATGGGAAGAAAAAGAAAAGCTTTTTCTCTGTTTAATGATGGGGGAAACTAGGACAAAACATCTTTCGTGGAACATTTTATTGACGTTAACTCCGCTAAACGTTTATGCTTCCTTGCCTGTCTGCCTTCTCAGTGAAAATTTGACTACTTCTGAGCACCAAATAGTGAAAATATTACAGGCAGGATAAATACATCTCTACGTACTTCACTTTAACATTTGGGGCATCTTTAAAAACTACGTATATTGTCCCAGTAGGATCACTAACTAAAGACATGACCTCTAGCAGTTGGAACAGAAAGCACCACGCTGCTACTTTTTTCTCCCCGACAGATCATGGGAACGGGCTTCATGCCAAAGCAAGCACAAATGTACAATTTTTGAGACAGTGAAAGATGAAGGAGATCTTGAAAGAATGCTCTTCTGTGCAATCCGTTACTGTGCAACCCTCATAATCTGATGGATCACACAGATAAAACCTGAATCAAGTACATTGCAGTCTACATTAGGAGTCACACATTTCGCGCAGCTTTTGAGTGGACGCTAGATACTAGCTTCACCAGTACAACAGATTGTTTATGTGAAGGTCCATTCTCCCATCACACGCTGAAACAAACTTACACAAACATGGTTTTATTTTCCCAGCAAAGCTTGTGCCATTTCTCACTATGCTATTCACACATACCACAGGCACTGCTGGATTCTTGATTCGGATTGGTCACCATGTCTTGATTAAATTTCGATAACAACAACATGGTTCTGACAATGGACCGCCCAAATAATAATAAAAAAAAAAACAACATGTGTACATGTAGATTTAGTGAAGCTTTTCATGAAATGTTTACTATGGAAGAATGGGCGGCTGTGGCTTAGGTGGTAGAGCGGGTTGTCCACTAATCGTAGGGTTGGCGTTCGATTCCAGGCCCACATGACTGCACATGCCGAAGTGTCCATGGGCAAGACACTGAAACCCAAGTTGCTCCCGATGGCTAGTTAGCGCCTTGCATGGCAGCTTTGCTACCATTGGTGTGTGAACAGGTGAATGAGACACAGTGTAAAGTATTCGGCCCCCTTGAACTGTTCAACCTTTTGCCACATTTCATGATGCTCTCTGTGCTTTAAACGGACCTCTGAGACTATCACAGAGCAGGTGCATTTATACGGAGACTTGATTACAC
>JAFFST010054308.1:210628-233663 GCA_022414735.1 Noturus placidus
GGCCTGAAATGTGGCAAAAGGTCGAACAGTTCAAGGGGGCCGAATACTTTCGCAAGGCACTGTAAGTGTGCCATTTACCATTTATTTATTTTACTTAGCATTTCTAAATAAAAGTCTTCAGTGTCAGTACTTTGTAGCAGTCAGAAGTAAAAATAGAACTACGTTTTCTGACACTGGAAATTCTTCAGCATTTTGTGGTTTCTTGGTAACATGACAAGCTTTTTTTTTTTTTTTTTCTTTTATTCGCCTTCGAGAGAAAAATGACTGATGACTGTGATGTTATTTCTAACTGTTAAAATGTGAGTATTAACAGGAACTAACTTGTTTGGAAGTTCCACTAGATTAAATGGACAAAATGGATGACGTGTCATTCTTCACTAAATAACAAATTGTTACTGTTGTCAAATTGTTGTGTAAAAGAAATAAAACACTTCACTGTTACAAGAAAATAAAGCAATCCATAGTTGCTCAATTTCCCTAACAGCACTCTCTTTTGGTTACTTATAGACTAGGTAAGCAGCAATTGCATTTTCTTATTTTCAATTAAGATTATCACTGGTCACCTGGAAGTGAATCAGTACTGACATTAACTGGGTCTACTCTGCAAGTCTCTGTTGTTAAGATATGTAAAATGTCTCCCTGTGTGTTCTTTTCTTCCCCATGTACATGATCCGTGTTATGTCAGTCAGCATCACACATGTTCACAGCATAAAATATGTCAGTGGATCAAACCAGAAAATAAGTTCTGAATGTTTCAAGATGATATAAGCCTCGCCGATACTGAACGGATTTGTGTGTTCCTAAGAAATATGCTTAGTTCTAGAAAAGGTCCATCGTTGGGTGTAGCAAATAGGTAAATCCAAAGCATAGCTTTAGTCAAAAAACGTCTACTGGAGTCTCAGCATTGATAAATATACCACAGAGAGCAATGTTTGATGATGTTTAGTAACATGCTTAATCAGACAAGTATATTTTACATATCAACAGCCCTAATACACAGATGATTCGAAAAAAATAAATAAAAACAAACAGAGTGTACAAATAAGTACCTGGAAATAAGATTCATGTGTGACTCCCTCCCATCTCCAATAACATAATGTTGCTAAAGAGCTGTTAACATTGAGCAGCAATTAATGACCTACGATATAGATTCATACTAGACTATACAGCAAGGTGTGTATTCTTAGTAAGGTGTTGAGCCACCATGAGATGCCAAAACAGTTTTAATACTCCTGGACATTAATTCTAGAAATCTCTGGAACTGTACTGGAGGAATAAACACCATTCTTCTAAAATATATTCCCATAGTTGGTGTTTTGATGAAGGTAGTGGTGAGGTCAGTTTAACACATTGCCCCCCCCCACCCCCAACCCATCCAGGTGTTCAAATGAGTGAAGATCTGATGACTATAAAAGATTAGACCATGTAATTCCCAACAATTTTATCCTTTATCCATTTTAACCACTCAATGACCCCCCGTGTCTTATGGATATAGGCGGGACTTCTTAGAAAAGAATACTCCCATCAGGATACAAATGTTACATCCAATGCTGTATTTGCAGTGGGTGAAGTGGACTCAAACCATGCCAGCAAAAAAATAAACAAATAAACACCAGTTTTCCCCTTTGATCTGTCATCCATCTGTACCTCGCTGTAAATAAAAACCCACTGTAGAAGGGAGAGGGGCGGGGGTGTCGGTGGGGGAAAAATGGATTAAATATTTTTAGTAATTTGACCATGAGACTGCCAAACACACTCAGCTAGAGTGTCTGAGATTAGTCAGGATGATCACGGCAAAAAAAAAAATAAATAAATAAACCCACACACACACACACACACATTTAGAGGTTAGTGTCAAGTATCACAAACACAATATGTTGCAATTACAATTTACAAATTCTATTTGATGCAGCGGTCATATGACTACCATATGACCAGATTTTTATTTTACCCAGCCTTTTATAATTAAGTTCAAAAGTCAGAGTCTCACTAAGTTAACAAGGAAGCAAACACTGCAGAAACTTTCTTTAAAATGCCAATAAAGTCAGCAAAAAGGGCAATTTGCATTTTCTATAGAATCCAGAACACTTTGCTCATCTATTTAATAACCCATTATTGCTCTCAGCCGCTTTTCTCAATCCCATTTTCTCCTTTGTTTTGTGTAAGAGAAACAATTTCTATTAGTGGTGCATTTTAAGAAGCCTTTAAATCAATTGAAAGATCAGATTTGTGGAAACTCACCAGCTACTGATAGGCAGCTGGAAACAACAGGCAGCACAAATTGTTAACCTTTATGTGCAGATTTCTACAAATTATTGCCCAAGTAATAAAATACCCCAAGAAAATATACAGCTTTGACTGAAATCATTTGCAATTCTCTAACAATTTGACTTGTAGCACTATCGGAGATCGAAAACTTTAAAACAGTATGCGTGATTGCTGCAAATGAGTTGCTGCTTTTTTAAATCACTTAAGATTCAATAAGTGTAGTGGTCATCATTATTCCAAACAAATGCAGGAGACCAAATACCTAAAAGACTCTGAGCACTGTGACCAGCCCATTCTGTCAAATGCAGCTGGTCCGAGTATCAGGGTTATTGCTTTTATGGTTTACATGCTTATTTTATTCATATAATGTAACGGTGGTTCTGAACACATAAGGTGCCCTCCACTAATATTGGCACCCTTGGTAAATATGAGCAAAGAAGTCTGTAAAAAACTGTCTTTATTGTTAAACCTATTGAGCTTTTGTTTACAAATCCACAAACATACTCTTCTCTCATGGATATGAAAACAATTGCAAGCACAACACAGGTTTATCCAATATAGATATTCGTTAAATACAGGTGTGCAACAGTTATTGGCACCCTTTAGTCAATACTTTGTGCTACCTCCTTTTGCCAAGATAACAGCTCTGAGTCTTCTCCTATAATGCCTGAGGAGTTGGATCCCAATGGTAAGGGATTGGAGACCGTTCCTCCATACAGAATCTCTCCAGATCCTTCAAATTTCGAGGTCCATGCTGGTGGACTCTCCTCTTCAGTTCACCCCACGGGTTTTCTATGAATTTCAAATCAGGCGACTGGGATCATCATTGTCCTGCTGGAAGATCCAAATACGGCCCATTTTAAGCTTTCTGGAAGAGGCCGTCAGGTTTTCATTTAATCTCTGTTGATATTTGATAGTCCATGATGCCATGTATCCTAACAAAATGTCCAGGTCCTCTGGCAGAAAACCAGCCCCAAAACATTAAAGATCCACCGCCATATTTAACCGTGGGCATGAGGTACGTTTCCATAAGGCTACCTCTCTGTGTGCTCCAAAACCACCTATAGTGTTTATTGCCAAAAAACTCTATTTTGGTTTCATCTGACCATAGAACCTGATCCCATTTGAATTTCCAGTAGTGTCTGGCAAACTGAAGACGCTTGAGTTTGTTTTTGGATTAGAAGAAGAGGCTTTTTTCTTGAAACCCTTCCAAACAACTTGTGGTGATGTAGGTGACTTCAGATTGTAGTTTAAGAGACATTCTGACCCCAAGACTCATCCAGCTTCTACAATTCTCCTGCTGTGATCCTTGGATAATTTTTGGCCACTCAAACCATCCTCTTCACAGTATAGATAAACGTCTAATTCCAGGTTGATTCATAACATTCCCACTTGACTGGAGCCTCTTAATTATTGCCTTGATGGTGGAAATGGGCATTTTCAATGCTTGTGCTATTTTCCTATAGCCACTTCCCATTTTGTGAAGGTCAACAACCTTTTGCTGCACATCACAGCTATATTTCTTGGTCTAACCTAATCTTATGAATGACTAAAGGAATTTGGCCTGTGTTACCTCATGTTTATATGCCTGTGAAACAGGAAGTCATGGTTGAACAATTTCCTGTTCCTACTCACCCAGGTGTACTAAAAAAAAATATCAATAGGAATATACTTCAAATATATTTTCCCTCATATAAATTCAAAGGGGTGTCAATAATTGTTGCACACCTATATTTAGCAAATATATTTTTTGAATAAACCTGTGTGCATTTGCAATTTTTATATATCCATGAAAGCAGAGTATTTTTGTGAATTTTGTGAACATAAGATCAAAAAGTGAAACAATAAAGACAATTTATTGAAACAGCCTTTTTTACTCATATTTACTAATATTAGTGAAAGGCACTGTATAAAGGGTGCAGTTTTAATCACTCATGTTAAATAATGAAGTCTAAATTAGACTTAAATAATGAAGTCTGAAAATAAATTGCCTGCATGGCAAACTGCAGAACCCAAATGCATGGCTGAACTAGTGACCTCCTCTAAAATAATCTTTACACAAGCCAGGCTTCAAGAGACTTCCTCTTTTATCAACATAACCATAATTTAGAGGACACCAACCGCATGACATTGCACTAACTTTTTTTTCATTAATATGGAGTCGGCTGGATTAATCTGTAACCCTTCATCCCAAAAGCACAGTGTGATGGAGAGTGGTGACATTTGTGTCCTCAGGTGTTCCCGTCATGACAGGAATACAAGTGAGACATTGTAGCTTGTAGGATTGTTTGATCTGTCCGCAGGAAAAATGTCCTTTTCTAAATTTAAAATATATGTTAATATCTATTAAATATAATAATATATATTTATATATTAAACTGAGACTATTCATGTGCACTGGGATTAAGGTTAGGTGTTGGGTATAAATGAGGCTAAGATTAAGATGATCTTGATACAAAGAGATCAAAGCCATAGTGTATAGGATTTTTCGTCAAAATTTAAATTAATTAATTTTTAAAAAAGCATATACTTCTTGCGTCAGGGAACATTCTAATACGATGTTCCCGAGCTTCTGTGATTCACTTGGACAATCCTGTATTAGTAATTCACAGTCAGAGCTGTATTAGGCTGTGGCTCAGAATTGCCAGAAAATTTGCATGCATGCATCAGCGCTGATGTATCAATCATCAGCATGCCCCAAGTTCAGGCACAAAAGAAGTGCGCTACATGCTGACTGGAAGGAGCCACAGACAGTAGGGTATACTACATTGTAAGAAAAATAAAAGGATTCAGGACTGGTAGCATACAAATGCTATCCTGCTAAACAGGTTCTCTAATTTGGTGGGATGCTAATGAACAGCAGATATAATCAGATTATTCAGCATTGCTGTGTAGTTTGTACTGATAGGTGATGAGCTAAAGAACCAAGAGCAAGTCAGATTAATGGCAGCTGTTGGAACATTTCTCTGCAGTTTTAGAAATTTAGCCGTGTATAACAGCCCCTGGTCTGTCTCAGGGAAAGCCCCTACATTCAGCCCGTGGCCCAGCGCACTCTGTGAGATAACTAAGGAGCAACCCTTTTTCCTTCAAACAGAGTATAAGTTTTCCCATCAACTTATATTTTTTAGCTACATACCTAACAATAGCCGACGTTCATTGATGAGAGTTTATTGATCACAAACATTAGAGTGAAATTATCTTCTTCACATTCCTCAGCATTTCAGGAAGCTGGGGTCAGAGCGCAGGGTCAGCCATGATACAGCACGGGTTAAGGGCCTTGCTCAAGGGCCCAACAGTGGCAGCTTGGTAGTGCTGGGGCTTGAACCCCCGACCTTCCGATTAGTAACCCAGAGCCTGGAAGTGCTGGGGCTTGAACCCCCGACCTTCTGATCAGCAACTCAGAGCCACCACTGCCTTGGCACTGATGTAAGCTATGCGCACAGAATAAGTACAGGCACTGCTGATTGATCAGTCGAGAATAGCTAAAAGCTCATGTTGAGAAGTTTTGCTTTTTCACTAGGTACTCAATAATTGTGACAGTCACACTCATGTGCACAATATATAATGTTTCATACTCAAAAACACTTCTGTAATAATGAATGAATAGATCGATTGCATCTACACCGCATACTACAGTAATAAATATCCGTCTACACCACTGGCATCATCCCTATTTAGGTAAACTACTACTTAGTGTGAATTATGCTTTGGTTTGGGACACAGCCTTGAATTCTATTTGAATGTGTGCACCCACGGCCATGATAAGCACAAATGGTGTTATGTTAAGAATTGTCCATCCAATAGCTTTTTCTACTAATAAGGGTAAGAATCTGACATCCTGTATCTTACAAAGTTCATTTTTTGGCAGCGAACATCACATTTACTAAACTGTAATCTGATCTCTGATGTGCACTGTTAAATAAAGGGTACAAGCAGATTAATGCTGGAAGCAATCTTTTACCTGACAGCTCTGTCAGCAGTTAAATTGTTAATTATTAATTGAGACTGAAGTCCACCTGCTCTTCTGCTGCTGGAAACCCGAGTCTCCAAAAGCACAGAGGCTTTGTGGTCTCGCTTAAAGCCTTAATATCAGTCGAACTTATGTCACTGTGGTAGCGAATGTGATAAACCACAGATATTGCCAATGAATGTCACAATTGGACATCTTAAGTAATCCTGTAAAGATTACTTTGCAGATACTGAAAACTACACAAGAGTAGAAATGCAGAAATTGCAAAAGTGGCATTTATAAATGTTTCTGAAAGTCATGATGCATGGCTTCTTTTATTGGTAGTGAAAAATTGCAAGAGATTTGAAACTGTGAGAATCTAAATCACACGATCATCAAAAAAAAAAGACAAGCATTAAAGAGTCAGAGAGCCTGGAGCTAAATGGTACAGGCCTGCTTAGCACTGAGCCAAAGCTAATGGGATTATTACACTGCTCTATCGTTCACTGCAAGAACATTGTCCCTGTCAGCTACACAAAATCCCATTAACACCACCTTTCTCTGCCGTAACATGGGTTCGGGAAGAGCGTTCAAACAGCCGAAGAGGCCGATGCTGAGCTAGTAGTGACCGCTTGAGTCCTGGATGCACAAGTCATCAGATACATACCGATACTGATACTGATACTTCAACATAGCATTTGATTAGAGAAGTGAAAGCACTTCAAAGCTACCAACATCAGTTTGCAAAATCTGTTTCATTCCACCTCAAATTGGTGGAAAATTCCTGCCAGATTTCAAATTGTTTCAGATTTTTTTCCCCCAAATACCATTACTAAAATACTTCTATGTGATTGACTGTTTGCGCCGTTTATAAATGTTTGGTGGAAAATTCTAACCAGTAGAAGTAGCAGAATAAACTGAACCTCCACTCATTAAGAAATGAAAGACATCCATGCAAAAAAAAAAAAAAAACAGTCACAAAGAAATGTGCAGTACAAAAACAGATGACTCCTCCCCGCCACAATCCACCCCACTCCCCCCCAAAAATGTGGCGCCACGACTAGCTAAACTTCATTTGCATTCACCAAATTCTTTGCCCAAACATGGGCCATTTATGCTTTAAGAGAGTAGGAGACGTGTGTTTTCCTGAAAGGAATGATAGGTATTATTTCTACTCTGTCCAAACACATTAAGCCTTAACCTCCCCAAAAAGTACTGATACTATTCTCTGGCACTTCATCTGCAAAGACCAAACAAGGCCTTGTTGACTGGAAACATCGGGGTACAGCCGAGATGGGCAAACACGCTGAATCCAGTATGCCAAAACATTGGGCACCTACACTGCTTCCTCCCAGACAGCAGCTATAATAAACAGTGACCTGGAGATGGTCTGAGCTGATAAAAAAAAAGTTGAATAAAAATAGCACATACACAAGTATAATGAGGAACGAAGCATGCTCAGATAAAAGTAGAAAACAAATGAAAGGGGGGGGGGATCAGTACAACTTCATGAAAAGGAGCTAGTCTGAAAAACTAGTGAAGATCTACAGATGCATTGAACCTTTTTTTAGAACAATGTAAATTTAGAAAATTTAAATAAAATAAACGAGCACAGCCAAATTTGACATTATTTTAATAGTGAATGTCAGGCATCCTAAAGTGATTGAGACGGAAATAATAATCCTATATGACCTTCTTGATGACTGGAATCAGTAGATCAGACGGATCAATGTATCCAAAATATCAACTCCAATCTGACTCCAATCTGATACTGACCCGGTGTTTTAGATCATACTCAGCCTCAGATTGGTGCATTAGTGCCTAAAGTCTATGTGTAGTTGTAAATTAGAGGAAGATTTGGGGTTTAATCTTGAAGACATTTCTCTGCTCAACTCTTCTGAATGTCTCAAAATTATAAAAAAAAAAAATCAATAAATAATCCAGCAGCCTATTACTAGCATAGATGGAAGTAACAAACTATTTTTACTGTACTTAAGTCTGGTTTTTAAGCATTCGTACTTTGAGTTTTTCCCAACCTTCAGAAGAAAAATCTCTATGTTCTACTTGCTACTTTCATCACTAAATATAATAAAATATAATAAAAGTTATATATGTGTAAAGTCCTACACTGATTTTAAGCATCAGAGAGCTTCAATGAGCTTTATATAAATTCTTACCAACTAAAATTTAACAGATGTGCCAGCAAGTCTGTTAATCAGTACAGTTTGTATTGTGACACATAGATATTAGCATTCAACTAGTTTATATATTCAGTTAATATAATGACTTAATTCACTTTTTTGGAGAAGGGGATACTAATTTACCATCAGTAACTACTTGAGGCAGTGTCCTACTTGAGGCAGACATGTTTTTTGGGGGGTGAAATTTTCATGTACTTTCATACTTGAAGTAATTTGGAGAATTGAAACTTTACTTTAGCTCTAGGGGAAAAAAAATGTCCACTTTTTCCAGGGAAGAATTTGTGCACGTTGATCGGACATGCTGAAGTACAATGTTTCATTCAAGTAAACAACACCACCTCATGATGTTTTCAAGTCACATCGGAAAGATCGTAGTTATGACTTGAAAAGCACATGAACGCCACCACAAAGGCGTAATTACGAGTGGGAAACTTGGGATTTAGAGTTAGGGGCGTGCCAGTAAGAAAACATGGTGGAATCACTTGATGCAACGTCTGTAATTTATGGTAAATGGGTTACAATTGAATGTTTACTCATCTCAGAAGCTGATTTCAGTTATTACACATTTGGCATATGCAGCAAGTTATTGTCAAGCTTTTATATTGACAATAAAACAAGCTAACTGCCTGCACAAAATATGATATTGCACAATTACAATATAATATGTAAAGTTTACTGCGGCTTCATAACTTTTTTTTTTTTTTTAACTATAAAAACACACCTGATGCGCATTCCATGTGCATCTACTTCTCTAGAAGTAGAGTTAAAAAAAACTTGCTGTACTTTTTTGTAGTTAATTAAGAGAAGGTACACCGTCATCTTGCTCCAATCAAGGTGACCTGAACGTACTTGACGTCACTATTGCAACTTCCCAACTCGTAAATACGAACTTGCCAGGAAGACTTGAACGCAGAGTGATACACTGAAGAGGTGTAGCCTGGGCACCTGGGACAAGCAGGTCAGCCCCAGGATGTGCTGTTAGTTTTTCATTCAAACCAGAAACCGAAAAAAGAAGACCTCCTTATTAACTTTCACAAATATAAAAAATGTTTTCATTTGGTATGCAAGTTTAAAGTTAAACTAAAGCTAAAGTAATGCCAAAGTACAGCTCAGAAGTTGTCATAACTCTTCTGCTAGCACAAAACACAGTCATCTCACTGTTAAGATGATAGCTGGACTCGGATATCTTTCATACTAGAATAGAACATATCCAAAATCTTTGCCAACGACTTGCTGACTTTTTGGCAAAAGCACAAACAACGTTCGACTAGCTCATGCACTCATTCGTTTCCATTAACCTGCAATAATAAACGAGCAAGCTAACTCACCATATGTTATAACATTACATAAGCTACCACTTTTTAGCCTAATCATGCTTCCAGGCAACCAAAATATGGGAATGGCAAGCACACTGGAGCTTTTAGTTGCCTGGTGGGCTAGCTAATAAATGTATGACTGCAGTGTTTACGGAAAGCTGACTGCTGCTCTTTTTGATGTGCTCTCTCAACAGACGTATAACCAAAAAAAAAAAAAAAGAAAGACATAAAAAAGAAAGAAAAAAAAAAATCCAGATGGCCAACTTAAACCATCAATAATAAACCATATCTTTGTATATTTAATGTCTTCAAATTGCCCAGTTAAAAAAAAAAGCACTTCCAGATGAACGTACGTAGCAAAGAGTCCACATACCATAGTCCATTAGTGGCTCTCTGCTTTTCAATAAGTGTACCACTGATCAAAGTATCCAACAGGTGCATTAAAACAAATACACATGCATTTGGTTAAAAGGAATGTAATGTACACACAAACTCAACTAACAGCAGACCCATAACAGGATCTACAAAAAAACAACAAAAAAGAAACGGTGACTTGTCCTGGCATCTGAGAAGCAAATGAAGAAAAGCAAACACAGAAAATATCATGTACGGTATGGTACAAATGGAAATAGAAGTAGGAAGAATATATAAGTATATATGGTGTCCAGCATTAAAAATACATACATTAAAGGCACAGCATGCAAATGAGGATGGCAGTCATTTATAGGAACTACTTATTTACAAAATATCTTTGCCAACCATATATATATATATATATATATATATATTCCCAGATTTGAACGGAAACCTAAAGCACGCACAAATGTGTTTCACTGACAGTATGAAAAAAACATCAAATATTAAGAGACTCTTAATATATATGATTTAAAACACATGAGAAATGAGTTAAATACAGCATTCAAAGTTGTCACTGGAAAAGTTTGCTTTACAATAAAAGGAAGGCTGCTATATTTCTGATTACAGTGTATTTAGTTTTTGTCGACTCAGATCAAATATTTCATTACAGAAAGTAAAATATAAAGCAAAGCTTATGAATAATATAAAAAAATGCAGAGACGAGGCCCTTTTAAACACGTCATTCAAACCTGACATTGTTGAAGGTTATTACACATTAAGTATACAAAAGAAAGCTGACCTATTTTCAATTAGTATGTGACAGAAATGTCCACTTTGCCCTGCTCAACCTGATAACGGTCAGAAATGGCATATTAATGCAACCCGTTATACGCCATGATGCACTGCTGTTCTAAAGCAGTCAAGGGAGCGCAATCCACTCCAGCTAGTAAATCATTTCATGCCTAAACACATGAACAAGTCTGCTATCTCCATACCACATCACAATGAATGAAACCTGTCCCAGCTTACAGCCCAGCACCCAAACACATCCCCATCCTTTCTACATTAGCAAAGAGACAAAGACAGACAGACACAGAGAGAAAATAAGTGAGAAGGTGAGACTGAAATGGAGAAGATGCATACAGAGTTCAGCATAAAGAACTGTTAGGTACTCACAATGTATCCCGTGTGTGTGTGTGTGTGTGCGCGCGCGTGTGTAGCCTTATGAGCAAGCCTCTCAGTATGGCTTTAGTGAGGAGGATCCACAGGCAGGCCCTTATGCTGTTCAAATGACTCATACACAGTCTTCCTCCTGCACTGTGCAGCCACAAGGAGGTAAACATTTCCAAATATGGAAACAAAAATGGTAGAAAAAATTGGGGGGCAAAAAATTGATTCAGCTTGCTCTTGCTGCCTGGAATGCCACTCACTGGCCACGCTGGCCAAAGTCACTTGGAAGCCAAATGTGTGGTTCATAGCGTCTGCAATGCTGCCAGGATATGGCTGATAATTGTGCAGGGCTATGAGAAAGGCAGTGGCTGCATCCGAAACTGCATACTTGCCTACTATATAGTAGGTGAAAAGCAATAAAAGCAGTAAAAATCAGTGGAGTAGTATGTCCGAATTCTCAGTAGGCGAGAAACAGTAATACCCAGATGGCGTAATGCTTTTGCAGTATGCAACCAATGCACACTACGTAAGTCACACAATACCATGATGCAACGGGATTGATGTGGACGAGCTCAGGAAAAAATAAATAATAATTAAAATAAATAAATAAATAAATAAAATACAAATCGCTGAAGACAGCGTTGGCTCTTTTTAGGTATTAAACCTTGGTTAAATAGGACATGTTTAACAATACCCAAATAAACTGTTAACTCCTTTAAGATTTTTCTGTTTATGCTGACATCGAAGGTCACATCACAATGCTAACATGGCGGATGTAGTATGTCCGGGATTGTATTCAAACATAGTGATTAGTTTGTACTGTTTAAACAGCCGTGCAGTACATCAAACGCAGAACGTACTGTCAAAGTACACGATTTCGGACGCAGCCAGTCTGGTCAGACCCGAGTACATCATAGCGGACTTCAAGAAGCATAACGCATGCAAACATGGCATGTAGACACAGACCTAACCAATCACACATCCTTGACATAACTGCAAGCCCTTGCCATGTGCAAAGGTGCATCTGCCTGAACACGTCAGACACATGCAGTCAAGGGCATAACCATGGTATGGACATTGGGGGTCCAAAACCAGAACTGACGTTAGCCTAGCCTACATCGTGAGTGTGCAAATATCAAAAGTTAATTGACGTTCTTAAGAACAAACCAAGCCATGGTATGATGCCTTCTATACTAAGATAAGGTTACCTACTATTTAGTGATCTAGTTACTTACTATATGAAAATGTTCTGCAGTACTTTTCTACACATGTCTGCTGTCTCCATTTCTTACAGACTGAGCTGCTAAAATATATCAACAAACTTGTGTTGAGTACGGGTGCAACCAAGTGTACAATGGGGGGGCACACACCTATTTTCCTTAACAAACAGAAATAGACATAAATAAATAGAATATATGAAGAAAAGACAGATCCGTTGGCAGGGTTCATTAAATGGGGACAAAAAGTATTTTGTACTGTATATTGGGGGGGGGGGCACGATCCCCCCCAAAGAATGCGTGGTTACGCCCATGCATGCAGTGTATTGAACCGGCACATTCTCACACCGATCACTTCAAAATTCCACAATCCTGTTTGGTTTGGCTGATTCAGCATAAACGTAAAGCTTTGTGTATGTGTGTGTGTGTGTGTGTGTGTGTGTGTGTGTGTGTATACTGCAGAAAATCTGAAGGATCTGGCCAACTATAGAAGCTGTTGTTGCCCTCATCAATCAAGCTGAGTGCTTAGCGGACTACAAGCATTCTGTAGTTTCTCATCAGGGCACAAAAATGCTTGGCACCACAAGAAAGGCCAAACATCACCATTTGTGCTTTTTCTGTCTATGCGTGTATGAAAGAGAAGAGAAATATAGCGTGAGCACACCTCTCTACTCTATTTATTACTTCTGTGCTGTTATTATTACGTAGGATTACCTCCATCTCTACACTTATTACGTGCAAAAAGTGGCACGTCAGCACAGTCTTACCATTTGTCATGTTTAAGACTTGCGATTAAGCAAGCAGGCTCACAGAGGAAGTGCAATCTCATAATGGTAAATGGAAATGCTGGCACACCATACAAGATGAACAAGACGTGGCCGCTTATATAGCAACTTCGATATACAAACGTATAGTAAATTAAAGGAAAACCGACAGCCCTGTTACACTTAAAGAGAAAAGGCAGGAAGAGTCATCTGTCCTGTTTTTGCTACGATGAAACATTTCTGTCATGATGGGAGCGGTTTCTTCCTGGATATCCCCACCCCCATCCACAGGGCACGAGGAGGCAATGAACGGGTTGATTAGGATGAAAATCATATGCTCTGGCTTTCACAGTTGCCAGATCTCAACCCAGCTGAACACCAATGGGAGATGTGGAAGCAAAGTGTTCAACACCACCATCAAAACATCAGCTGAGAAAAATATCTTATCTTAGAGTGGCGTTTGTTCCTCCAGTACAGTTCAACAGACTTGTGGAATCATTGCCAGGGTGCACTGAAGCTGTTCTGGTGCCTCAAGACCTTACTAAGACACTTTTATCACAATTTTTTTCTTTTCATTTTAATTTGTCACATGACTTATAACTGCATAACTGATCGTGTTCACGATCATAACTGATGTTATTTTTTAAAAAATGAATAAATATTTTCCTTTTTATATTAAATTTTCATTGCACTTGAAATGAAGTTACAAATACATCCAATGTGACAGTGGGATTATTTCTCTTCAGTCATTAGAAAACTGACTAAATAGTGTTTCACTTTCGAGCAAAGCTAAAATAAGTCTTTCTCGACTGAAACCACAGACGGGGGTTTTCAAAGGTAATAACAACCCGTTTCTAGAAAGGTTAAAGAGTGTCGGAGCAAGTGACTTCAAGTGATTACGGACATGCAATTACCTGTGGCCTGGCACTCCCTTTAAGGCTGGTCAGGAGAGGCCTTAACACACACTTAGAAACAGAAAACAGATTCAACTATTCGAGTACGGGACAAACATATTAACGTTTCTAATCCGCAGGCTCGTGTGAGCATGGGTACCAATGCCAAGCAAATGAAAGCCTCTGTAATGCTAAAGAGACACACTGTTCTGCCATGCCAGGAAACCCGAAGCGAAATCTAATAAGTATCTAGCGTATCAGAAATCACGGGGTCATATTTATCATCACTTATATAATCGTAGAGCACCAGGCACACACACACACACGGACAATTTAGTGTAGCCAAACCACCTATGTGCATGTTTTTGGGATGTGGGAATAAACCCATACAAACACAGGAAGAACATGCGAAACTCCACTCCAGTAACCCGAGCTAAACCAAACACACTACACCAGAAAAATATTAGGAATACTTGTGATTTATGCCATTGTACAACAGCTGTTAAACTGAGATTATAACTATGAATCCATGACTGCTGTGGATTAGAGAGGTATACAACATATAAGAAAAAAAAATTCCATACCTCTAAAAGGCTCAGGTCTTCAGCAACAATCCTGCACTGTCTTCTGGACAAGGCCTGATTAGATGCACATGGACACCTGATGGCAGATGAAAGAAAATGTATTAAATTCAATTTGAATGGATCTTTTTTTCAATCAACAGAATAAGCAAGAAAATACACAATCAAAAGCTAGTTACTGCCACATGTTGCATTTATTCATTGATCTCCAGTGAGTGAGGACTGGGTGATCGCATCAGTGAATAAAATAAAATAAAAAAATAAATAAATAAATAAAAAAAACCACAAGACACTATTGACTCAACTGTCAGTTAAAAGTAGCACCAGACACAGAAAGACATGAAGACTTTATTCTAACACTTGAACCAAGAACAGAACAGGAGATGAGAAACTTAGCTATTTTCATCGATGAAAACCTCATCTAACGGACAGCTTGTCCTTCCCAAGTGATTTCATATATGTAATCTCACAGCACACTTGCGTATGTCAAAGCAGACTGTTCTTTCATTACATCCTTAATCACCTCCTTAGGTGATTTCCTTATTTCAATCATCCTACAGCTCATTCCATTTCAGTCGACAGAGCAGGACTCGAGCTTATAACCGTTTAACCAAAGAACAGCAAAAAATATGGTACTAGTACAATTTAATGGAAAGCACATTATAGGGTTAAACTGAAACTATCCATCCATCTATTTTGTCACCCTTAACGGGGTGCCAACCAATGGCAGGTCACAATTACACACACATTTACACACCAGTTCACACACTGTGGACGTTTTGGTAATGTCGATCAACACATGTTGATTGGCGGGTGGGGTGGGTGTGGCTCAGTCGGTAGAATGGGTTGTCCACTCATCGTAGGGTTGGCGGTTCGATTCCCGGCCCGGATGACTCCACATGCCGAAGTGTCCTTGGGCAAGACACTGAACCCCAAGTTGCTCCCGAAGGCAAGTTAGTGTCTTGCATGGCAGCTCTGGTACCATTGGTGTGTGAGTGTGTGAATGGGTGAATGAGACACCCTTTCAAAGCGCTTTGGATAAAAGCGCTATATAAGTGCACCATTTACCACGTCTTTGGACTGGGGGAGGAAACCGGAGTACCCGGAGGAATAGGAGGCACTGGGAGAACATGCAAACTCTGCACGCATGGCGGGGGCGAAATTCAAACCCCCAACACTGTAAGTGCAAGGCAACCGTGCTAACTACTATATCACCATGCTCCCCTGAAACAAAGTATTTCATGGTAAATCTTTGGCCATACTGTAAAACCCTTGTCCATCCTCCCAAAAACCTCTCATGCCCACTGAACTGTGTATTTATCATCATTCTAATTCCTTCTCAGTCCTAATTCAAATTCATATATTCAATTTGATTCGAATTCCCTTAAATACACAACTTTTCAGTCTAGTCTGATGTTTTCCACACAGTCACAGCCTCATATGCTTACACTAAGACCATCACGGTTACCTCACCAATTACTTTTTTTTTTTTTAAATAGCGATTCAATTGCACTCTATTACAGTTATTTATTTATTTTTTAACCCAATCAAGTTTATTACTACAGGGTGTCCCAAAAGTCTCCATACATTGGGGAAATTAACACTTTTTAGCAAAAGGTCTTCCAATATACTTAGTTTATATTGCATTTTTTTTCCCCGACAGCATTTAAGAACGTATTTGACAAAAGAAGAAATTGTTCAAATCATGCTCATGGCTGGATCAGGAAGCTGTCGCAAGGTTGTGATGGACTTTAACAGGAAACATGGCGAGCACATCACACACGAAACACTACAATGCTGCCAAACGAATTAACAAATTCAAAAAGACTGGAAGTGTTGCGGACCAACCGAGAAGAAGTGCATGTTCACAAATATCCACTGACAAAGGCACAACCGGCATGGTGCTGACAAACATAGTCCCCTGATTTTTTGGACACGCTGTAGTACTGGTGGTTCTTGTCCCTTTTGCATCGTGCTGTCACTCCCAAAATACATAGGGTCTTTTTTCCAACCTCCTCCCTGTCTCTACACACGGCACGTGAGCACACTAAAAACCCTTTGGCTGTATAACCTGTATAATGTTGCTACCTCTGCTGCCAACCCTAGCATATCCAAAACTTTTGTACACTACAGTTATCAAACGCACAGAAGAAAATGACACTGCTGACCAGAAAGAAACATAATTACTAGCTTATCTATTCTCACTTATAACAACAATGCGATTCTGACAATTTAGCGATTTTATAAAAGTCCATCCCAAACAAGTCTTTCTAATAAAGAAAAACAATTTGAGGATTTGATCTTTTTGTGCAATGAGACCTCTGTGCAAAGATTTTGTAATACATTTCCTTTTCCCCACTGGGTTGTGCGTTTTTAAATGGCTAATCATTAACATGATAAGATCATGCCTTCACGCTAGGTAATCATACCATGAAAATTCCAAATACCCCCATCAGTCATTTCAGTAGAGTACACCCTACCTTACACATTATATGATAATATTCAACATTACATTGCCCTTTGTTCATTTAACATAGACTATTAGGAGACTTTAAGAGAGCTTATAACTTGTTCGTTAGCTGTAGGACACATCTCTGCATTGCTATGTTTCAGGATTGTACAACAAGTTGACAAGTTGATTAATTAGTAGCATTTCAGTCAGCCAACTAATTGCTTGGGGCTGATGAATATACAAGGTCCTATCAAACATCTATGCGAAACATCCAACACATTGTTTGCATTTAGGATGGGACAGCGATATGGATATAGAAAGAATCCTACTTCTCGACCAACACAAAGCTAGAACAGACAGCACACAGGCAAATGAGCTTCATATCAGAATATACAGACCAACCAAGAAATGCAACAAAAAACTCATCATGACAGCCTTGTAGGCTAAAACTAGTGGGGAAAGTCTTAATATCATGAAGTAGCCTTCATTTCTTTGAAGCAATCTCCTCAGTTGTATCACTAAAGTCAATACTATTAAAGTTAAATGGCTCATACAATGGTTTCGCTTTCTTTTAGCCGCTCTCTCAAATCTCATTCTTAACATTTGGAACTCTTTAAAATCATCAAATTACAATATACAGACAACTCAACAAGCATCTCTACATCTCTACTAGCACTTTGGGTAAAGATATAAAAGTTATGAAAAATGTCTATGGTTAATTAGATTAATCTCACAGTGTATTACAGAAATCTACCATTAACTGAAGTTAATTTATTTTTAAATAAATTATAATTAAAAAATGTAACTGAAGCATTTCCCCTTTTAGTCTTTTACTTAAAAGTTCACCTGAGTATTTAGCAACTCGTAAGCGGTCATCCATGACTTCCTGTTTTATTGGAATATAAATATGAGGGCACACGGACCAAATTGCCTTAGTCATTCGTCAACAAAAAAGTGTGTTGACCTTCATAAAGCATGGTTATAAACAGCGTCAAACCTATAAATGGTCATATATCCACTGATAGGGCTCACGCTTTAAAGAACTGGAGCTGTAATGAACCTGTCTGGAAGTGCATTTCGCATCCACGTGTAGTGAGGAGAATAGTCAAAGAAGCAAAGATCTCTCCAAGTATCACCGTTGGATGTTTGCAGGAGATGGCCGCAGTTTGGGGTCACGAAATCTCCAAATGAACATTTAGACCCTGCCGCCATGCCTAATTGGAAAGTGTGCAGAAGAAAGCATTTTTCATCTAACCACTAACATAACAGCTTGGTGTTTGTTAGACAATACTGGAACTTTGACTGGAACCAGGTTCTACGGTTAGCTGAGACAAAAATAGAGCAAAATCTTGGTTAAAATGAAAAAAGATGGTTATACAGACGAGAACAGAGAAGGATCTGTGATGTAGGGCTGTATATCCTCCATAGGCACCACGGTTTTAGGATACATAGTATCATAGGAGAATTGAAATAAAATGTTGTGTGCCTTCACAGAGAAGCTACAACTGGTTTGTGGTTGTATCTTCCAACAAGACAATGCAAAACATATCCATTCCAAATCCAAACAAAATGACTTGAAAGTGCACACAGAATCAAGTATTTGAGTGCTTATTGCCATGAAGAGGAGTAGTCTGACATTCCTTACTTTGTAGCCATTGTAGAAGACTCAGGAAATTAGGAAATGCGGGTACTAAATGCAGGAATGTTAGATATGCTCTGTATTTTCAGGAAAACATGAAACTAATTAAGCACGAATTACATTTTTGCATAACCTTTTTATTAATTACAGGTCTGGTGCCAAGAATTCTGATGCATACTAGTTAAACACTGCGTTGTCTTTTTCTCAATCCAACTTATATTTCCTTTCTTTATTTAAAAAAAAAACTGTTATTCATTTAATGACTCTTCTGTAATAGCTTGCCACGTTATGCACAAAATCCTCCAGAAATCTCCACACTTCTTAATCACAGATATACCATTTTAATATTTGTAAAGTACTGTCATGCTGAACTGTATCTGGCCATGCTTAGTTTGTGAACACGTTTATAGACTCAGTCATAATTTAAAAAATGATAAGAAGAATGTTGATAGTGAGACTAAAGAGACAAACCCTAGTCAATGCTGATTGATAAAAGATGTTATTTCTACTTCTTGTTAATGTTATTTCATTGTCTACAGAGTACTTTGTCAGATTTAACCATGTCTCATCTACTTTCCATCATATTTAAATCATTTAACTCTAGCTCCAACTTGCATGACCTGTCGTTTACTTTGTTACTTTGGTAATTGGGATATTACAACACTCAGATCTTAGGTCAACAAAATAAATCCTTGCATGCCTATGATTTATGATCTGTAGACCCCAGGCAGCTCCTGTCTTCTTGAGAGAACAGCATCTGTTTTGAATAATAACTACATTGGTCACTTCTTTAGATTTAATATTTTCAAATAGACAGTTGTCTAATGGGTTGTATATGGCGCAGTTCTGAAAATATGCAATGGAATGTATACGTATAAGTTCTGAAAATATGTAACGGACCATTTTTAGGGTGATAAAACATTCCAGTTCCCTCTGATTAAGAGCCTACTAAATGGTCTAATTAACATACACACAGAAATATACCGTATTTTCCGCACTAAGGCACAGTCTTATATTACGGGGTCTATTTCTGTACTTGACCAATACATAAGGCGCACCGTGTTATAAGGCGCATACGGTTGTTACGCCAACCAAAGTCGTACATTTTTACAGATTTTGGAACTCAGTCCACACATAAGGCGCACCAGGTTATTAGGCGCACGGCCGATTTTTTAGAAAATGTAAGGCTTTTAGGTGCGCCTTATAGTGCGGAAAATACAGTAATTGGCTTAACCATCTTTGTAAGATGGAACTTACAATGAGCCACATTTATCAATGCTTTAGTGTAGTTGTGTGTAAATGTTTGTGCAAGCCATATCAAAATAGAATCTTTCAACCATTTTACAAAAGTTTCAGAAACACTGATTTTCCTCATAGTCATTTGCGTATGCTTCTCAAAAATTTATTTTTGATTGAGACTGCAAAGCATCTCTATAAGTCGCTAAGGATAAAGGCGTCGGCTACATGCTGCAAACTTAATAAAAACAAATTTAAACTTGATAATACAATCCATATAAACAAAAGTGCAGTAACCCATGCAAATTACAATTTGAAGTCGTTCAAGTCAACGTTTATATTGGTTAGTCTCATGCTTAAATGTACACCCACTCAGGAGCACGAGTAGGACGTGAACGTTCTTGTGAAATGACAGGATTTTCATGAAGACCACAATTCTTGTTTAAACACTCGTACGAACAATTTACAAATTAACCCGTTCGTATCCAGCTTGATAAATGAGGCTCATTGTCAATTAGCATGTGTATATTGACTAAGGTAAATTTTTCTGGAAACTACATTAAGATTTCTTCCGTCTGTTTTTTTTTCCCCCCATTCCACTAAGCACATTTTAACAACCGGAAAACATTCACACGTCATTCATTCAAGATATGACTGGGCCTTTAGTTAAAAAAAAAAAAAAAAAGTAAATAACACAAAAATTAAATCTCTCCCAGCAAACAAATGTGCACTTCTGCTTATTCTGTCAGTGTATAATGATCAAGCACAGTGTTACTATTTGAGAAAAGACTGTATTAAAATCGCAGAGGGACTTTAAGCAGACAACAAAGACAGGCAGCCTCAAAGGCAAGACTTAACTTTTACCTCGAGCATGGGAGAGCCTGTCAGACACGACGTTTATTACTGAAGGTTTTAAATACAGTCAACGTTCACAACGGTAAAAAAGTTCAAACATTTGGTAGCGAATGACTGAGAGATTCGGTTTGATGAGTGAGCTCTGCAGGGGCCTTGATGTTATCGATTTGAGATTAATATCAAAGTGAACGTCTGATTTTTTTTTTACTGTATGGGGACAGATTCATATTTCAGCACATTAGCTGCTTTAGAAAAGAACAAGGTCTAGAAACGATTGCCAAGATGTGACAGAAATATTTGCTCTTGCCTAGAGAAAAAGGCTTACTTTTCTGACAATATGAGGAACAGTGGCTGCATGTAACTTCTAGTATGTACAGAAAATGCTAAAAATGTTCAAATATGCAAACTGGCAATTAAAGTGCATTAATTCCTGCCTTAACTGAATGATAGATAAGAATCACTTTTCTGATCACATGACACACGACAGTTGTAAAGTGGGAAGATTATAATGATGCGGTCAATCAATTATGAAGAAGACCCTTCCATCTTACTCTTAATCTAATAATCCAAAGAAGGAATGAGAACCATAGAAACCATCTACAGAGACAATCAGAAAGTTGATCTACCTTGTAATAATATAAAAGCTGATCAAAACATGCAACATATCAGCATAAATGGTAACCGCAACAGCAAGGACGCAATTCAAATTAAGTATGTGAATAAAATGTCAGTGGGTTAGTGTGACTCATATTATCTCAACTATGAGCACCAACAGCTTCCTGTGTCCTCGTGCAGCAAAATCTTGCAAACAATCTCTCAAAAGAAACCCAACTCCACAATAAAACATCTTTATACTGAAATATTTGTGATGTGCTTAGCAATTCTGGTGCCAAGTTTAGTTGTTGGTTGGTGCTGTATTTTCGCAGTTCCTGCGAGACATTCATGCTTACGGGACGTCACCGTAGGATATTGTCAATACAGTTACAATGGGGTTTTAAAGAAGAAAAAATATATATACAATGTATTTTGCTGCTAGCTCCAAAAAAACAAAAGAGCTTCATTTCCCACTCAAAATTTTCCAGGGACACAGTAAACGTTGGATTCAGAGTTCCAGAATGCAATGCAGCTACAGAACACGAAGACTGATCTTGGTTAGTTGGTGATCTAATTATGCATTCAAGTCCTCCTGGGAAGTTCGTATTTACAAATTTGAGAAGTCATAATTACATCAGGTGTACCTTCTCTTAATTAGCTACAAAAATAAAATAAAAATTAACTACTTCTAGAAAATGAACAACAAAATGCACATCAGGTGTTTTTTTTAATGTTTTCTATCAATTTCTGAAGCCACTGTAAATTTTATCACTACATATTATATCATAATTGTAAAATGCTATTGTAAAAGTTATATTTCAATAACTTGCTGCATATACCAAACACATAACTGAAATCAGCTTCTGAGATGAGTAAACATTCCATTTCAACAAACATTCCATTTCAAGCATCCATTGATTCCACCACGTTTTCTTACTGAGACACCCCAAACTCGGAATGTCTGAGTTTTCCACTCGTAATTAAGACTTTGTGGTGTTCATGCGCGTTCGACTCGTAAATATGATCTTTCCAAAATGAACTGAACGCACCAGAAAAGCTTACAAGCACAGTGTTTCTGATGGTGATAGCATAATTTTGACCAACTCCACAAGAGATAGGGAGGGAACTGGCATTTTTGAGGTTGTCAAAAACATTTTATCAGACAACAGATGTTTTAACTGTGCATTCAAATCAAGAGAGTATAGCCCCATGTTTTAGGTGTTTACAGCCAGTGGTTTTCTAGTAGTCAGATTCTTTGAAATGTTGGCTACAGACACACACAGGGGGCCCCTGCACTGCATGCCACACCCTTACTCCCTTTGCTGACAGTGATATTAGCATGAAAGTTGAAGCAGACCAGACTCATGTAAAGATGAGGAGGTGAAAGAGCTGCAAAGACTAATGGAATAAAGCCCTGCTGCATCATTCTCTTTAGCTAGAGTAGATGAAGGATAATACATTTACATTTATTCATTTAGCAGACGCTTTTATCCAAAGCGACTTACACACCAATGGTAGCAGAGCTGCCATGCAAGGTGCTAGC
>JAFFST010054308.1:265213-277684 GCA_022414735.1 Noturus placidus
TATATATATATATATATATATATATATATATATATATATATATATATATATACACAGACACACACACATATATATAAAGCTTGTCATGATGCTGAAAAGCCAGACAGTGCAAGGTCCTCTGTCCTGAAGACTTTCCTGTGTCAGAAAACATAATGGCTGCTACAGCATTTACAGACTCGGTCCATAAATGTTAAATAAACGACTGTTTTTAGATTCAAAATTATAGACCTTTGGGATGTAAAAGTTAAGTGTAAGTTTAAATCATTTTATTTTTAACCTGTTTATTATTAGTCTTAGATTATGAGGAGCATCTGCCATACATGTCCCCGTGAATGTGTTAGAATTTATCCCATATATGAAGTGCATTAATATAAACCTATGATTTGAATATACAAGTGTATTAATGACTATGATTACAGCTGGCACTATTGTCAGAGCTGCTGTTATAGAAAATGAATCAACAGCTTTTAAACTCAGATTCAAAGATGTGGTATAATATATTTATAACGCATTCATAAGCTCAAATCTGATGCTATTCAAACATTTTAATGTAGTACAATAACACCACATTAAAACTACATTCTCATTCCACCTTACGTCTAAGCCAAGCATATTTCAACCCTCTCTGATGTTATGTTTATAATGAATCAATCCTTGAGCTAGGCATCCTTCTATGTTTGTGAGTTCATGCACAGATGTTTTGATCAGGTTAATAGGATCCTCAGTATCCAAAAGCAACAGTTCAGCTGTGACAGCCCGCTTTTCAATATGTCTAACCCAAACATTAAATCACAAACAGCAACTAGCCATGCGAGGAGCTCAGCAATAAAGAGACAACAATTCCAGTTCAAAATGAGCAGTGAATTGCTGACATGAAGAAAGGGGTTAAGAGCTTAGTCTTGTATGGACAACGAGGGAGGAAAAACCTCCTGCAAACTTCATAACACAAAAAGTGGCTTTTTTTTTAAGAGGAACTGAGAGGGTCTCGGCGTACGCGCCTGCAGCAGATGTTACAGCACAGTTGCATCATTCGTCTGACAACCAGGCCGGCTCAAGTCTTCTTCGCTGACAATGAGAGCTGAAGCTGGCGAAAAAATTTGCTCAGAGACGGGGGAAAATTTGCCATTCATGTACAAAAAAAAAAAAGCATGGAGAAGCTCCCAGTGCTAAAGCTTTTGTTAACCGTGAAAAACAGCAACCAATTTAGCAAAAGCAGACTCTTGTTTCATGAGTTCTGACACACTTTAGGATGCGTATTAACAACACAAACAGCAGTGCTGTGTGAAGTGCATCATCATTTTTTATGAGTATTGAATTCAAACAGGAATGTAACAAAATGCACAAAAAGGAGTCAAAATAAAATAAGGAATCAACCTTTTGCCCTCATAATGGAGGAGGTTTTTGCCACCTCGCAAATCTGACCCAGAGGTACCAATCAAGACCGTGTCTAATGAGACACAATTTCACTGATAATTGATTTAGACTTCTTTATCGCTGTACCCTCCCATTTGTTTTTGATCTAAATGGGTCACTTATTTTTGCCAAGGTTTCGCAGTAATTATCTTATTCGGATGTTGCTTGGCACCGCAGGGGGCCGCTGTAAATTACACGTTACCCCACTAAATCTCTTGGATGCTTTACAGCCGGGTATTTTGCACATCCTTATCGGTGTGCCCTAAAACAACCCCCCAAGTGTGCTGAAAAAAAAAGTTGACGCTGCTCTTTGTTTTTGAGCTCAAGCTCTCGATTTGGCAGTGCGGAATCAGAGCCTTAATTATTTCAGAGATGCTTCTCCCTGCTGGTTTGAGAATACCTGGGGTGGGTTTAGTGGGTTGCCAGATTCAAACAAGCAATTCATATCAGAGAGAAAATGTTTCCTGCATTACAAGAGACATGACAAACAAGGGTAAAGTGAACGATGACATGAAGAACTTTCTTCACTCAAGCTGCATTAATATTGCTTCCCATGAAACTTATCAAATACATCACATATTTATCTTTTATCTCATTCACTTTATTTTCCATTATTGAGGATTAGTGTAATTTTCACTATATTCTTGTAAAAAAAAAAAACATATTAAATATTGAGATTTTTTATTCATTCTTCTCTCTGTGGAACCTGTGCTGTTAAACCGCTGTATGGTCTTGGCCACCATGCTGCAGCTCAGTGTCAGGGTCTTGGCAATCTTCTTATAGCCTAGGCCATCTTTATGCAGAGCAACAATTCTTTTTTTCAGATCCTCAGAGAGTTCTTTGCCATGAGGTGCCATGTTTAACTTCCAGTGACCAGTATGACGGACTGTGAGAGCGATGACACCAAATTTAACACACCTGCTCCCCATTCACACCTGAGACCTTGTAACACTAACAAGTCACATGACACCGGGGAGGAAAAAATGGCTAATTGGGCCCAATTTCGACATTTTCACTTAGGGGTGTACTCACTTTTGTTGCCAGCTGTTCAGACATTAATGGCTGTTTGTTGAGTTATTTTGAGAGGACAGCAAATTTACACTGTTACACAAGCTGTACACTCACTACTTTACATTGTAGCAAAGTGTCATTTCTTCAGTGTTGTCACATGAAAAGATAATAAATATTTACAAAAATGTGAGGGGTGTACTCACTTTTGTGAGATACTGTATATACACACACATACAGTTATGTGAAAGATAAATACACACCATGGAAATGCTTTTTCAAACAGTGCCTATTAATAAACTTTATATTAATACGATATTAATATAGTTGACTATCAAATAACAGATTAAATTTACATTTTGTAGTAATGTTCACAATTTAAATGAACAAAAACTGTCACAAACACACACACACACACACACACACACATATATTCATATATACACATGTAAAGCAACAATTAGTACAATTAAACAATTAAACAAGCAGCAATTAGTAGTGAATAATAATACTCTCTTTAATATGATATGGTCCTAGCACCTGACTACATATGTTTCTAAGTATTATTATACTTATTATATTATTATAAGTATATACATAGATTTATTTTTAATGTAGTTCTTGTCAGGGTGCACGGTGGCTTAGTGGTTAGCACCTCCAAGGTCGGGGGTTTGATTCCCACTGTGGCCCTGTTGAGCAGAGTTGCATGTTCTTCAGAGTTGCACGTGCTGCGGGGGTTTCCTCCGGGTACTCCGGTTTCCTCCCCCAGACCAAACACATGCATGTTAGGCTGATTGGCATGTCCAAAGTGTCCGTATTGTATGAATGGGTGTGTGAGTGTGTATGTGATTGTGCCCTGCGATGGAATGGCACCCTGTCCAGGGTGTACCCCGCCTTGTGCCCGATGCTCCCTGGGATAGGCTCAAGGTTTCCCCATGACCCTGAAGGAAGGATAAGCGGTATACAAGATGGATGGATGGATGGTCTTTGTCAATACATTGATTTGCTGATTTTACACTATTAGTGAAGCTTTTGGGAGATTTAAGTGCTGATTTAAATCACCTGAGGTGTGTACAAACACAGAAACACCCACGTGCTTAAAGGTTAACGTTATGTTGATACTACAAGATGTGATATAATAAGATTCTGTGTTCAGAACTGACAGTCGCATAAGCTCTATTTATAATAATGCATAGACTTTAAGGTGATTTTCTTTCCAGTTTAATTGTGAGGCGTCACCAGTTATATCAGTATGTTAAAACTCTTGTCTCCATAATGCAAAACTCATCAAGTGATCACTGAAAACACACAAAACACAATCAATTTATAAAGTTGAATCCGTTTCCTACTTCAGGCAAGACAAGGTTTTTTTTTTTTTGTTTTTACAAAGTAGGTCATTTGGTGTTAAGCGGAAGACTGAGAGTAAGTTCTTGAACTCCACAATGCTCGCAGCATTTTATGTGGTTTTCTCGTGAAATTACTATGCACATGGTGTACTGTCATCGGCAATATTCAACATGTCAAACTTTGCTTCTGCTGTAACACACTAAACAATGATGGGAAAGACTCGAGAGTGGTATTGCACACGTCTGCTTTAACTCTGTATATCAACCCACATAATCTGAGGTGCAGCTAGCCAAAGTAGCACTGAAGCAGACTATTTTTGGATCCTGTCTTCCTGTCTTTCTTACCTCAGTGCTGGCAACTCTGTGTACTCAGATATGCCAAATTTAAACGAAGTTCAAGCAGCGTTGTAGTGTATAAAACGTGCAATATAAGACATAAGAGATGTTGAGTTTGAGATTTTATTGGTCTAGCACTGAACAAAAAGGACACGTGCATGTGCAGAAATGTTTTGTAATCAAGTAACATGAATCATGTCCATGGAGAAGAGTTATCTGAACTGAAAAGAATGCAACCTATCAACTTAAGGTCAGAGGATCAACGTTGAGGTAATGAAGTCCTAATGTGCAAGAGTTTGTGTGAGCCAATGCAATAAACAAGAGGAGAAAGGGAAAGAAAGAGCAATATTATAAAGTAACAGCCTCATAAATCTGACTAGAACTTGCATGCAGGTTTTTTCTTGCTCTCATGATCAAAGTGTCAAAATTTCATTTCTAATAATTGCAGGTTTCTTTGAGAACAATAGGTATTCTTAAAAATACCTTGGACTGGGCAAGAATTCTATCATCTGTTTCAGAATACTGTATGTTTGATAAGCAAAAAAGAAAACCCGAGTAAGAAGACAAAAAAAAAAGTCACATGAAGTTTGGCAGTTTTGTGAAGGCTGAATTTCCCACATGGCTGGTTTGATCTTCAACTTCTTATCTTGTGGGGTTATAAAAGTTCAAATGCTTCACACAGTCTTCGCTTTATAGCCCTGTTACTGTGCAAAGTCAGCATGGCTATTACACAGGCAAAAAGAGTTTATGTCATTTAAGAGGCACAAGTGGAGATCAGGTCCATGTAAATATATTAATAGAAATAATAAATATCTAAAGAAATATAAATAATATCTAAATAATTAAATTCATTATTACTATCTACACATCAAATATAACCACAAACAGAGATCATTTGAATTGAGCAAATTTAATATATATATATATATATATATATATATATATAAAATAACAAAATACATATAACAAAGGCTACTTTTAAAAAATATGTTTTAATAGATAAATCATAAGAAGCTCTATTAGACATTCTTTTGCGTGTTCTCTACTCTGCCTGACTGTATCTTCATGACAAAAACAGCTTGATATTTTTCCCAAACTGAATATAGGTCCTCAGTAATATTGGCAGTTTTATGAGTATCGGTAATGAAAAACGAGTTTTTTTTCTGTAAAAAGCCAGGTTAGTCTTCATGCATATGCAGCTTTTGTCTACTCAAACTAGTAGAGCAATTACACATGAATAATTTAAGCCCAAATTGCTTATTTAATCTGAAAAATGAACCTGACAGAATAGATGTAAAAGAGTAAGCAGGGAGAAGAGCATTTTGTATGAAAAGCATCACAATCTCTTCCATATATCATTGCGTAACAGATGGTGCCACACACATAACCACACACATCACTGTGTTTACCCTTGGGATATTTACTACATGCTGCAACACATTGAACTGAAAGACAGCACTCCACATACACGAGGCTCCCATATCCGTGTGGCACGCTCAGAGACTGAAGGAATGTCCTGCTCATAGTAAAGCAACTGCGTACAGGAAAAGCACAAATTACTTACACAATGATTTCCCTGTGTTCCTAGAAAAAGCTTGTAGTAGATTGGGAGATACATCAGGTTGTTCAAACAATATCTGTCCACAAATCATTTAACCCAAGTTAAATATGTGATCCCCTTTGTAAACAGACGCTCTGAGAATAAGATAAGTGGTCGCAGATTAGAAAGAGGAGCTCATTTAAGCCTATGTACTATGGAGGCTTTTCATACCAACACTTGCTTTCCCTTTTTCTCTCCTTTTTTCCAAAATGGGAAAAAGTCCCAACACCAAACGGATTCACCGATGTCAATTCCTTCACTTTCTCTCGCCCTGTTTTTAACGTTTAGCCAGACTGTCCATAGAAACGTGAAGCAGAAACAGCATGACTGAAAAGAAAAACTGGGACACAAGACCGATAAGACGTCTAACAGGTTGTACCTCTGGTTTATTCTAGGACATGTAGTGATATTATATTTTAATATCACAATAATTGCTTTTATCATGGTTTATGATATCACAAAACTGTAATAAAAAAAGTAATAAAACTACACATTTACTTCCCTACCTACCCAAACCAACAGCTATGATATGTGGCAATATGTCACCCCAACGAATACTGTGTTAAGCAATAGTAAAAGAAATGGTTTACATAAATTGTTTTGAAATCATTACTTCACATCAATATGATCCCAGTTGTGGCTCTAGTCCTTGCAGTTACCTTTTTGTGCTGGCTTGGAATGGTGTGCAATGCAATGTGGCTTAAACATGAAGAATCTAATTAATAGTTAGATATTAATAGTAAAATAGCTCTAATTTAAAAATACCTGAGTTGATGGGAGCAGACACTACAGACACAATCAACAAAGGTCAATAATTATACAGCTGGACCACCACCAACACCATCATCATCAGCTGCTAATGGATCTCACCCTCATGATGGCATGTACTATATTTAGTTTAGAAGGTTTAGTAATTGTGAGGGTGTTTTTGTGCTAATCGATCGGCTAATGCTGTGGCATTACGTGTTTATGTTTGCATTAGGAAATGCCTACAGGCTGGAGTGTGATGTGTGTGATTATTTGTGTGTAATGTATTTGGTATTTAGAGTTATCTATTGTTGAGTATAGCGCTGCCCTCTGCTTAATACAGAAGTGTTATTTAAAGTGAAAGAAAATGTAAAAAACACTGTGGGAACGTGGAAAAGTGCACGCACACGTCTTTATTCAGAATACTTCTGCATGTCAAAACAGCTCATTCCACTTACTAGATAATTTTATTTGTAAATAAATGTATCCAAAGTCAGGAGGAGTGATATATTGCCAGCCCTTCTGTCACTACTCTCAGCTCACAGCTATGCAGCAATCATCGGACTTCACTATCATTAGTCCTCGGGTGGGTCTGAAGTGAAACATTAGGTGCAAGAAACTGTTGTAAGCCATCGCATTGTACTTTATTACTTCTCATTTGTTGATCATATTGTAGACATATTATCATGAACATCAGCAGTATGGAAGATGAGTGTAATTTAGCTGTAATATAGTGTTGATATAGTTGTTTTTATAAAATCACCTGTGTTTTGGACCCTGTCTTCATCCCATGAAATTCGATGTTATGTTTACAGCTGTTTTTAAACAACATGATGATGTAATTGATATAATAATAATAATAATTTTGTTATACAACATTCGCAAAGCTTTTTAAATCCATGGAAGTTGTGTCTTGTGAACAGACTTCTGAGAATGCTTCCCCAAGAAGAACACAAATGATGCTGCATTCAAAATTTGCTCAGATTTAGCTAAATATTTTTTTTTGTGTGTGTAGAAAGAGCTATACCTGTTGAACACCTTGATATGTCATATAAATAATTATTGGCATGTACCGATTTTAGACATTTTATGAATAAGGTGTAATGTAAAGGTAAACTCTGTACGTCTGAGGCTAAACTCTGACAAGTTACTCACCATCAAACCACCACTGTCGTTCCTCAAGCTGCTGTAATACAGTAGCTCCAACACACAGCGAGATGAAGATAACCCACTAGTATACTGTTTTACGCATATTATATACAGATATACACACACACACACACACACACACACAGTTATTTTCAAAGTGTGCAAACTAAATAAAAATGAGTTAAAAACAGTTGATCAGACATGATAAAAGTGCTTAGTGTGTATCAACTATGTCTATGTTATAGATTAAAGAAGCATTTACTAGACTTTACATCCTCTCAGAGAGGCAATAAAATTCAATGTATCAAATGCCTCCCGTGAAATGTCCTTGATCTGTGACAGCATGTAAATTAAAGAGGTGAAATCAGAGTTACGGACAGAATTCATTTTATTGCACCAGCACAAGTTATATTTGCACAAAGATAATAATAAAAAAAATTCACATCAAATTATATGTAAACAAGAACAAAACACAGAAGTACATAAACACTCTGCGGTTTGTGACATTCAGGGAAATAAGCTGTCAGTCAGTGGTCAAGGTCTTTTCAGTACTGTAAAAGTAGAACGATGGCTTTGTAAATTACACGCAGACTGAACATTACATGAAAATGACCTTTACTGGTACATAAAAGTACATATCAGAAGGCTGCTCTGCCATGTCAGCAACAGGTCTCAGGTTGAAAAATATGTAAACCTGCTCAATCAGTACACACTCACTATGCTGTAGTATGTATGCAGGCATACGGTGTGTTGTTTTCCCACAATATCACTCTTCAAAATGAACAGAGCTAAATCTTCGGGTCAAACTGAGTCAACTTACACCTATGGCATTAATTACACAATAGATTTAAAACTGGCTGCATACATAAGCCTTCTAAACTTCTGAAAAAGAAACTCATAAAATAAGAACAGTTGAACTTGCTGTTATATTGCAGAATCTCACCTAACTTGGTCTCCAAGCTAAACACGCTGTAATGTAGGTAAAAGGCCAGGCCAGCTTTATCTAGAACATTTTGTGCCTTAACATTAGACCATGATGTTATTTTAATTCACTGTCAGTGATGCATGTAGAATGTAACTGGAAATAACAAACTGAAGAATTTCAGAAAGACTTGGACATAGTATTAACAGCATTAATAGTACTAACAGCATTATTATGCAATTATAATTACACAATAATAATCAGTTAATAAAATAAAATGTTAAATAACTGAATTTGTCTGTCACTTGAACAGCATTCCAGATAAAACATGATTCCCCTTTAACCCACAGGAGAGTGTGTTTAGTTTGGACACACTGTCTCCAACACAGCAGCAAGGCCACCTGTTCTCATGTGATCTGTCTCTCTTGACCGTATCCATGCAACATGTCCATTTCAGCCACTTTAACATCATCTCCTCCGTCATTATGCGTAAGAAAGTGGAACTACTTCATCTTCATTCTCAAAGTAAAAGCCCAGTATATTTTACTCCTATATAAAAAAAAAACCCACCAAAATCGAATTTTTCAAAGTTTTACTGCGTGTGTTCCTCAGCTGCTGTTGCTCACACACACTACACCCACCACCCAATAGGCTTCTCCAGCTAACGTGTCACTACCGCATCCTCAGTGCACGGCGTGAGAGGATGTATTCTTGTCTTTTAAAGTCAAATCAGTGCAAAATGCCTGCAGATTTTGCCTAGGTGTTGCCACCGTGATTCTCTTAATGGTCCAAGTACTGTGTCACTTCAATCTGATGCCACTTACTTCATCTGTACTTTTCTTTTACTTTGTTTAGTTAAATCAGGCTGTGAGTTATGCATGTGAGCATATTACACACACATATGTCCAATGTATTTTACAAGTATATATATATATATATATATATATATATATATATATATATATAACGCCTTTAGGCTAAGCCTGCCCAAAACAAAAACTCAAATGAACCCCTGCTCATTGTTCAGCAGTCCGCACTGAAGATGAACGAAAAGTGGAACGTATTTCTAGAAATAAAAAAATAAAAACAAACAAACAAACAAATAAAAAAAAAACAAACAAACCGGAATATGAGCAGATCCGTGTGAATAGGAGCTCCATGTACACTCGGTATACTGTGGGGCTGCTGAGGTTTGAACACCACACAGAATGGACTCAGAATAGATAATTAGTTCTGAGAACTGTGAGGCTGGGCTTAAGCACGCGGGCTACGCTACCATACTAAACAGTGTGTCACCGGAGCGTTGAACATACTACTTAGTACGGTAGTATGCGGCTTTAGACGTAGTCTACACGGCTTACGTTGCCAGGTTTTTTTTTTTTCCTCTTTCGGGTCACGTGACTGTCTGTGCCTGGAAGAGTCCAAGTCAGAGGTAGGAACACACACTCCAAACCACGTTGTCCTACTAAATTAGCTGGATTTTTATTCTTTTTGGAAACAATAGCAACACAGATTATACATGAGTAGAGTTCAACCACCTCAGATAGTGATGTGAGTTAACACGACGGGTCAAGATGTAGGAAATCGAGACGGATGGGAAACTCACGCACACCCCCGCCCTGTAAAAATGGTACGGCCACAAGCTCAAATTCCGAGAATTGAGCTCTTCTGATTCTTAGAACAGGGGTTCTTAGAAGTGGTGATGCAAGAAGTTTCTAGGAAAGCACTACCAGGTGATTATTTTTTTTTTTATTCTTCTTTTTTTCTCCCTCTTTCAACAATGTGCTGCTTGTTATGTGCTACTGTTGACCCGCGCGGGTGTTTGGTTAAATATATTTTCCTTAGCATAGTTTATTTCTTTCTTTCTTGAAAACGTTTATTTTGTGTTTTATTGGCAAGTGAAAGCAGTCGGTTGAAGTGCGGGTCAGTGCGAATGTGCTGTCAGGACGCTTTGCTGCTATTCGCCCTTGACCGATTGAGCAAGCAGCACGAGACGAAACGTAGTTACGATGTGAGCTCGCGCTGTGCCGTGGGCTGCGGCGCGAGCGAGATAGCGTGAGAGAGAGAGAGAGAGCTCGCGCGCGTGCCTGCCTGCCTGCCTGCCTGTGTGTTTGTGCGCGTGTGTGTTTGAACATGGAGAAAACGTTGCGTGTTTGGCCAGGAGGATTAAAGTAACGTGTGAACTGAAAAAGTCACTGAAGGATGGATGTGTACAGGGTCAGTGAGCGGTGGAGTTCACGCTTGTTTAACTGTTTGAATTAAGGCTGAGCGAGTCTCGCGCTGTGCTTCTTCACACAGTTTGACGGCTGTTTTTTTTTTCCCTTTCCTTTCTGATCCTGTTTGCGAGTTTACAGCGCGCGTGGTGTGTGTGTGTGTTTTTTTTTCCTTTTCCGTGCATGTGTTTTGTGTTAAATAATGACTCGCAGTGGAGCTGTCAGTGTTGTCCAAAGCGGACGCTTCATGGTACTAATTTGGTAGTTCACACAGCTAACAGCCTTCGCAGTCACACTCTTGAGGTTTTTACTCCACTTTGCCAGTTTCCAGCTCACGCGCCGTAAACACGCCTTATATATATATATATATATAAATAAAACCTCTTCAGCTCAACCTGTTGCCGAAGTGAACACGTTTCCAACACAAAAGAGCAGAGCCGTTACCTTGGCATTGAACGGCTCGCGATGATCCACAACTGTTTAAGTTGACTTGGTCAAAATCCAAACGGCTCCGCGCGCCCTACTTACGCGTGCTGCGCTGACTATTAGATAAAGCGCGTGTACGCGTCCAAGTAGCGCGCTTTCTGCCCAATAAAAGCCACGCATGCTTTACTGCTTATACAACTGGAGACCGACACGCGCTTATATCACTCCGATGATCTAGGTCTTCCTCTCTTGACCAATGCACGAGCAGATATTTTGTGCTTTTGGGCTGCGTTGTTATTAGCGTGGGATCTTCTGTAAACGGCTCGTGCGCTAGACTGGCATTTAACATGAGGGTCATAAATTGGTGAAGCACGCGCTTGCTATTTCCCGAGCAGAGCTGCGGGTTGTTCGGCAAAACACTTCGGACACGAATATCTATCTACATGTAGAGTTCCGAATCATATTAGTGTAGAGAACTGTGCACGTGCCTTACATGGGATACATGCACGCGCGCACCGTTTTCTCAACAAACATGTAAACATTAGGTTGACGAATGGACAGCTGCAGGACTGTCTCGCCAAACAGTTCAGTGTTCGAAAAGTCGCTGGAGAGGTTTCCAGGAAAGTGGGTTTGTTTTTTTTTTTTTTTTTGTTTGTTTTTTTAAATCCTCGAGTTCATTCTCAGGTCTTGGAGAAGTCGTGTATATTTGAATGTTTCCTCTGCTCTGAACACACCTTATGCAACTAATCCGTTAATTAGCAATCGAAAGTGGGTGTGCTCGAGCGGAAATAAATAAAGCAGGGAAACGTGCAGGACACGCACGGGACACTCAGGACACTCCAGGACCAGGGCTGGGAACACGTGAGCTAGCTGATAGGAGAGAGAGCTCGTTACTACGCAGTCAGATCGATATTAAACACTTGGTGACATCTTGTGGTCTCAAAAGAGCAGAGAGATGAGAAACAACAGAAAGTGAGAAAGTCCTGATTTGGGACAGACGATGTAGAGTGGGATGACCAAAGTACGCTGTCTTTGGACTGAGAGTGCCATGACTTCATCCCGCCTTTGGCTGCGTCCCAAACCGCATGCTAAGTGAATGGGCTGTCAAAATAGAATACCGCCGGTTGTCACCATGGTAACGCGTGGTCCCGTTCTGTTTTGGCCATCTATAATGCACGTTCTCCTTTATTGCCAAAAATCTGAGTCTTATTGACCAAGAAAAGTCTCGTGTAAGTGAAATCTGACTTGGTTGAAGGTTGATTTTATTTATTTTTGCTCCATCTGAAGCAAAGCGGGGGGGGGGGGGGGGGG
>JAFFST010054308.1:282044-306006 GCA_022414735.1 Noturus placidus
CTGTTCACCTTTTTAGCCAGTATGTGTCAAGGTTAAATGTCTAGGTGTGTGTGTGTGTGCCAGAAGAGCAAAATAAATGGGGAAAATAAAATCAAGTTATACCTCACGTTATTCTTTTGGCAGAAGTCTGGAGAGTTCACAGCGGAACGGTGACAGCCACTCTCTTTATATGAGCCACTTAAAGTGCACATCATGTGGCTCACAGTCCCCGCAACACTCAGATGTTTGTCCCAACACTCCCGGATCGCACCTTAACGAGGAGATGACTGAGCTGCACTCTGAGTATTCCGACTCCAGCTGTGGTGAGTCTTTCTTGTCTGTATTTGTTTTTACTGAAAGCATTTAAAGGGACAGTTTATCCAAACTGTTATTGGCACGTTCATACAATTTTTCAGGACAACATTGGAAACTATAAGCTGCCCCGATTAGACTTATTGTAAAGCCTAGGAATCCAATTTGGACCGAAAATCTTTGTTTCAGTGAGCACTCCCGGAGAGTGGGTGTGTGCTAGATTTGTTCACTTCATTTGTCTATCTTTTTGTCTACAGAAAACGGTACCTACTTTTGTAACGAATGCGACTCCAGATTTGCAGAGGAGGAAGTCTTAAAACGCCACATGCTTCAGGTGCACAGTGACAAGCCATACAAATGTGACCGGTGCCAAGCAGCATTCCGCTACAAGGGAAACCTCGCTAGCCACAAGACGGTACATACAGGTAAAAAAATAAAATACAAAGAGAGAGAAAGGGACTAATCTCAATGGAATTTCTCCTGCAGTTTATAGATCCATCTCTCTAATGGTCCTGCTCACTTTACAGGAGAGAAGCCGTATCGATGCAACATCTGCGGCGCACAGTTCAATAGACCAGCTAACCTCAAGACCCACACGCGCATCCATTCTGGAGAAAAGCCATATAAGTGTGAGACCTGCGGGGCTCGATTCGTTCAGGTACTTCCTAATACCTCTCATTTTCAGATGTAATTATTAGATTATCTTACACATCTAAGAACATCCTTACTAGTGATTTAAAATCACGAACACTCACTCTTGCATGGCTTGTGACTTTTTATAAAAACAGCAACAAAGTCTAATTAATACTTCCATTTATTCCTAGCTATCTTCACAATAAACAATTTCGCTGCCACATGATGTAGTTTGTCAACAGTAAGCTCTGGTTGCTAAGCAACAGGCAAAGGTTATGGCATTCTATGGACAGAACAATGACCATTGTTTAAAACCTGCCACATTTTTAATACAGATTTCAATTATTGGGATGCGGTCAAGGGTATGCATGCATCAAGGATTTTACTGCGTTACTGAGATTTCAGAACGAAAACGGCGTGTTAAAATGTCCATTTTATATTTTCTGTTTAGGTGGCTCACCTGCGTGCCCACGTCCTGATCCACACAGGAGAGAAGCCATATCCCTGCGAAATCTGTGGCACACGATTCCGGCACCTGCAGACACTCAAGAGTCATCTGCGCATACACACAGGAGAAAAACCTTACCATGTGAGTATGGCAAAAAGCACACCTTGACTATAGTGAAACTGCATTACGGATAAATTGTGTAATTCGAATAAACTGAACTTGACGTTTAAGAGCCTTTTGCGTTTGTTTTGCAGTGTGAGAAATGCAACTTGCACTTTCGCCATAAGAGCCAGCTTCGGCTGCACTTGCGACAGAAGCACGGTGCCATCACCAACACCAAGATCCAGTACCGGGTGTCCACAGCAGATCTGCCAGATTTGACCAAGGCCTGCTGAACACGCACACAAACACACACACACAAGGGCCAAACCACAGCATTTTCTGAGCCCTACTTGGACAATCATCTGAAACTGTAGTGCCACACTGTGTTGATCAGACAAGAAGAAGAAGAAAAAAAAAATCGAGGCATTTAATGCCATTCTACGGGTTTCCTCTATATGTGAGCATAGAACCACATAAGGTCTCTTGTCACTTTATTGTTTATATTTGCATATAAATATACAGTAATGTTGAGTGTTTTTAAGCTTTCAGTTATTAAAAAAAAAGCTTTATTTTGTTGAAGAAAAAAAGGAGGATGGAATGTAAAAAAAAAATTAAAATTAAATTTTTGCGAATACGGTATTTTATATCAAAGAAGTTACTTTTCGGAAAGTATTGGCATTTTAATTGAAGGTCGGTATATTTTATGGCAGTGCAAAGACATGTGGCCCGAGATTTTTATGTGTACAGGATACACCAAATCTGGGCTGTCCCTTCAATTGGATTTATTTGTATATGAGAATAATGGCTGCTCTCAAAATGCAAAACATTGCATGAGGTGGGTTGCTACTGGTCAACGTTTATTAAAGTAAGAAACTGCAAAGAAGTGTGACATAATGCATAGTTATATTCCCAAGATTGCTCTCTGCTGGCAGAACCAATCTTTTTAATTAAATATGAAAATATGCATTAAAAACATACTGCTAAGGTACAACAATTATTTCACTTCAATTGTGTTTTTGTATAGAAATGTGACTATTTCTTTTAGCAAGTGAAGGTTTACATTTTTGTCATTGTTCTAGAAGCTACAGTAAAAGTTGTATTACTGCGCTTTTTGCCCTCTACGTATACACACTGTGTATTCAAGGTGCCTTTCTCAGTGGTGACTGAATTGTTTTCTGTTACTCTGCTAAGGTACAACTGAAGGACACCACTTGTCCTGTTTTTGTTTTGTTTTTCTCATTTCATGCGTGTACATGTTTTTTTTTAAAACATGCTTTTCTCTGGTTCAAATGTCAAAGAAAAAAAAAATCAGATTCATTATTGCTCGAGCTGTGCATCTTTAAGACTTCTCTTTTTTTTTGGGATTGGGCTTTTTCTAAAATGCATTAAGCTAACTGTATATGTGTATGAATGTAAAATAAAACTATTGAATTTCTATGTACAACTCTGGAGCAATGCCTCATTGTTGCAACACCTAATGAATTAAAGGACTACATTAGACTGAACTACATTCATAGTTTACACTGGGTGAAACGCCTTACAATTATTTGTCAATTTGGACTCTTCCGTGTGTAATAAAGCTCAGGCGGGATATAGAGTGCTCAAAAATGGAGAAAATAATTAAGATATTTAAATAATGCAGAGATCCCAAATTTGTTATGAACCTATTTGCATTTACCAGAAGCCAAGCTTTTAAAGTTAAATGCTGGAGCACAGCAGGGGTTTATCCAGTTATTTTTTTTTATCATGGTTCCGCTATAGTCATTAAATTAATCAATCAAAAGTTTTCAAATAATTGTATTTTCTCATACAAGCAGGGTAAATTTACCAAACACCCTTACAAAATGGTTATAATTAATATTATCTAAATGCTAACAAATCCAAATTATTGGAAAGAAAAACAAACAGTTGATTATGTTTAACTAAATAATGCAGGGTTAAATTGACTTCTTTTCCCATCACCCTGGGGAAACCCCCAAGACAACAGAAAAGAAACAGGTGCTTACAGAAAAACTACAATAATTAAGAAAACCTTTTTATATCAGTATATTTTTAAACATCACTCTTAAGGTGTACATTTGCCCCCTCACTTTCATGACTGGAAAATCAAGCCTGTACCAACATCTTTAAAATTTGACTTCTTTCTAAAAAAAACACATTAACTGTGTTTGAATGTTTGTTAAATGACAGTAAAATTATCACAGAGAAAAGCTTTAGATTTTAGAGAAAGAGGAACACACACAATGATGTCGAGGACTGCATTTCCCTAAAAGTACATTCTCACAAATTGCGAATACCTCATCCTCCAATAATGTATCATGAACGCCTTGTGCTTGGACTGAATTATGCTTAATGAAAAATGCCTTTATGTAGTTCAGTCCTCAAAGCTCCACACAAGGAAAATAATTTGCTCACTGATTTTAATCATAAATAAGATATTAGTACGGACAAAACTGTCAGTGCTCCAGACCATTTTTTGATATACTGTATGACGTTGCAGGCTCAAATACACTTGATGCGACTCCAAGTAGAACCATGGCAGAATTGTGGTCTTCCAGGACCGGATTTTGAGGAACCAGAGCTGAATGGTCAAAAGTACATGCAACAATAAAGCCATCTGCAAGCAGCAACAATAGTGGAGTTGTTAGAGAGTCACACAAAAGAAGACTAAGGAACTAAACCTGCACATCCAGGAGGTAGTGAAAACCCATAACAGAAACACTGCACCACCAACTTCTCATTTCCCCTGTACTAACAGTACTGTTATAGGAAAATAATCAACAGTGGGGTTCTGTAATCAGGTTTCCAATAACAGCATGTCCTGAAGAGTTTATTCCTCTTTTACCACAGTCATTTGTCAATTAAATTATATACTGAAGAATGACTCATTATACCTTGAACCATTTACCAAACATGTAATTTTGGGGAACATACAAAACAAGTTAGTTCCCATTATCGCTTGCATTTTAGCCACTAAAATACTATAGAAGAAGAAGAAGAAAAAAAAAAAAACACATTAGAACATACACTTTAACCTGAGATAGATCAATAGATACAAATAAAACCTGAGATCTGAATTGCAGCAGTCAGAGCTGTTATAGAAAATCAAAACCAAACAAATGTGAGAATTCAATAGCACTGTATTTAAAATACACAGACCGCAAAAGTGCATCTGCAGCCATTTTAACCTTAGTGTCAATCATAGATGACCTGTTCATAGTTAGTGGTACATATATTGTGTATCCTGCACAAAAGGTGTTGCACATAAGGAAATGAAAAGGAAGACTTCTAAAACTCATCCACAAATCTACTGGAAGGCAGACCAGTAATTTAATAAGGCAAAAAAATTATATTATATATATCTATCCTAAAAGCTTTCACCTATGAGGTGTCCTGTGCTTCATGTTTCAAGCTTGCTTCACATTCAAGTTAATCATCACTGGATAAAATCAGCTGCTAAATGAAATAATGCAGTGGATTAAACCACTTCTAAACCCACGAGTTACTGATGCGAATTTCCATTTATTTTCTTTATCCCTTAAAATTAAGTATAAGGAGTACACATTAAATAATGGATTCACATCACAGAAAAAAGTGAAAATGCTGGCACATGACGATGTAGCCTCATCATAATAGCATGAACAATTTTAAATTTTAGGCGAATTGATTATTTCAATCATTTAAGAGCTTTTCCGGTAAAAAGACTTTCAGTAGTATGTTGTATGCCCGATACCACAAAAGGTACCATATCCCTTTAAGTTTACTGTAAGGATAGCTGTGATACTTTATATTTCCCTCTTTAAGGCACCACTATTCTTGACTGAAGTCCTCAAAGAAAACCAGAGATGGTACAACAATTCTTTAGCACAATAACATCTTAAAACAAAAACTTTACAAAAAGAAATTACAAATAATGCCCAAGCTGGAATATTATAACATTTAATTAGAAAGTGTTTAATTTAATGAAATTAAATAAAAACAATCCATAGGAGTTTAGAAGTCTATTAGAAATCCATTATGTATACTCGTATGGACGCCATGATTCACTTATCATAGGGAACTGTGTCGTTGAGGTCTTCAGGGCCGAGCCTAAAGTGCTTCTCTTTCTTTGTTGAAATCTATAAAAAAAAAAATTTTAAAAAGAAGAGTAATGATATAAAATAATATCATAATATATAAAAATCTCTGGAAAAACTAAGGTCACTGCACACAGTCAATATGCATACCTCTTCATCTGATAAGTCACAGACTGAGGAGTTAACCTTAGGGCGGTCAATGAAATATCCTTCGTTCTTAAGGGGGGTGGGGAGACGGACAGTTCAACCATTTCTAAATAACTTGCAAATACCAATAACAAAATGCTAGTTTAAGATGCAAATAAGTACATAAATAGATTAATTATGTAAAGCACTCACCTGGTCCTCATTCACACTGGTTTCTGAAATGTACTGAGAATTTTGGATAATGCAATCCATACCAAAACTCTTGTCCATGAGGATCTTTTTCCTGCAATTAAAAATATACACATCAGCCCGACCTCGTACTTAATTTTTGTGCTTCTTTAACTCCGATAACAAGCATAGAATTAAGATCAACTTGTGCATGGAAAATATTAAGTCAATTTACATAAGTAAACATACAGTTAGCAGTGAACCAGCACTGACCTTAAGTTTATTAGGAAAAAGAAAAAGGTTTGTTTTTTCCACTGCACTTGATAAAATGCTGTAGGTGAAAATCTAATGAAGTACCTTGACTTAAGATTCTTGGTTCAACATTTCTCCATTATCAATGTCAATATTAACCACTTTGAATTTCTAAAACCAGTTTCTCCTCTCCTAATCAGCACAAAACTAATGAAATGTATACCCATTACTCATCTATGGTACAACCTGCATTTTTGATTAGTGTAGTTTGTTAGACAGAGTTCTGTAAAATATATACACTGCTTATTTCTGCTTCACTGTTCACTCTTCTTGGATGGCTAATGCTGGTGAAACTGGTGTTTAGGTCACATTTGCTTCCACGGGGCTAAATTAATATTTTTCCATTCAAACAAAGTTACATTATTTAATAATAATAATAATAATAATAATAATAATAATAATAATAATAATAGTAAAATTACTTATAAAAAAAAAGGTCATCATATGAACGTTACAGAATCTGGATTTTACACACATACACACACACACACACACACACACACACACCCACCCCTTTACTGGCTTTGTGTAGATCAACCACATTATTAAAAGTTCACTGAAGTTAAGGATAAAATTTCATACAAAGAATGAAATGGTGGCAATAGCCAGTCCAGAGCCAGCAGGTTTGAAAACCCTTAGAGAATACTAATCTTTGATCTACACTTGATAGACAGGGCAAAGGATCTGCATTGCAAGTGAATGACCATTAACAGACCAATCTTATCTTCCCTTTCATTCCGAACAAGGCTAGGTTATATGAATTTGAGGTTAGCTGGACTGCTAATGCAGTCTGTGGTTAACACTATTTCTGAGAAATTCCACTAACCCTTAACTTTCCAACCATAATGATAATGCTAATGAAACCTGAACTGAAACAGTTTAATGCTTCCTTCCAAACTGGGCAACTCTGGGCTCAAACTTACTTCTAAAGAAGTCTTCAACCAGTATTACTTAAGCAACCAGCTTTAAATGTTTACCTCCCAGCAATGCTAGCTAACATTAGAAGACAAGTTTTCTTGGTTCTGAGCTGTGTAACTGGATGATTAAATGATGTTCAGTTTTTAGTGTTAAGACAATGTCTCTTGTCTCCAAAGTGGCACCACTTATGTTATATGACATCACTTATTCATCACACTTATACATTACTCACCCTCACCTATGTTTCACCAGGGAGAAATGAGCCTGTCAGCATTCACCATTAATGGTCCAGTTGGTTGCTCTCAAAACCATTAAGACAAATAAGTTTAATATAGGAATCAGGTGTCAGGATGTTTTCCTGCTTTAACAAATCCATACAAAGTTCATAAAATATTTAATGAATTATCTAATAAATTGAGTCTGGTGTGTTAAATCAGGGGAAACATAAAAATGTTAACTGGAATATCCAGGACAAGGACTAGGCAAAGCTAGTTAAATAGATCATAGCTTCCCAACTCTGGTCCTGGAGTACCCTCTGCCCTGCATATTTTAGCATTTTCCCTGCTCTAACACACACACTTCAGCTTAGGAAAGGGTGTTAATTAGCTGATTAGTCAAATCGGGGCATGTTGGAGGCAGGCAATTTATTATTATTTTTTTTTAAATGTGCAGGATAATACTGGTTCTTCCTGGACCAGAATTGGGAAACTGTGCCCTAGATCAGAGGTTCTCCATACAGCCTTAAGTGACACACAGACTACATTTATATGCACATCAATATTCTGATTAGTATTGAGTCATGTAAATGCCACAATGCGATTAATTCAGATTAAGGCAATATTGTGATTCTCAGCCCTGAAATATGCCTGTTTTAATTGGAAATGTAAACACCTTATTCAGAAAATCCACTGAAAGGAGATATTTGCACATGCTCAGCTCGCAAGGAATTGTGGGTGCTAACAGATGCTTAGCTGTAGGCTAGGTGTTTAGGAATGGTAACTGAGGCATACTTACAGCAACCATGTATACAGGAATATTCTGATGCATGTACACACAAACAACATATTTGGAACATATATGGCTGCAACACAAATATAAACCTTAAACGGATTTTGATATGCATGTAAACATAGTCACAGTTGCAACAGGTTTTATGTTGAGATGACTCTCAAAATACTGTTCATTGATTTATTCATCCTCAGAGAACTCTTGATCCTGATCAGTGTCATAATGAATCCAGAGCCGACCCTGGGAACAGTAGGTACAAGGAGGGAATATACCCTGGATGGAACACCTGTCTATCACTGAGTACCATGGAAACACACACACTAGCACAGATTCACATCAAGGGGCAATTTCAAGTCACCAATTCACCTACTAGCATGTTTTTGGTATGTGGGAGAAAACCCACATAGACAAGTGTTCACAAAACACCAGAATCTAATATGTAATGTATGTAATATATGGACTGCCTACAGCTCCCTGAACACTACAACAGAGAACCTGTGTACTAAGACTTGTAGAAATTCCACAATCTGCTGTGGAAAAGTGCACATGAAGGGAGCAGTGCCAGATAAACTCAACAACAAAAAAGAAACGTCCATTGTTCAGGAGACTGTATTTTAAAAATAATTTTGTAAAATCTAAATAAGCTTTACAGATCTTTATTGGAAAGGGCTTAAACAATGGTTTTCATGCTTGTTCAATTAACCATAACAATTATTGCACATGCACCTCTGGAACAGTCTTTAAGACATTAACAGTTTACAGGCTGAAGCCAATTAAGGTCACAGTTACAGTAACGTAGGACACTAAAGAGACCTTTCTACTGACTCTGAAAAACACCAGAACAAAGAAGCTAGTGTTCCTGCTCACCTGCGTGAACATGCCATAGGCCTGCTGCAGGGAGGCTTGAGGACTGCAGATGTGTCCAGAGCAATAAACTGTAATGTCTGTAATGTAAGAGGCATAAGACATTGCTACAGGGAGACAGGAAGGACAGCTGAACATCCTTGCAGTACTTGCAAATGCTTTGGTGGAAGAGTGGAGTAACATCTCACAGCAAGAACTGACAAATCTGGTACAGTACATGAGGGTGAGGTGCACTGTAGTACTTAAAGCAGCTGGAGGCCACTAAATACTGACTGGTACTATTAACATTTACCCCCCTGCCCCTTGTTCAGGGACTCATTATTCCATTTCTTTTCATGTAATGTTTGAGAAACTTGTTCAGTTTATGGGTGGCTGTGGCTCAGGTGGTAGAGCGGGTTGTCCAGTAATCGTAGGGTTGGCGGCTCGATTCACGGCCCATGTGACTCCACATGCCGAAGTGTCCTCGGACAAGACACTGAACCCCAAGTTGCTCCTGATGGTAAGCTAGCGCCTTGCATGGCAGCTCTGCTACCATTGGTGTGTGAATGAATGGGTGAATGAGACACAGTGTAAATAAAATCAGTTGAATGTGAGAGTACATTTCTTTTTTTGCTGAGTTTATGTAGAAACAGTTTAGATTGAAGACAGAAATTGATCATAAACAGTTACCACAATTATTCCACATTGTATGAGTTTTTATTTCATTTCAACAAAACAGAAGCGGGATACTTTACTGTGTCTGAATATGACTAATCATTTTGTGGTTCTTGGTTTCTGATTCAGTTTTTTTAAAAAACAAACAAAATATAATAAAATGTATTTAAACATAAACATCTACACCTAAATCAAGGCAATTCTGCAAGAGTCAAGACCCAGGCAAACCCCTTGTAAGGCAAACCCCTTCAAAGAACATTTAAGCCTGAAGTGTGAAACCTCGTTGTCTAATTATCCACCACTCATCTCAAGTTAACATCCACTGAAAAACACACAGTATTCCTTAAATCATCATCATCATCATCATCAACTCTATACAAAATTTGAGCTACAAAGAAAAAGGTAAACCAATGCTGTTATATATTTTTTTTACAAACTTGAAGTATACCAAAAATGCAAAGGAACAAAACCAGATGAATCATTGTTTCTGTTGCATGGCTTCTTTGCGTGCTGCATCCTGTAGTAGCTGTGTATCCACCTCATCGGCGGGGAGCTGAACGTACCGCACTACTGATCCTCGGATGAAGCAGTTCTTCACTGACAACTGAAGACAACAAGGACAAAGGTTTAAGTTGATTAAGTAGAATTCACTCAATATTAAGAGGGATATATATATTTGTGGGATGTATTTTAACTCATACTAACCATGTGAGGATACTTTTCAGGGTCGGTGACGCTGATATCTGTGAGTTTGATGTTCAGATACTGTGAGAAGAAAACATAGCATTAAATACAGTGGCCTATAGAAACCAGTAGACAATACAATAAATTATATGAAAGAAATACTATAAACATACCTGATCTACTGAATGTAGGGTTCCACATATGCTGCAATACAGACAGCCTGAAGTTAGTGAACACCCTGTTGCAGATTTTTAAAGCAGCTGTATGTAGGACCCATTATCCTACTTTAGTAATTATTGTACGGTCTTGTCCTGTTTGCACATGTGCAGTTTATGTAGTCCTGTGTAGGTCTGTGTAGTGTCATGTAGCTGTGTTTTTCTATGTAGGACCATAATCCTGGAGGAACATTGTTTCATTTCACGGTGTACTGTACCCGCTGTATATGGTTGAAATTATAATAAAGCCATTTGACTTAACTTGAATGTATATGTAGTTAAGTGAACCTTAGTAAATGTCAAAAGATGATAAAGTCCTAATCAATCTCAATACTGTCATCATAGTTGTCAAAATATGATTTACTAATACACAACAAAAAAACAACACTCACCTCAAGTCATTTTTTAACTCCACCACCACGTCTTTACCCACCAAGGACTTGAAGAACGAGTAGAAAAGCTGTAGAACAATTATAATAACAGCATAGAATATTATATGATAACAGATTAACAGTATTCATACAAACAGAATAAATAAACAAACAAATGAATAAATAAATAAAAAGTCTAACGATCTAGAGCAGGGGTTAGAGCAACTTCCCTTTCATCTGTGCACCACATTAACCGCACTTCCTGGTTTCAATATTTAACATTATTTATACATTGTTTTCAGTTGATTTTTAGATTACGCATGTTCAAGAAACCAGGCAATTAGGCCCTCAACTGGAATAATAACCATAACAGCCTTGAATCCCTTCCCAGGACATTTTAGCATGGGAAATCTACCGGTCTGTTTTCTGGAGGTGGGAAGAAGCTAGTTTAAAGACTTCACTGTGGGACTCTATTTGTATGTAATGGTATATTGGCTACGCAAGTCTTTTTTTCTGAATATGACTGTACATTTTGCATAAATTTCAATACAATTGTTTTAAAATAAAGGACGAAATTGCAGAACCCAGAGAAAGCCCATGTGACAGTGTGAAAATACAAACACAGCTAGTAACTTTAGCTCAGGATTGAACTGGGAACCCTGGAGCTGTGAGGCATCACTGTGGTGGCATGGACCATGCCTGTAGCTTTGGGCGACCACCACTTCATGCTGCCTAGGCAAACACACCACTGTCTTGTGATTTAAAAACAAGACCATCAAGGATCCACTGAATGTACCTCACTGCTTCCTTGAGAACCAGTCATCTAGAGGAATGATTTTTTTCTGGAGTCCCTCAGTACTAAATAGTTGAGTGCTTCACTGTTCTCACACACACCTTGAGAGCGCTCTGTGAGGTTAAATGGCTGTATTGGAGAAAGGTAGGGCAGTAAAACTTCAGGTACTACAAGCAGCACACACCTCTGGAGGTTCTCAATCAATCAATCAATCAATCAATCAATCAATCAATCAATCAATCAATCAATCAATCAGTGAGTGAGTGAGTGAGTGAATGAATGAATGAAAAGCTCAGTTTCCTCCAGGACAGAACATTTCATTGATTTCAGCTAAATCCACAACACTACAAATAGCTCAAATGGATCAATATCTTTGTATAAGAGTTTATCTGTATCAGTGATCTACCCTATATAATGTATTTATAACAAGGCGCGAGTTATCGAATATAGTGAAGCGTGTATATAAAGGCTAAGCTAATCAGCTAACTAGCCGAGCTAACACTCGCGTGATCAAGCATAAAGCAAAAATAATGGAATTCGAACAAGGTGTATTTTTTTTTTTTTCCAGATAATACAATTTTGAAAATAGCAATTCCCTACGACTAGACGCACGAAAACAAAGAAGATAATAATACATAAATATATAAACTTACCATTTTCACGCGCTGATTTGAGAACAAGCTTACGTCATCAAATACGGACCGGCAGCAAGCAAACCACCTTCCTATTGGTCAGAAACCAGAGGGATGATTTATTCTTCCTCCCCATTGGATAGTATTGTAATCGTCATACATGTGAGACACGCGGATTTTAAACGTTAACGATTTTAAAATCAGTCTGCTTTACGTCTCAGGTTCTGTCTACGCCCTTGCATTCCCGACGTCGTTTCCATTATTATAAAGTGCACGTGCTTTAGGAATTTATTTAGTTTTACTGTGCTACAAATGACATTATTATCGCTCGCGAATTCCTGCATTCAAAATAAGTCAAAAGCGGAAGAAATGTTTTTGCACTCTCAACACTGGGTGGCAGCATTTACAAGCAACTGCAGATTCGACCTTGTGGGTTATCACAAAAAAAAAACATTAGTAAACAATGAAACTATCGTAAAAACATGAAGAAACACGTGATTAAAAATACATTATTGCAGTCCAAACACATGCATGTTAGGCTGATTGGCGTGTCTAAAGTGTCCATAGTGTATGAATGTGAGTGTGTGTGTGTATGTGATTGTGCCCTGCGATGGACTGGCACTCTGTCCAGGGTGTACCCCGCCTTGTGCCCGATGCCTCCTGGGATAGGCTCCAGGTTCCCCCATGACCCTGATAAAGGAGTAAGCGGTTGAAGATGGATGGATGGATGGATATTGTGGTACATGACCATAAAATAGAGTCAGAATTACTTTAGAATTGGTTTTTAAGTCTTTCTGGCTTTGGTCTGAATTTTTAAGAAGAGAAATTCTCAGATTAATTCAGTTCAAATAAGCACACACAGAGACAGACAGAGAGAGTCGGATTATAAGTAAATAGATGCGGGTTTTTTTTTTTTTTTTGAGAGAGACAGTAAAGTAAACGCATAGTTTAGGTTTAGTTTACAACCATTTTTATTTGAATCTTTTCTCACCAGTAGGAGAAAAGATTCAAGACTCTTTTAATAAAGAGCTTAACAAAATTCATTGCAGGACAATCAACACGTCCATGAAAGCTGTGCTTTTGAGTTGCTGAAATAGGAATGAACAAGCTCGAGCAGCAATAAAAATAGGCAGGGGGTCGTCTACCTGCATCAGGTAGAAGGCAAGAGATGACGCAGACAGAATGGGGATACGAAAAGAGTGAGGAAAAACATGAAAAAGAGGAGAGAGCAAGAGGGGGAAGACACCCAGTTAAAGAAAATGATAAAAGAAGGTGATTTATGTTCCCTGTATTGTGCTAGCCCTTATGAAACTGTTATAACTAACATAAAATAGAAAAGGGGCGTTCAAAAAAGACGGAAAAGCACGAAGCGACAGTAAAACTAGTCCAGTGTTGTATATGTTCGAGCTTTCCGAAGCCTTGAAGTAGCTTTCTGTGAGGAATCGATCGAAATTGAATTTAATCATATAAATCTGCTTTAATTGTCTCGTGTGAGTTTATGATAGAAGTGTTGTAATGATGTCCGATTCGTGAGTGAATCGTTTGTTTGAGTCGGTTCATTTCAATGAATCAGAGAATTAGAGTTGATTAAACGAGTCTGAATGATTCATTTACCGATTTGATTCAAGTTCAACTCCCTGATTCAATAATCCTGGCACTGTTTTAGCTCATTTCCACATTTCATTCTGGAACTGCAGGTGTGTGAAACTTATCATTCACTCAGTGAAGAATAATAATAATAATAATAATAATAATAATAATAAAGTTAATTGTTCTTGGTACTAGGGGAATAAGAAATTACAAGTCGATAGCTTATAAAGACATCCAGACAGAATTTCTATTAGTGTCTGTGTATGAGAGAGAGAGAGACAGAGAGAACAATGGTGTTCTTTACTTGTACTGTGTATATATAGTTATTTGTATATATTTATAAATAAATAATTTCATTTAATTTAATTAACTGTTCTAATATAGATCTTTAGAGTCTCTTATTGATAAGCAATAATTGTTATGCTTATGGCATTGTTTTTACAAGTGGCATTAAGGATAGATAAATGGGGAGCAGGGGGGTTACACACGACGATTTGGGGCCCTGAGTACAAATTAGCCAGGGGGCCCAGAAACCCTAGTGGCGCCACTGAAAATAGGTTACCTATTGGTATATACACTGGGGGAATAAGTATTAAACGTTTTTTTCAGTCAATATAGTTCCAGTGAGGCTATTCACATGAAATTTTCACCAGACTTTGGTATTAACTTAAGAAATCCACACATATAAAGAAATCCAAGCATTAAAGTCAATAAATGAAGTTATGTGTTATAAAGCAGAATGAGACAGAAAAAAAGTATTGAACACGCTAACTTAAATTTATTTAATACTTAGTGGAGAAGCCTTTGTAATGTCAGCTTCAAGACGCTTACTGTATGAAGAAATTAATCGGCCGCAGTATTCAGGTGTGATTTTGACCCATTCTTCTAAACATATTGTCTTTAAGTGTTGTTCAATTGGATTCAAGTCAGGGGATTGACTGGGCCATTCTAATGCCTTGATTTTTTTTTCCTCTTAAACCAGTTGAGACTTTCCTTTGCTGTATGGTTTGGATCGTTGTCCTGCTGGAAGGTTCACAGACTATTTTTCACAGCCTTCTTTGCTCATACTTAACAAGGGTGCCAATATTTCTGGAGGGCTATGTATATATATAACTATTTACATAGTGTGTGTGATATAAAGGAAAGGCAAAAGCATAGCAAAGCAAGTAGTGACAGTGGGGGAATTATTTATTTTAATGTTTATATTACTAATTTACAATGTGTTGTCACAATAAATATTTGCATATCTGCTCCATGAACATCTGCTTGTTTAGCACTAGATAGTTATCACATGTGTAGGTCTTTTATTATTTATCATCACATTGCACTAATGATCAGTAAACTTATCTTTTTATTTCTATTGGGAAAAAACAGTGTGAAATGAGCTGTTATCTTCAGGTTGCAACATTTTTCTGTAGAAAACATGGCCAAAAAATTATAATATTTCTCCAGCTACAGATTTTTGCAGCACCTAATAGGAGTATAATACTAATTCAAGTGTATTTGGTTGCATAGATCCATACATCTGTACAGCTACAAGTGGCTAACATCTATTCCTTATAAATCATAAAGTAATATCGTCTATGAATTTAAAGAAATTAGTGATTTGCTGAATTTACAAAAATTAGCTGTATAACGTAATAACGCATCAAATGTGTCTTATTTTAGCTACATTCAACAACCTCATGCAGTAGCGTACAAACAATATCTGCTGTAAGCTAAACTGTTTTAATCCTCCTAGGTTTGAGACATGCTAAATTAGCTGTTGAGGCTATATTGATTTGAACAAGTCTAAACGTGTTTCACTCTTCATCAGTATTGACAGCTGACATTGGTGCAAAGCTAGAAGAAAAAGAGAAATCCAACCACAGTGTGGTCAAAGAAACATTTGAGATGTGTTTTAATGCAAGGGGTAAATGCACAAGATGTAACTGACGATTGGCTGATCACAGCTCATGAGATGCAGATGCTTTTATCTTGACATGCAGGGATTAGAAAACTCCAAAAGGATTTGAACAGTGCAAAATGGTTATACTTATTGCTTTATATTCATTCATTTATTATTCGCATTCTTATTCTGCTTCATAAATTACTCTCCAATTATCTCAGATTGATACTGTAATGTCCCTGATGCTGTGCTAAGAGAATATTGAATCAGTTTACCCAGAAATTCCACATAGCAAAGGCCTGAAAATAAAAAATAATAAGCACTGAGATGTGAATGTAGATCAGTATGAATCAGCTGTCCACTTAAGAAATGAAAGAAAATGTTTGTACGAGACTTGTTCTTTTGGGTTTCATCTGCTGAATGAATTCATGCATAGTCTCTAAATGCCGTGAAATTTTGTGCACTATACATTCATTTGTGTTGGGACAATAAAGTTCATGCAGGATCGTTGCACTGTTGCTGTAGCTTTTCGTTTCTGTCTTGGAGAATGCTACAGATAGGGCAAAAGCTTGCCTGACTTTTTAATGCGCCTCTTTGGAAATTTGTCTCTAATCACAATTGATGTGTGAAGTCTCCAGTGTGGCATAGAACTCCAACAGTGATGGCCAACTGGAGAACTTAAATGTAGGCTCATTTCAGAGGACGACCTGTCTTAGGGCTTGGTGTTGTCTCAGGATGCACTGGAAACAAAGAAAACATCAATAATCATTAAATAAATTTTACCAGAATGATTGCTGTGTGTTTCATACTTAAAGGTAGTGTACATAGGGCTACACCATGCCTGTATAAGCGTTTCATATTTATCTTACATAATCATTTATTTCAATAGGCACCAGCTGCCATAAAGATTTTCTTTATCAAAGTTTGTCAGATTGATTTAACTCTAAAGTGAGAGATTTTTCTTAACCTGACTTTGAAAGTCATAACTAACTTTATAGCTCAGTGTTCTGCTACATATGAGTTATGTGAATACAACTATTATCATAATCATGTGGTGTCAAGCAACAAAAACTAAAACATAAAGATCAAAATTCCTAATAAATGACATAAGTTATATATATATATATATATATATATATATATATATATATATATATATATATATATAGATAGATAGATAGATAGATATAATGTATAATAAATATTCTTTACTTGTATTTTCTCATTTGTAAGTCGGTTTGGATAAAAGCATCTGCTAAATGAATAAATGTAAAAATATATCAGTCACTTACACTTATGACTCACTTATAAGTATTCACAAAAATCTCATAAGAAGAAATAATTTAAGCTTGAGAAAACATACTTGTTACGGTATGTAAGACTGTTTTATAGCAGGTTTCCACCAAGTGCTGAGTTCAGGAGACACTGCAGAGTGGCTTTTAGATATGCTCACCTTGGCTCGATTTAAAACATTTTATTTGCACTTAATTTGGACATACCAGAAGCAAAGCTACAAAGTCAGATTTATGATGATCTCATTTAAATCAGCTGTGAAAATATCTTAACATTATATTAACAAAAATATGCCACCTGACTCTATACTGAACAAAAAAAAATCGCTGAAGGTAGTCTTTATGGCAGCTGATGCTAATTGGAATATGCATTTACATTTATTCATTTAGCAGACGCTTTTATCCAAGGCGAATTACAAATGAGACACACTCACACACCAATGGTAGCAGAGCTGCCATGCAAGGTGCTAGCTTGCCATTGGGGGCAAATTAGGGTTCAGTGTCTTGCCCAAGGACACTTCGGCATGGGATCAGCCAGGCCGGGATTCGAACCACCAACCCTACGATTAGTGGATTACCCGCTCTACCCACTGAGCCACAGCCGCCCTTTATATGCCTTTATAAAAGTTTCATTTGGGCATCACAGCGGGTAGTGTTGGCACCCAACAGCTGCTGGGTTTTTTAATCCTGAGCACAAGTTACTGTGCGTGTGGGGTTTTGACTGCTCTCCTGTGCCCCATGTTTCCCCTGTGCTCTTCAATTTACTCAGACCGTCCAAAAACATGGAGGTAGGTGGATTGGTGACTCTAACTTCCACCTGATGACTGTGTGAATGTATAGACACATGGTGTCCTGCAATGGACTGGTGTCTCATCCAGGGTGTATTCCTACATCAGTACTGATATGGCACATATGCTTATGCAGAGATCAGCATCTGGTGCTGAACTAAGCATAGTAACTTTTAATAATTTTAATCATTATTTAGCTTATGAAAGTTAAGTCATAAATAACATTTTGAAATTGACTTGAAAGTGACTTCATTTAGGTTTTTACTACTCATTTGAAGAGTTTCCTCAGTACTCCTGAATTACAACTGGTATAATTTAATAAAATAATATCCATCCATCCATTTTCTGTACCACTTCTCCTACACAGGTTTGCAGGGGAGCCTGGAGCCTATCCCAGGTAACTCTTTGCACAAGGCGGGGGACACCCTGGACGGAGTACCAGCCCACCAAAGGGCACAATCGCACACATATTCACACATCCATTCACACACCATGGATAGCTTGAAACTGCCAATCAGCATACAGCACATGATTTTGGACTGGGGGTCTGAAGTACCCAGAAGAATCCCACGAGGCACAGGGAGAACATGCAAGCTGTACGCACCAAGGGCGGAGGCAAGATTTGAATCAGTAACCCTGGAGGTGTAAGGCAACAGTGCTAACCACTAAGCCACCGTGCCCCCAATACAATGCCCCAATACAATATAATGTACATTATAAAAATGTAAATTTAATACATTTATGTTTTAAATCAAATCCATTTGCTTTGACTAGACATTTCATAGCATTTCTTTTTTGTGTTGACCTAGAATATACCAAAGTTGCATTATGTGTCATACCATCTTTGGGGAGCAGCTGGCATGGTCTAGAATGAGGCCGCATCTTGCCTGGTAACTCTGAGGAGTCTCTGTAGTCTCTGGGCTTTGATTGGGGCTCTTGGCGAGATTTCATAGGCAGTGGTGGCTTTCCAGACATCATCCCTCCTCCTTCAGATCGAGAGGGCACCACAGGCTTCTTGCTGAAGGACTGAGGCTGTAGACTGCTGTTGCTGCTGTGGTTACTGATGCTGCTGGGAGTTGGGGAAGGATTCTGGCCTTTGCTCTCTGAGCAGGTGAATGAGCGAGCCCGCGGGGTTGGGACTGGAGGTGCACGATCAGGGTCAGACTCACCACCTTTTGGAAATGCAAAAATCTCAGGGATAACCAAGAGCTCTTTTCGGGACATTTCTTGATCCTTGCCACATCGTGACTTCTCCATTGATCCATAAAGTGGATTGTCAAACATCTCTGCTGGTTGCCCTTCTTCAGCTCTAATAGGTTATTTTTTCAACACACAAACACCATCGATTATTTTATTGTGGTTCAAAACAATGCCTGATGACTCTTTTCTTTTATATTAAACAGAATCTATTTTTATATGAAACGTCAACTACCAAGATTTGTTTAATATAGCTATTTGAGAAATTTTTACATAAAATTGAGCTACATGTAAAATCATGTTCACACAATACTAAACAGGCTGCCTGGGACAACCTGTCAGAAGTTTTTGCAGCTGAATTATGGCAAACAGCCAGTTTTTGATCAAAAGTGCATTTTTTTTTTGCCTATAGCATATTTTTATACCTCTACCTTTACCTCTACTAAATACAGTATGTGTAGTTGTTCTTCATAAAAAGATGAAGTAGAAGAAGATCTTGGCATAGGACTCCGTAATAGATCTTTGAACATTCATGTAGAAAATGCAACTGTAATGTCCAGATGTACTCACGTTGGACTGGACAGCTTTCCTGTTGGGCTGCACACAGAATGATCGTGTGCAGTCTTTTTTGGCGAGGTGTTTCCAGTAGTTGTGTCTTTAGCCATGTGTCCAGAGGAGGCTCCTGGTCTGTTGGACACTGTGTAGCTCCAACCTGACTGACTGCCGCTTTTATAGCCAACATCCATATAATTAGGATTGCTAATATCAGTGGTTAGGGCCAAAGACCTACAGTTTATATAAGAACCGCAATAAGAATTGTTTTTGTTTCAAAATGAATGGAAACTATACAACGTGTTGTGGCCTTATTTTTACAGTGTAATAGTTTAGCATATAGTATTTAAACTCGACATTCCTTAGCTATTAGTTGTCCGAATAATTCACAGTAATTAATTAATTAATAATAAATAACAATAAACTACAAGATTTAACATCAATAGCTGAATAAAAAGCTTGCATATTAGGATAAGATAATACTTTATTAATCCCAGATGGAGAAATTAGGGAATAATATAGTAAAATAATAATTATAATTAATAATTATATTAAAAAGGTTGAGCAAGTTAGAAATGAGAAAACACTAACATTTTTGGCAGACAAAATTCCAAGCCATTGAATCATCAATTAAATATGGGAATGTGAAAATGAACTAAGAAGCCTTACTTGTTGCTATGATCTCCTGATTTGACTTTACCGGTTCCTGAGTCATCACCAATCTTAATGAAATCTGCAGAGAGGAAAACATGTTTTTTTTTAAAGCTGTTTACATGTATAATCATTTTCTAAAATCAAGCACAATCTATCTTCACATCCAATGAATTCAGGAGTATAACTTCTTCATTGTATGGAAGGTACAATGAGCAATTGGCAGTAGGAATATTTAGTATAAAATGTATAGTTCATTTATATAAAGAATATCAGTACAGTACTGCATAAGCTAAATTAGCGCAGGGGTCTAAGCATACACATCCACACTGTGTAAAAGTTGTGCAAAAGTTTGTGGCCTGAGTTTGTTCACTTACCATATAGCTTCTCTGTCAGTTTCCCTTCTGATGTGCGTAGTTGGATACCTCCTGATAGCATACCTGTCTGCTCACCATGATGTGTAAGTGGGACATCAAACTCAGTGTAGGCTTCCTCTGCAGTCCGCAGGGCCACACATGTCTCGCCTGCACACAAGTCAGACAAATGATTACCAGTGCATTCATAAGTAATTTCATTTACAAACACACAAATACAAAAAAAAAAAAAAAGATACATTCAAGATTATATTTTTTAAAATGGCCCATCATACTAAAATATACACAGTTTGTATGCTCCCAGGTGTACTTATACTAGGTACCTTTTTAGTTGATGTCATTTAAAATGGACCGAAACTACATCAAGCACTAGGGACTACAATAGGATTTGGGTTATGCTTGGGTTTTCAAAAGCTAAACTGTGTGCAGTTTTAAAAAATCTATTTAGCTGGCTTCCTGAAATGGTGCAACCTTATCTAAGGAATAAAACACAATGCGTAATATTGTTATAAGGAAATAATCAATGGCAGGGTGGTGTGATGCAGCCTGACATAATAGAAGTTACTGTTATCACCCCAAAGTAGAAAATTTAACAGCATGTTCAACAATATTAAATCTTTTTAATGAACAACACAATTTTAACCATTCGTCGTAATGTAGAACATCTGTAAGACAAGTTATTTCCTGTTACCGCTTACATTATTGCAGCTATAAACAGTCATTTTCTCACTAGCCTCTCTTTTTTAAAGGTAATAAGCCAATTAAAATGTGTCATTACTTGAAAATGGGAATGCACATAGTCCTCTACAGATTCACCATATTTATGATGGTGTTTTTCTACATTTAAAAAAATGTAATTTGTGTATTATTTGGAGCATCCAAAATGATAATGTATTTGAATAGATACTTTAATATAAACCAGTGATTTGAATTACAGCCAAAGCTACTGCCAAAGCTGCTGTTATAAAAATTTAATCAATACCTTATAACCAGTTATGAGTATCCAACAGTGCTGTAGTATAAAAAAGTGTGCATCAACCTAGTATATGCTCAAAGCATGTTCATATTTGAAACACACCTACCGTATGATTCATCACTGTCTGTGGAGGTTATACTGATGAGTATATGCTGATCTAGCAAGTATTCCGGGTCTGAAATGATGGGAGTAAGCTGTAAAATGGATAAAAAAAAAAAAAAAAACATTTACTATATTGTTCCAGGATTTAGTTTCACATGATATGTATCATACAAAGCATATTACCTCTACGTGTGCTTCAAACCGAACCTTTATCGAACCCTCTGTGCTCTCTTGATTATATATTTCAGAACTCTTGACAAATTCTATGTATACAAAAGAAATGTTCAGTATCAATACAATAACAAACAGACTTTCTGTACAACAGAAGTGCCCTTACTTTCCAAGCAGCTTGAATGGTATTCAATGAAAAATTTTGTCTTGGATTTGGTCTTAAGAGTGGCAACACAGTTCATAAACTTGATTGCACCCTGAGACTCCTTTATTGGATCTGAAAGGACAAAAAAAGAGACTAAATTCAGCACCCAGAAAGCTAGAGAGAACAAAATACAGAATAGAGTAGCATTGCTGAAAGTAGGTTGATTAGTATGCTCTTTCTAGAATTGGTCCAACCAAGTTATACCGTATTCAGTTTGTGTTATTGCATCCCATCAGTAGTAAAAAGGTCCCTATTTCTCCTCACTATAAAGTACTGTGCAAAAGTCACCCTAGGCACCATATATTGTTTTTACTACAAACTTTGTTGTAGATTTTATTTTATTTTATGACTTCTACATTATTGAGTCAGTACATTTTCGATTCCCAAACATTAGTTTTCCAGCAAAAATCTTACAAAAAATGTTTGTGTCGGTAAAGAAAGCAGCATATTAAGTGGTAAAAGATACTTTTCAGACAAAAAAAAATACAACGAAAGCTGCTGGTTTTGCTGCAAAAATAAGAATCAAGTGTGATAGTCAAAGTCTCCAGAAGAACCGTGACTGGTTCTGCAAGATTCTCAATAAAACTTACCTCTCATTTCCTTATAAAACTGCACTAATTGTCCCAGAGACTACTATTATAATTTTTTGTCACACCAAATATTGACTTTGTTTCATTTACTACTGTTTACTGCTCTTTATGGTAATCTTTTACATTTTTTTATTAAACACATTTAATTTCAGATTAAGCTTGATAGAAATGAACAGGGTTCTCTGATACAGTGTTTAACAAAACAAATGATCTGGCCACTTATGATTCTCACATTCCTCTGAACTTAATAACAGTTTATCCTTGAATGCAACGTGTCTTTGTATGCTATAGCATTACAATTTCCCTTCACTGGAACTAAGGGGCCCGTGAAAACATGGTTTGTCAAGGGTGGAGTGGAAGAACTTGAATGGCCTGCATAAAACCCTAACCTCAACCCCACTGAACAACCTTGGGATGAATTGAAACAGCAACTATGCCCCTGGCCTTCTTGCGCAACATTAGTGCCTGACCTCACTAATGCTCTTGTGGTTGAATGGGTAAATCGCCACAGCCTCACTCCAAAATCTAATGGCAAGCTTTCACAGAAGAGTGGAGATGGTTATAATAAAGGGTGGACTAAATCTGTAATGGGATGTTCAAAAGCATATGTGGGTGTGATGGTCAAGTGTCCACAAACATTTGGTCATGTAGTGTGTATACCATGGGTTTAGTAGATAAATAAATAACATAGATAAACAACAAACAACATACCATTCTTAGAGACAAACTGTGAAGTTACTCCTACATCAAATGTAGCAAATACAGGGGCGTGATCACTTGTCATGATGTCATATGTGCATCCTGAAATGGATAGGAAGAACACAAGTTAAACAATTGCTGAAATGTACAATTTTCCACCTTACAAAAAGCTCAACTTTAAAAATCTTTTGACTAACCATATGAGTGACAAGCCACGTGAACCTGTGGGTGTGACTTGCGAAGCACACGGTCACACCATGAGGGCAAGTTATATTTAGTCTGTTGGTGAGATAAAGAGAGGTATAGTGAAAGGCCTTTAATATCTTAAACACGTAGGCAGAGTAAAACCATTGCCTAGAAAACAAAATGATTTTGTGAAAGAGATCACCATTCAGACTTTCTATTAGAGAGAGCTGGAGCTACAGTGGTGTGAAAAAGTGTTTGCCCCTTCCTCATTTCCTGTTCCTTTGCATGTTTGTCACACTTAAGTGTTTCGGAACATCAAACCAATTTAAACAATAGTCAAGGACAACACAAGTAAACACAAAATGCAATTTGTAAATGAAGGTGT
>JAFFST010054308.1:307239-347162 GCA_022414735.1 Noturus placidus
TTTCACACAGGGCCATGATGGTTTGGATTTTTTTTCACCTTTAATAATAAACACCTTCATTTACAAATTGCATTTTGTGTTTACTTGTGTTGTCCTTGACTATTGTTTAAATTGGTTTGGTGTTCCGAAACACTTAAGTGTGACAAACATGCAAAGGAACAGGAAATAAGGAAGGGGGCAAACACTTTTTCACACCACTGTAAGTACAGTAGGGGCATTATATCTGTCTGTGCAGATGAAAATCTATATGTTGTAGTTTTCATCTAGATCAGTGGTTCTCAACCAGGGGGCGTGGAGATATCAGAAGGGGTGGGGGGCACGAATCAACACAGACGGGGCATCATTTGGGTCCTCTGTGTATTTTATTGCTTTTCAAATAGAATGTGCATAAATGGGAAAACCCTGCGTTCCCTCTGTATGTTCTTTTTGCTGGGCAGAGGCAGAGCTTAGCCTGTTTTTTTATCTAGCTATCAGTGCAGACCAATGTTGCCAACTAAGCAGCTTTTCAGACCCCTTTAGCAACCTTTTTGTGCAAAAAAACCCCTAACGACAAATCTAGCAACGTTTTGGACAAACCTTAGCGACTTTCCAAATGTGGCCAGTACTGTCCTGCAAGTGAGAGGTCTTGCTTTCCCTCTGCACTCACACCTCTCCCCACACACACACCTCCACACCAAACTGTCTAGAAATCAACGAAAAAAATAAAAGTACCCCTGTTGCTTTGGCTTTGGTGTAGACATATCTTTCATGTGTATCTCTCTCTAAACGATATGTTGGGGGAAACGTGATGTCTTCCTCTTCTGTAAAGGTAAAAGAAAACATGTAAATAGAAGGAAAAATAATGTAAAAAAAAAAATTAAAGCTATATACTTAGACCTACATGAACCCTTCACGACAACTGACAAACCTAAATAAAGTATTCAATTTTTGTTAAATCCTGTTGGTTTTTGTTACTCATTTGACAAAAACCAAGTCAAGTGAAATAGATGATTATTTACAAGCTACATAATCGACCTGGAAACTGGTATAACACAACTTTGTCAACAAACAACTGTCATGATTTCAGTTATCATGAAGGGCCATAAGTAAAGTGTAATTAAAAAAAGAATATTGCTGTTTATAAAATATTGAATATACGGACAATTCAGTTATAGGCCAAAGTTAACTCACAAAAACTACAATATATTCTAGATGCACATGGAAAAAATATGTTGAAGTTATTAATATACAGTAGTGTTTTTAAAAAATCTGTGTAATTTGAATACTTTTGTCTAGGAAGCATAAATAGTAATCAGACTCAAAAGTAATCAGTTTCCACAAGGCTTTTCTGCAAACTGAACCTATGGACAGTACAGAGTGAGTTTGAGCCAACTGAAATTTTCAGGTTGTGCAATGTAGATGGAATTTGGGCCGGAGCTTCTCTTCTCATATTGTACTATGTACATTGAGTTTCATACAGAAGTCAGAAGTTCTTATGTGGTCTGTTCTAGAAGGAGTTTGGGTCAGAAGGGATTTTTTCAAGTTGCATAGTGATGAGTAAATTTAGGCTAGAACTGAATTTCCTCATTTGGATTAGTGTAGAGGGAGTTTGGGCCAAAACTGAATTTTTTGTCTGATCTTGTAGAGAGGGAGTTTGGGCCAAAATGTTTTTATTTAAGCTACAAAGTGATGAGTACAACTGGGAAAGAACTGAATTTCAATGTGAACTATTGTAGAGGAAGGTTGGACCGTAACTGAATAAGTTGTGTAGTCTAATGTAGAAGGAATCTGGGCCAGAACTGAATTTCTACTGTAGTGGGTAGTTTGGGCCAGAACTGAATATTTCAAGTTGTATAATGAAGGGTGAGTTTGGGCCAGAAGTGAATTTCTCATGTGGTTTAGTGTAAAAAGAGTTTGGGCAAGGACTGAATTAGTCGTGCTGTCTAGTGTAACGGGAGTTTTGGCCTGAACGGAATTTCTTCTGTGATCTAGTGTAGGAGTTGTTTGGGACAGGACTGAAATTCATTTTATAGTTGTATAATGTATAGTGTATTAATATGTTAAGGAGTAAGTTTGTGGACAGAAGTGGATTTCATGTGCGGTCCAGAGCAAAGGGAGTTTGGGCCTGACCAAAAATGTTCACCTTATATGGCCTTGAGTAAATTTGGGCCAGAACTGAATTTCTTGTGTATGGTGCAGAGTGAGTTTGGAAAAGTAAGAAAAGGCTTGGCTCTCACCATAGTACAGAAACACCTTTTTATCTGCCCTTTCCATGGTGAGCTGGTCTCTGCTTAACAGTTCCTGATACTGCTGCTGTTTGATCTTCATCACAATGTTCTCTGCTTCCTGAAAAATGCAAAACAACAGTACAAAAGCCAGTGTCTCTTCCTATTTGGTTATATTAGCATACTGCTCATAGTTAAATCAAGGTTAAGGTTTTTTTTTCCTCACTTGTCACTATTGTACTCTACCAAGAAACTGATAGATGCCCACAGTTTGTAGCCAACCAAATTACATGATTAGTTTATTTCTTACAAAAATCATCATTTAAGCAAAGCATCTTACATTTGATGGAATATTACAGTTATCATAATGTAATACTGTGGACATTGTGCCTTATAAGGACAATGATTTACAGTTCAGATGTATATGAATACAGATTCATTTATATTTACCGCTGTTGGAAGGTCAATACGGTAGTTCAGATCCCCAAGCCAGAAGAGGTGTGTGAAGCGATGTGTAATATCAAAAGGATTAAGTTTCTTATCTCCTAGGTTTAGAAAGCGCAGGATACTGATGTAGTTCTGATTCCGTCTAGCAAGAAGAGAAAAGGTATAATAAAATTTTAATAAATTAATTGTAATAAAATTGTAATTAATTTTTCTATCAAAAAATGAATTAGTTTATTGTTTAAATTCTTGGGTTATAATATTGTGACAGACACCCCCCCCCCCCCCCCCCCCAAATGTTGTAGATTGAACCCTGATGTTTGTGGTTTTACCTGATCTTCTTTTCACTTCCTGAGGTCAAGTGACTGTTAACAAACCCAAACGAGGTGTCATTAAACATAAACGATACTCCCACTGCTCCTTTATTTCCTGAACAATACAAACACAAACACATAAATGAAGATGGAAGACATATTCCTGTCATGTCAAATGAGCTCTTCTGAGTTATGGTTACATTTGTTAGTCTCATTTGTTAGGGTGGCAATCAACTGACCCAATGCATTAGCTATTCCAGTCTTAACACTGTCGCAGAAAATGTGGGAGATGCGGTTCTCATGTTCTGGCTTGGCAAGAACAAGGATTCTTATATTCCACAGCGTCTGAGTAGCTATCTGGAGAGAAATTAAGAAATGACGGTCAAAATTAGCACTCGTCAGAAGGAGGAGACTGGTAATTAAAAAAAATAATAATAATTTGTGACAACATTTTTTTTACTGCAGTGAAGTGAGGCATGTTATTCAAACCTGTATTATGGAATCCTGGGAAGGATTATATTTACTGTGGTATTGCATATGAAATTTTTAAGGGTCTCCTCACAGTTATTATTGACTGTTTCTTGATCTCAGCTAAAACTGAACTGTGACTGTGCTTTTCTTGTTACTGCACATTCTACCTGGAACAGTTTACCAGAAGAACTCAAATATGCTTCTTCTGTATTCCTTTTTAAATTATACCTCAAAACATACTTTTATTCTATACACTTTGGGAATGGTTGAATGGATTGTTTCATGTGTATGTATGTTTGTTTTGTGTGCGTCCCATTTCACATCACAGTCCCCATGGCAACAAATGCCATATGATCATGTTTGTTTTGATTTTTTTCTGCACTTAGAGAATAGTAAATAATAATAGAGAATATTAAAATGCACTTTCACATGTGATGACATTCACATAATGTAAAAAATTTACAGTATATGATCTGTCCATAAGGAAATACTCATTAAAAAAAGATGAAATAAATAGAGTTCTTGACACAATTTATGTCAAAATAGGTGAACAAATCAAATTGATCCTGAATACAGATGATACTGGTATATGGAGTGATGTACCTGTTTAAAGCTGATGTTTGTGATATCCCTGAGGGTTCCCCTCACTATATCTATCCAATCCTTCTCTCCCAGTGGGTCTTCCTGTGTTCCAACGACATAGATATCATGTGGAATCTGACTGGCTGTGTCATCGCGGGTCTTCCCTTGTCCCTTGGACTGAAACCATGAGGTAATGTTGGGTGGTGGGCTGGCATTTCCTGGGAACAAACGAGAATTCAATGCACCGAGATGAGTGAAGATATATAACAGTAATAACATGGCCTTGTTGGCTTTAAAAAAATCTGGATGTAGATTTAGGTCCCTAGAAACCTTTGGAGAATCTAGACCCAAAAGTGAGCCCATTGCCTTGTGTATTATATACACACACTTGTGTATATACTGTATTATATGCTCAAGTTAAATGCTTGGGGATATTGTGAATAAAAGTCCTAGGATAACAGTCTTTATGATTACAGTAGCAGTTCATAGGTACAAACCTATAGTATCCAGATGAAATTAAAAGGGTTACATTTCTGTGTTAGGTATAAAATTGGGTAAAGGCTATTGAAGTAGGAACTTGGTCTGGTGCAATTAGTGGTGCAACACTGCAGACAGTGCTGATGACACACTTACCCATGTTCCATGTGCCAACAAATAAGCTGATCATATCCGGCTCAGCTTTATCAGAATGTTTGTTTTTCATCTGCTGAAGTAATTGACAGAAACCTTCCCTCTTCTGAAAAATTCAGACACACTTATAATTAGATGTATGTGAGAATTGAATACCTTTGTTTTTTAATCTTTTGTAATCTTACATTTACAAATAACTTCAGAACCAATGTATTCATGGTGCAGGCTCACCTTGGTGTCATTAAAGACAAATTCTTTACGCTGGGTCTTCTCCTTCTCTGTCTCCACCACTAGCTCTAGTTTGTTGTGCATTTTTTTGGACTTCACCAACTGCAAGACTACATGATGACAAACAGATTCATACCATTAGTCATTTTATTTCTGATTTAAGTTCCAAATTAAGTCATTTTGATGAATATGACTTCCCTAAATACTCTTTAGGAAAAGGTGACTGTATATAGCATGTTTGCTGATTAAAAGAGTCTTTTGAAAGATCCTCTGAATAAAAAACAAACACCTTGCACATGTTAATCATGTGGCTTTAATATGTCACTGTTACTGAGAGAACTGCACGGGCCAATGAAAAATAACGAGTCATTTCCTCTTTAAGGTTACTAAACACGATCACACATTTGATTCTCTTCATAAAAGAGCAAAGACGTACTTTTATTATGCACAAAGTATTTGTCCTCAGGTCCGTCTTTGGACTTCTTGAAGTAAACTTTCCCGTTTTCTACATCAACCTTTAGGAACATTTTGTTTGAAATGCCAAGGGAGTCTGATTTCACCTGTTAGAACAGAAAACAAGAAACACGGAACATAAATAGAAATTTCTCTTATTACATTTTTAAAGAGATTCTGTCTAGAAACTGTGCTAAAAGTACAACCACCCACATGTAAAGTCACAATACGCTGCACATAGGCAAACATGACTCTACCTTATTTGCATGTCACTGTGGAAACAAACTACTAGAGGAAAATATGAAACATATTCACATTTTCACCACCATAACTCAGTGAGAGAGCTCAGATCTTAAAATGCTTGTAACGTATAATATAACATGTATACATATATATATTTTATACACTTGTACCACAGATATATGTTGAATTCTCTATTCTGATTGGTTGGATTAATTAGGTATTAATTAATATTCTATAACAGCAGCTCCAAAAATAGTTCTGTCTGCAAGGCAAATCACAGGTATTGATGTCCTTTTTCGAATATGTTATAGTAACAATTTACACAGGGACTTGTTTCCTGGAAGCACAACTGAATACACTGAATAAATTTGCATAATTGTAGATAATGGTGATGCTTTCTCTTGTTTTGTCTTATTAATGTGAAGAAAGAGAAAAAAGTGAGGCCGGTGAAGGAATGACAGTAATAATGAAATGTTTGATGTAATAATGTAGTTGATGATATGATGTAATTGATGACAGGAACTTTCATAACATTAAATGCAACTATTAACTGATAAAACATACAATGTTTCATTCTTTAATAAACCAAAAATTGTAAGCGTTGGCATATTATTGTGCTATAAGAGAAATAATAATAATAATAATAATAATAATAATAATAATAATAATAATAATAATAATAATAATAATAGTAGTTGTTGTTTGTGTTATTACGTCAAGACTGTAGCACATCACCCTGTCATTGTTTATTTAGTTTTCTGTAACAGCACACTGTTATATACTATTCTGCACATATTATATAAAGTAACTAATAAGCTACAAAATAAAGATTACATGCTTATATTTATTCCTATGAACAATTTCTTTCTTACTTCAAACGTTACAGGTGGTATAAGTGACTTCCTGTGGCCTCCATCATATCCAGCAGATTCAAATACTGTATTCTTAGCCTTGGAAATACAAAGCATGTTTGTTAGTAAATCTATGCAGAGCTATCTTGAAAATAGAACTTATATATTATCATGAAAAATAAAGCCAAAAAAAAAAAAAAAACGAGACATATACCATGAATCAAGCAGAAAGGGGGAAAAGGATAATACCTTGTCTTCAATTGAATACAAAAGCTTGGTCAGTTGCTCAAGCCTGAAGCTCACAGACTGGCTTGCATCAAGTGAGAGCTAAATAAGAACAATATTAGTGTGTAGAAATCACCAAAGGCATAGATTTTAGTTTAGTTTTTTTTTACAGTTTAAAAATTTTAGCAGATAAAGCACAGTAACCTGTCCTCGAAGTTTCCCAGCTCCAGGTGACATGGAAGGATCTACAATTTTCTGTAAGGCCTCAAGAGTTGGGAGTGTACGAGAAATCTCACTATAAACAAGCAAAAATGGAAAATATCAGAAATATTAAAATGTAACTTGAAATGAGATTAAATTCTGATTAATAAGAATGAACTATTTGCTCATAAAGTCACTCGTTTAAAAATGTCAGTGGTTTTTCTTTTCCTTCAGCATCAAGCTGCTGGTGATTTACACCTGTTGAGGCTCTTGCAGATGGTCTTGAGAAGCTTCTTTAGGTTGGGGAGAGTGGGGTTCCCATTGTGTACCTGATCCACATCCAGACCCACAGCCGAGCAGAAGTAATCCTGGATTGCCTTTTGATGTTCTTCAGAGATGCTGCGTAATAAAACAAGTCAGTTGGGAACTGATAGAGATGCCGAATGAAGTTATAAATTGTTTTTACAAATATATGTCAATATGATCACTTAACCAATGATCATGATTTTTTTTACATGTACAGATCATGTAATATAAATCATTTTATGGTTTAAATCATTTAGTAATGTGAGATATTGTGGTATACAGTAGAAAACTTATGGTATAAATCATGTAGTACTGTGACATGTCGACAAGTTGCATCCTCTGAAGGTAAGTATCTAAGATGGACACTTTTTGCTCTGTCTTGACAGGCTCAGTATGACATTCTTTAATTTCGATGGGTGTGACGTTCCGTGGTGGAAGCTGAGGAGGTAAACTGAATTGCTCTGTGGGAAATGAAAGTAACAGATTCAAATTATAAAACATCCATCACTGGTTATGCACACAATCTGTTCTCGCATGCATAAATTGAACTGTGGCTCTGAGCCCCAAAGCATACAAAAAAAATAAGTTCAAAGTTGTACCTTTGCTGGTATTTTGTATCTTTATTCCTATATGTACAGTAATGCATCTAATCCAAAAGATTTGATTTGGATTTAAAACTCATTTAACATACCAATTAGGCCTTAAAGGCCACTGTTGTATCATTTGTGAGTTGTAAAGCTACACTACCTTCACATGCCTAAAGTATAGGACGTACAGAAGAAGGTGCTACTGCACTATTAAGAAATGGTACAATTTAGTACCTCTTTTCTTACTAATGTGAGACAAAACAATCTCATCAAGCACTTTTTAGGAATCCTGGACCCTACCTGGCTCATCCTCTGGCTCCTCCTCCTTCTGTACAGGATACTGGAGATGTGTGACTAAACCCATGTTCTCCTTAAAGTATGCTTCCACCAGCTCTGAGACCACAGAGAAGAACCGAATGGGGACACCTTCAGATGCCTGAAAACACAGGGGAAGGAGAGCAAAGGCTTTTTTTTATGTATTCACAGCACACAAAGCGAAGTGCAATAGTTTCCATCTGCCTTCGTTTAAAAAATATCAAGAATGAATGGACTATTATGATTATATACTTTAACTCCATTAACTAAACATAACAGTTCACTTAGGCCAAAGTTCAATGGGTGTTTTAAAATATCTGAATATGATATGAACGTATTTCCAAAACAAAGTGTTCCATAGTCTATGAATCGTTATTTCCTGTTTTTACAAAAATGAAATCAAAGAAGCCAAATAACATCAGAGAGTACAATTAAGTCCATAATGATCAGTATGAGCAATGCCTAAATGAACATGTTTGTAGTTGTTATCTGGCAAAATTCAGACCTGAGGCTGACAACTTCCAATATTTACACCTGGAGTTCATGCTGTAGTTTTTTCCCCTTCTAAATTATGCAGATTTATTTTTAGTCAGGGATTGGATAAACATATATTGTTATCATTTAAACAAATGTTAACTTACTTTGTTATTCATCTAACATTACTTATGATGTATAAATACTAATGTCAACTAATGCAGTATATGCTTGCTATGTAAAAATGTGTTGTCATGTTTGTATTATATTGAATGGATTTCAATTTAAATGACATTTAATAACTACGGAAACTATTTGCTTATTATGCAACTTGATAAACTTTTATGTGTTTGTTATCACCATAAAACGAAGATTAAGTAGTTTGCTTGTACTGTGTAAATGTAACAGGTTCAGTTTCATTCTGAAATGAGTGAAGGATAAAATAGTCTGTTAGGGTGTGGTGCCAGGACTCAACGCATGAAAAGTTTTCTCAAGTAGTTTTGAGCAATATGGCCTGAAGTAGGACAGTAAACATTAAACCCCACTAGAGAAATGCATATAGGTAGGTGACAAATTTAAATATAAACCCCTAGCTCTGTTATGTTGTGGAGAGGATTTTGCTGGCATGGTTTGGATCCACTTGTCCCCTTAAAAAAAAGGTTCCCAACCTTAGTCCTGAAGTACCCCTTTAATGGTGTGATGATGATGATGAAAATGAGCATATACTATGGCCACCACAGTCACCAATCCAAAGATTTTGGAGTCGCATGTTTAGACAATGCATACCACCACCATCATCAAAACAGCAACTGAGTGAATTTATGTTGGAAAAAGGGTGTTTGTCCCTCCATGACAGTTCCAGAGAATTGTAAAACCTGTGCCAAGGTGCATTGTAACTTTTGTGGTGGTTTTTTGAAGGCCCTACACCTTACTAAGACGCATATTGTTATTTTCTTTTAATTTGCCACGCTATAGTTTTGTTTTTTGGTATGACGATAGCAGAGAAAAATCTATTCACAGCACTAGTTTACAGCTTGATGTAATGTTCCGCCTAAGGCAGCATTATTTAGTATGGCTTTCATTTTAGTGTTCTTGGTCACAACATGGCTGTTAGGAGTAGCTATAGCTGTTTTAGAACAGAATGTCTCACACACACTTTTCACACTTTTCAACATGCTCTGCTAACCACTTTTTATCAACTCTAATGACAGATGAAAAACTTCAGAAAGCATTTCAGAAACTTTCCATTCAAGGCCCAGTGCAAGAGGAACCCTGTGGTTTGTCTTACACCCACGCTAAAAGGATCATTTAAAACTGAAGCTTTGCTATAGTTCAGGGCTAAAAGAGGAAGAACCACACTGCAAAAGGTTATTAAAGATTATCCTACAGTTTTGCACATGCACATTAATACTTTTTTCTTGGTCTTTTTCACGCTAAGGACCTTCTGTGGTCAGAACAGTTTTGCACCGTTTCACCCAATACACAAAAAAGCAGCAAGTGGTGTTACAGCTGCAATGGCCTGCTGTGAACCAAGTGCCTTGCAGTAGAGGCAAGAATAGATGCTGTCTAAAGAGACAAGACACCCACACACCCGAGGCAGTGTGTCCAAAGCAGCTGAGCAGACAGCTGTCATGAGGCCACATGTTCAGCAAAAAAACACTAAAAACACCTTTAACCAAACCCTCAAAAGTTTATAGGATGTTAGTTGTCTGTAGCTGCTTGCTGTGCAACTGAGCAATGTTAATAAGCAACTTGTGAGTCTACAGCAGACACGTTAAAAATACTGAAAAGACATACAGAGTTAGTAGTAAGTATTCATGACAGATCCGAAACATCAGAATATGAAGTCTATTAGAAATTTCTGCTGTATTTGATATAACCATCCGTCAGAGTTGTATCATATCTAAATTATAATAAACTTTGAATAAACACATCTGACAAATTACTAAGTAAGATATAAACCACAACAGATCATGCTGTTATAGGAAAATAATCAACCAAAGGGCAGTGTGACATGTTACCTCCACAATGTTGATTTTCCAGTAACAGTACATGAGTGTTTTTATTCCTCTTTTACCACAGCAATTTGATAACTATTCAAATGTTTCAATTATTAATGAATGACATATCATAGTGTCTAACCGTGTTTGGTAGTGAACTTACAAAGTGCTGACACTAGAGACCCTTTTCCACAGAAATCAATCAATCAATCAATCAATCAATCAATCTATCTGTCTGTCTGTCTGTCTAGGCCATGTTTCAGCATGATAATTAGTGAATCAATCTTTCGTGTTTTAATGAAAGAAAAACTCGATATATCCTCTAACAGCTATGATACATCAGATTCAGTCCTAAAAAGAGCTTATTCCTGAGCATGTTATTTTCATACAATGTTGGGTTCAGATCAGCTCAATTTAAGATCCAAACTCAAACTTGTTTGGGTGATGTCTCTCTTCATTCTCTTACCTGCACAGATAGCTTTTTCTCTTCATTGGGTAGAATTCTATAGGTATATACGCAGTTCTGGTACCTGCATATGCACAAACAATGTTGTTTCAGTTAAGGTGCATAAACTTATGAATGGCAGTAATGATTAAATTTATGCATGTAAAATGCTAATTTAATGAATTTGTATTGTGCATGATTTGAGCTGAAATTAACAGGAAATGGTGAACCTTTGTATATGTGCAAGCATTAGCAGTTTAGCCTGTGACGTCTATAAACAGTGCTCCCTTTCAAAATGTACCCTTTCATTTCCCAGGTACAAATTGTGAACTGAAATTCGGATAAGTTCAGGTCTCTTATAGGTTTGCTGGCCTCTATTACACGATTTGCATAAACATATTTTTAGCAAACCAGGTTGCAGAACATTTCATATTTGCTGTATATGTAAAACATTCACCTTAAGTGTCATTTGCATGTAATTACATGGTGTAAAAATTCTACTACACTCAGTGTTTCAGTTTAGTGTGTTAGCTAAGACAAATTCTATACCTAGCCTGAACTTCCACAAACAAGGAGCTTTTCTTGTTGTTGTTTCAATGTCACTAATTATCATTGCAAAATCATTGCTGTCATGCATCATGTCTCAGGAACCACTGAAACATGCTTTAATCACCATTCTTTTAAGAAGTAATAATTATTTGGATCAGCAGCTGTTAGGTTTGTGTTAAGTCTGTTATGTGGTGGATAAAAGGCACAGAACAGCTCTTGTTAGCTGTGATATAGCGTTTTACATAACTGTCACTGCATGCAAAAGGCTTAAGCTTGCTTTCAATAGTATCATTTTGTTTTCTTTTCCATTAGAACAATGTTGAAAGGCATCCTACATACAGTAGTGTTAAGTCAAGTATACATTACTTGTGATATAATCCTGAAGATGTTTGCAATTTTTTTCCCCCAAAGCTTTTTATGAGTTGTATTCCATGCATGACAGCAATGGAAACTGAAGTGACTAAGTCTTCACAGCAGAAACCCAGTAAATTCCATAAACAGACTGAAAACCAGAACAAAGAAACACTTTGATATAAAAGTATGAGGAAACAAGAAAAAGTGGATGGGGGATAGGGGGGTTGTTATACAACTTTAAGATTAAACCACAAGCTCATGCACCTTGATTTACTAGATTTTTTTAAATGATCTGGCTGGGTTTAATTTGGTATACATTAGCATTGTTGCATGTTTAGCTGGCCCAGCAAAAATGACCAGGCTTAGTGACCAGAGTGGTGTACTCACAGCACGCAGAGGGCATAAGCTCCTTGTATGGACTCGCTGTCTCTGAGGAGGAAGCTCCCATCCTTGGCATTTTTGGAGAGCAGGTCCTCTGCCATAGAACGAGTGATATTGCCATGATACCAAGGCTGATGGGACGACATCCTGTCCGGTGACCCCTTCTCTCTGCACTTAATCCTCAGATCACCAGTATGACTTCAGCTAAACTCGAGGTCAGATTCACCGTCCCTCCAAGGCCTGTTTCATGGTGTTATTTGCGTCAGAGTGCTGCTAGTTCTCTCTCTCTCACACTCACACACACACACACACACACACACACATACACACAAACTCACACTGGCTCTTTCTGTCTCTCTTCCTGTTAAAGAGGCGAAAGCTGCAAAAAGGAAGCTACCACAAACGCAAGGGTGAACTTCCTCATTCTGTGTGCACAACTGAGAGACAGAGAAGGGCCAGAGAACTGACTGGTTTACACAGACATGAGACAATAGAAGTAAAACGTTAGTCCAAAATGTTGTGTACAAAAACTTTTATATAACTATACTACTCTAAACTGAATGAATGTCTCACTGATATCAGTAATGCATAATGTAACACAAATATACTGTATAAACAAATGCACAGGGTGGAGATTCTGATACTTGCAGTTTTGATGGTTCTTGATAAGAGCATACAGGCAAGACGCTGGTGCATAACTGCAGAAGGTAGTGGAAGAAGCTAAAGTTGCATCTGCAGTGGTGTGTCTGTGCTGTGTGGTTACTTGTACAGGTCATGCATAAGAGTGTTAATTTATGATAATATTGTAACACATGAGCATCATAAAAAATGCAAATACCTCCCAAGGGACAGGAAACCATTTATCAGTGTTCTCCCTTTTAAATAAGCAATGCATATATAATGCATATTCTCAGCCTCACAGTTGCTTAAAAGCTTCTCTTTCTTTGGTCATATTGTGCAATCTTGAATAACTAGACGGCCACACACACAGACTCAATACATACAGTTACATTTTACGGCGGACCTCCCACAAGGTCAGGGTTTAGGAGACTAGCAGTCTTTTAGTCATGTATCTTCCAAGTCCAAGTCTAAAGTCAGCAGCTCAGCAGTCAAATCATCATCCTCTCATCCTATGCTGCTACTGAGTCAGATCCAAGTAAAGTCAGTAAAGGCGTAAAGGGGGCAAAGGGAGGGTGACTCATTAGGCTATATTAGTCAGTTTCAGTAGGCTGTAGTAGCTGATAGTAGGTATAGTCTGTGTATCATTGAAGTCATGTGGAAGTAACTAATATGTATTGCATAAGCTATATTATTTAATATTATAGCATGCTAAACCTAGCTAAGTCCAAGTCGGCTAAGCTCAAGCCCAAGTATTAAATCATAGACAAGAAAGTCTGTCTGTTTAAAAATCATAAAATTAGTGACTTAAATAGTCCAAACAACTAATCACTATAGATTAATGAGTTATAATCAATAGTGTGATTGTAACTTCAAAGAGTAAACAATCTTATTATACTGACTTTAACTGACAACAACAATGACTGACATCCACATTGTCTGATATGGTTAATGGCTTAAAGTGGATTATGTTTTACTTTTGTAGAACCAAGAAGAAGAGCACCACCAACAGTCGTAAGTAAAAAATACACATAATAGTATATAGGACTGATTTCTTTCTAACTCAGACTGTAGATTCATGCAGATTGTTGGGTCAGGTGATTTGACAGACTGAAGTGCTATGTAAATTTGATATCCGTTTGAGCCGTTTTTCATCCTCCATGAAAACAGTAGGTGTAATGAGCATGAAGGTAGTGCATTATTTTCCTGACCGCTGAAGTTTCAAACTGCCTTTGGAGGAGAAACTAAAAGTAAATAAAAGACTAATATAAAAGACTAAGCGAGAATTGCAAGTATTGATTAAATTACATGAAGGGATGACGGAACAATAAGTTTTGTGTGAAGAGATAACTATCAGTACATACAGCTTTTCTATTTAGCACAATTGCTTTTCAGAAGACACAGACTTGAACTACAAATTACAGACCTGACTTAAAAATAGCAATCATAACTGGTGTTGCCAGTGTGTTTTTCAATGTCTCTATTCCTATTTTTATGCATAAACATTTTATGCCTATGATGAGACCCTATGCTATAAAACTCAGTCATATTGTTTTCAAAATAGTAACACTTTTTACTGATACATAGTATTTTTTATCCTCCCATGAAAAATTGTGACCAGCCGTCACTGAGTGCAAATGTAAATGAAGATTGCACTATCCTCTGAACACCACATGTTCATGTTTCAAACCAGTTTTGGGTTCCATGGATTATAAACCAGTTGTCTTCAAGCGCTTATTCATTATTTGAAGTGAAATGTGTGCAAGTGTCATGAGGGCATTAGATAGGACACACACACTTCTTACTCCCCTTTCTCTCCATCAGCTTGCCTCGATATGTGAGAAAGCAAGAGAGAAGGGAAGAAAGACGGAAGCTTTCTTTTGACAATTCAGTTTAAGTCACATGGTATGAAAAGAGAACCCAAGTGCACATACTACACGGGGGTTTCCATACCGTTTTCCTCTCTCTCTCTATCACACACAGCATTCATACGCACACAGTAGCAATTGGCAAACTAAAGAATGTGTGTGAAAGTGCATGTGAAAGCCCACACACTGTTAAAAAAATAAGGCAGTCTCAAGTTCATCTTTCACTCATTGTAACAGTGCATTCTACTGCTGGTCCAAAATGATCACATGGCTCTATAAGGAAGGGGACCTTCACTGCTCATGTGATGCATCATGCTAACAATATACAGTATCCATGCAGCGCACACACACACACACACACACACACACTGCCTCTGCCCTCTAGTGTGACTGAGTTGTGTATATTTATGACTTTATTATGCTTTGCTGGTGGGACTTCTATAAAACTCTCCAAAAACAAATCTAAAAAAGCAGAGTTTAATTTACACATGATTACACAATGGTGCATTGAGCACACTTTATACAGCAATATTGAAATATAGCAACATAAGTGCCAAAACATCACAGCCAATGAAATGGAATAATAAATAGCTTCATATTCAGAGTCACTGAGGCAAAATAAGCACATGAAGGTGATTAAATATATAAAAAAATAAGAGGTACACAGTGTTACACAAGGTATATGTAGAATTGCATAGCCACATAAGTACTGCATTTTATAAAAGGCTTTGCTGTAGTACAACATATCAGCTCAGATAATATGAAGATCAGTATATGCACTTAGTTATTCTAAAAAGCAGCTGTTATTGCATTGCAACATCATTTGCTTAGTGATGATATTCTTAACATGACACTTAACGTTAAATATTGGCAAACAGATCAGGAAATAAAAATAATGGCTAATAACAATTTTTTAAATTGGCTTATGAAAGATATGTATATAGGCTTTAATTTACTTGGGCACTTTTTCTCCCACACATGGTTTTTGAGCAACAGTTGATTTGAAACATTTCTATGCTATTAATCGAATGTGTTAGGTTTTTAAGTATAAGTCCAATAAATGCATTTTTAATATATAATGTTTGTAAAACTATGACATTGCATTGCAAGCACTCCAAAAAGTTTCTTCAGTTGAATGTAACAATTTATATACAAATATAATTTGTCAGCAATTTGTTGTTAGTAAAACAAATGAAAAGTTGTATGAAATTTGTCTTGTGATAGCTCACTCACTTTCAGAAAGCTTTATCCGGGTCAAGCATTATCACGCTTGGTCAGGGTCAGAGTGGATAGCCTATACTAACTATCCACTGATACACAGCCTATACCAGGAACTGTGAGGGAGCTGAGAATACACCCTGGATGATAACTTGTAAAAAACTTTAACTGTAACTTTTCATTTCAATAGTCAGAATAACCATTTCTCTTTTTTTATTTATTCTTAGGCCTAGGTATTCTCAGACAAACATAAGCCTAAATCGACTGGCTGATGTCTTTGGCATTTGCATAACTTCCCTTTTTCACTTCCAGTTAAGAAAATCACACACAAGCCAGTCAACACTTTTAAATTATGTTCAAATGTCTACACACCCAAACCTAGAGTCCATGTACTTCATTAAATGAAGACCTACACAGTGTCAAATTGACCAAACAGATAATGTAGCCTGGCCAATAGGTGTCAGGTGTAGACTTTAAAATGCTGTTTTCTCAGAACTCCGACTTTGCACTCAAGGAACTCTCATGTGTCCCTTTAAGATCTCCACTGGTAGCTGCAGAGCCACCTGCTTTATCCTTGCACAAGAGTCTTTGCACGGTGCCTCTGAATTTCTCTGCTCCAAAAAGGTAGACCAGTGGGTCTAGAGCTCCGTTCAGACAGGTAAGAGAGGAGGTGAGACGATTAGCCAAGGCTAGACCACGCTGTGTTTGGCAAGACAGATCTGGATGTCCATAACCCAGGATAAATGTGGCCCGGCTCACGTGGTATGGCAGGAAGCACACCACATAGATGAGCATGACCAGGCAGATGGTACGCAATGCCCGCATCTTCAGCACCGGCTCCATCCTTAAACCCTTTCTCAGACTGTTCACTATGAGCAGGTAGCAGGAGAGTGTGGCCAGGAAAGGAGGCGTGAATGCAACAATGAGCGAGACTAAGGCTCGGCGGGAAGCTTTCTCTCTATACAACTGCAAGCACACTGTGGAGCCGTTGGCCTCTATAGTCTGCTGGGTCACCAATAGAGGCGCCATGGCTACAACTACTAGAGCCCACAGAGCAAAGCTCGTTATGTGGGCAAAGCGGGCATGGCGGATTTTCAGTGAGCTCACAGCGTGCACCACAGCAAGGTATCGATCGCCGGCTACACAAGCCAGGAAGTAAAGACTGGCATACATGTTAACATAGAAAAGGAAGCCAGCTACACGGCAAGGAATCTCTCCAAATGGCCAGTGACCTCCTGTTAAGTGGTATGTGGCTCTTAGAGGCAAAATAATAACATATGAAAGGTCAGCCACAGCAAGGTGCATCAAGAAGACGTTAGCTGGAGAGGAGACTCCTCTCTGATGGGAGAAGATCCACAGGGCAAGGCTATTACCATTCAGAGCGAGAAGAAAGACTATGATGTAGTAGAAGCCAAAGAGGAGATTCTCCACCGTGTTGTCTACAGGCTCACAGCTCTCAGTCGTCTGATTGGACAGCAGTGTCGGAAGCATGGTGAGAGAGGACTCCATGGTCATAACTAGAAAAAAAAGAGAGAGAGAAAGAAGATAAATTACTACTTAAGCCAATAATTACAGCAATATATTTCAAGGCACTTCAGGACCAAATATATATGATCTTTGCAACAACCTCATGCTGTTTTGGAAATAAAATTAGACTTGAAACTGTTAGTCTAATAAATAATGAATTTTCATTAAAAAAAAAAAAAAAAAAAAAAAAAAAAGAGTACATCTCTACACTTTTGTTCTGAGTACTAAATTTCTAATTGTTGTTCTCAAGCTTTCCAAAACATCAGTTAAAAAAATGAAGGTCACAATTTTTTGTACACTTGATTAATCTTATACTAAAAACAACAGTACCCTCTTCAAGGTCAAGATTAGTCTCTAATCTTACATTTGGAAATGAGGGAATGTTTTGGTTGTCAGTGTGCTTTGCAGAGTTTTGTAGGGGGCTGTTTGGGCATTTGGCAGTGATACAAGCCTGAGAAACAGGAGATGTGGTCTCAGGAGAATGTGCAGATGCAGGCAGATGGTCATTGGCGAATGACGGGTTACAGTATTTATGACAGCCGCACCTTTGTCATGGGACTCCAGTGCTACACCCTGCTATTTATTTTACACTGCCTCATAGGTGTGTCCACGCAACCTAATCCCAAGTAGAATTTATAGTGATCAAAATTTTTATGTAAGAATTTGTGCAACAAATTACCACTGCTGAACTTTCCCCAAGACCCAACTGTGATAATTAATAATCATAAGAACACATTTAGCAAATTTCTACAAACTCGTGATGCTTTTGGCTCAGGGTGTGATGGTTTCAAGATCAAGATGTAGGGATTTTTAAAGCTGAAAGATAAGACAAAATTTTGTATTCACAATTTCCTGATAATACATGCTCTTTGGCATTGAAAATGCTCATTGCTTTAACGGCATTGCACAATCCCATCTCAGCTACTCTACATTAATTACATGTAAAATATTTTTTTACATAATAAGCAGAAAATAAATCAAATAGGCGTAAAACAAAGATTTTCATCCAAGACTATTGCCAAGAAACACTCAAAACTGGGGGGAAAAAAATAGGGAGACTAAGCATCAATATTTTCAAAACCTTCAAAAGATATGTGAAATGGGTGTGTGTTAAGGAGTGTTTCAAGTCCTTGGGGTCTTGCTGTAAAGATGTTGTGTAGGCCGGTAGTAGTTGGGACAAATTAAAGAAGACTATTACAAAACTCTGCTGTCACGGGGAAAGGTTACACCGGATTGTACTTTTTTGGCTTCAATGGAAAGTTAGGCCAAGCTCTTGTTCACAGAGAAGGCTGGGTATGTGAGCTGAGCTCTGTGTGTGCGGAGATGGCTCTTGTCCATGGGCACATGATAAAAAGAGTCTAAAGCAATCTGTAGAATTCTGCACGAAGACATTTTCTCAAGGCAAAAAAAAATATTTTTTTTTTATGGATAAAGTACAGTATGCAAGAGTGAGAATCCCCCTACACAACAGTCTTCCAGTCTAAAAAAAAAAAAAAAAAAAACACAAGAAGAGTACACCTGCCTTTTTAGGACATGATTAAAGGAAAGCAGAGATAACTTTGCCACAGATGTGCAAGAATGTCCACACAAGTTAAGTGGAGTAAGGGAGTCTTGGATTCAAATTATTAAGAGATTAGGTATTGTTGCACTATAGTTGAGATTGTGTGTCTATGTGCATTCTAAGATGCGTTACCAGCTTTATATGAAAATGAGCTTGAAAAACGCATTGCAGAAAAATAAATAAAACCTAAAAAAATCTTTTTTAGATTATTTTATAGAGTTATAAATATTTTATAGGTAGTCCAGCACATCATCTATTCCTTTTTAAAACTGATTTTAGGTTCTTAGAAATGTTTGTAAATTCAGATTAACACACTCATGAAAATGTAAATGAGAAATGGACTAAATAACTGAAGGAGAACATTTACATTCAGTTCTGTAATCATTTTCTCCTCATTATCTTTTAATTCATTGTTATGGTCAATAACTATTTGCTTACCAAATCATATCATTCAAATTCCAAAACATCAAGGACAGTAAATAACTGTCTAAAAGTACTGGTAAAAGTACTGGTAAAAAGAGGTAAACCTCAGGTAAATCAACTATCACACTCTACCAGTGAGAAAGAGAAGCACACTCACCCGTGTTGGTTCCTCTCAAGTCTGTTCAGCAGTGCAGGCTAGGGCTAGGATGAGCGTAGAAGAGCGAAGTAGAGAGGGTGTAGTTTGGCTCTAAACGTGGGTTTGTTAACAGCTGCTGTGAGAGCAGAAGGTTATCCAGCAGTTTCTTCTACATGCAGCATTTGTGGAGAAGCAAAGACCAGGTGGATGACAAGGCTAACAAACAAATGAACTGCACTGTCCCTGCACTGCAATGTTTTCCAGATATATTATTGTGGCTCTTTTTGTGCCAGCAACAAATTTGATTACAAAAAAGCAAGCCCAATGGGAAGGCTCTGGTGTGACCTCTGACCTCAGCCTTTTTTCGCAATGCCATTCTCCTCTGAGAGCCACTTGTGCATGCCACAAAGGCTTGAGTCAGAAGATGCGGTGCATTTCAGCAGAGAGAGAATAATGGCACGCCATTACAATGTGAGGTCGGACAAAGTACCATGGCAACAGAGTCTAGCTCTATGTTCCAAAGTCCCGCTGCTGCTGCAAAAAAAAAATCTTCCAAAATGCCTTAGCCTTTGAGCATATCAATACACTGAAGACAGAGCCAGCATTTGACAGGCCTGTTCATGGATAAAGCTGATGAGATGATCCATTCTGTTAAATTATACAGAGAACCCCCCAGAGCTCACTTCATGGTAAAGGAATGTCTACAGGCTGAGAGAAAACAAGAGCGCATAGACAAGTTGGGGGCCTTGTTGCTTTGGGGGCCTGCTGTGTGTTGGGGGCACATCAGAGACTGGGGCAGCAGAGTGCACAAATAATCTCATCACATGATCTTGGGACAGATGTGTAAAAGAGGCCCAATAGTGCTAATAATCTGCCTTTTATTCTGGAGTGCCACAGCTGTGCAGGAAACACATCGCCTCTTTCTGCTCCAATCAGGCACGTCCTCGTCGATATTCAAAAAGAGTTTAGTCTTCTGAATAAGGCCACTATCTAGGCTCCCCGTCTGTCTCTAGGCTTTGCCTAATAATAAACTGCTAAGTCTTAATTGGGCTAAATCAAAACCTCTGCATTTAACACCCCCCCCCCCACCCCTTTATACTGTGCCCATGTTTTTGCTCTGAAACAAAACAGTGTGATGTGACCATTGAAACCAGAATAAAGAAGAGTCACACAAAAGCAGAAGAGCCGGCAAGTCTACTTTTGGTACATGACAAACTCCTCAATGTTCCCAAACACTGTTAATAATAAAGTTTTATTTTTGAATACACAGTTAAATAAACTCCCCAGACATAACTCTAAATGATCCTTCACTTGGTGTATGATCCTATAAAGAAGAGTTAATATAAGCAATAAGCCATGGAGTCATGTTCTTTTTATTTGGCCATTTTTACTAAAGCCACTCTTTCATTAAGATAAAAGTGCAAATACATTGTAATACAAACCACTAGTTTAGGAAACAAATTATCACTATTTCATAGTACTGTATTATATATTCATGATCTAAGCAAATTTATATGATGTTATATCTTAAGAGCCAATTTTGGGAGTGACAAAGTATAGCAATACATTGTTCTTTTCATTTGGAAATAAATAAATAAATGATTTTTTTTTGAAAAACAACAACAGACTCACTTTAAATATCTTACCAATAGCCAGAAGAGGAGAAGGCGAATCTGAAAGATCTTAAATCATATGCAGTAAAAGGATTTTAATTACTAAACATATCACTATATATTCATATCAAGCTTATTTAACCACATAATGTATGATTCTATGCAAATATAAAGATTGGAAGTGAACGTGTGCATGTCTAAAGGCAGAATAAAAAAAATCATCATTTTTCCAGTCAGGTCAGGGTTTAGTTCATGCGGTGATTCCTGGCTCTTGGTGCTCTTCTCTCGTTCAGATACATGGTGGCATAGGATGTCAACAAATCATCAATTTTGTAGCCCTTATGAAGTAAAAAAATTTAAAAAAAGATCAAAATAATTAGATTAAATATTGCAAAAACCATTTAATACCTGAAAAGGCTGTGGGACCGGAGAGACTGAAGCAAACTGATTGTATTACTCACCAGGGAGGTTTCACACAGAATCTTGTTTCCTTTGACCAAATTGCCTATAGTCATGTGGAAGTATGTGCTCCCGCTGCACCAGTTTGCAATCATATTCAATGGGTGTTTTGCCAGGACATCCTTAACAATGAACCAGAGATATTTACTAACTGATTCATAAAAATCACAAACTAGGAAATACAAATGCAAATATCTATCTGACAGTTACAAGGAAACAACAAAAATATATCTGAACAACAAACACAACTTTTTTGGTTATTTGAAACTTGTATTGAATTAAAGCAATGAAAATGACATTTACCTTGGTTTTAGGATGCATGATTGTAACCCCCTGTTTGCTGATGGCAAGCCTCACAATGTCAGGGAAGCCAGGCTCAGATGTTTGCTGTATTTAGAGAACATTTTACACAGAGTAGCTATGAATTCACAACATGAAAATCAGCACTGGTATCTGACTTAGTAGGGTCACATTTCATTACCTTCACTTCAAAGAAGGCACAGCCAAATGTGGGCCATTTAAAGATGACCTTCAGGAAGGCCACCTTGGCATCGTCCGCTGTCATGTTTCCCTGTTTGTTGTAAGCAGCAGTAATACTCTACAGTAGAGGGATTAAAGAACAGCATATTACATTAAATTTATGCACTCAATGGAAAGATACATAGATTAAAATATGGAAAAATGTGTACGTGAATAAGTGAAGATAATGAAAAATGAGAAAGAAAAACACAGTAGGAGCAGTACACGTAGTACAATATTATATTTAGTTGCATATTTTATCTGTTTTTAGTTACATTAAATGTTGTAGAACATCTCCAAAACCAAGTTGCTGCTATCATTTGTGTTATAATGGCTAGCTATATATATTTATATCTGTTCGTGTGACAACGCTGAAGAAATGACACTTTGCTACAATGTAGTGAGTGTACAGCTTGTGTAACAGTGTAAATTTACTGTCCCCTCAAAATAACTCAACACACAGACATTAATGTCTAAACTGCTGGCAACAAAAGTGATTACACCCCTAAGTAAAAATGTCCAAATTGGGCCCAAAGTGTCAATATTTTGTGTGGCCACCATTATTTTACAGCACTGCTTTAACCCTCTTTGGCATGGAGTTCACCAGAGAGACCAGTTAGGTCAGAGGGTGTTACAACTTTACCTTTGACTGTTACATAACTGAAACTGGAGACTCCTGGAAATCTGTTTATGTGGCACATCCACCATACAAGTCCCTGTATCAGCTGTTACTACAGAAACACTAACATGTTAGAATGAGCTCTGAATCTGTGATTTACCCTGCAGATGAACTCCAGTCATAGCTGGCGTTATAGAAAATGAACATCCTCTGACCTATCAGCATTGAGCATTCAGCAGTACTGTGTTATAATAAGAAATTATGACATGCATAATGCCAGCATTTCTTACCTTTTTCCAGTCCTCAGCTGACATGGCTTTTAGCTGATCATTGGGGACAAGCTCTTTCAGCATCTTAGTGATCATGACTAACTGAGTCTTATCATTTTCCACTTTCACCCTGAAGAGGAGAGCGGCCAGTTGCACCATTTCCGCTTTAGTGCAGCGGTGGTACCCACGCAGATACTTGGGCAACTCCTGTGTGCAAATAGAATTAGTGTCAGTTAATGAGTAACATAATCAAGCTGACTGATTCCTCAGATCATAGCTTCCTCAGGTTAGAATTAGATTATTCATATGTGGTTGGAAAGAAAACAAGAGGAAGACACAAACGGAATTCACCTGGGGATAGTGGAAGATGCAATCTGCTTCCTGATCTCTGCCAGGGATTACGTTGAACCACAATTTCCTCATGAAATACACCTGGTATGAAACGTTCACTGATCCTCCTGCAGTTTAAGCACAACCATGTAAGCACATGACATATAATTACTGCAACATTGACGGGTTATTGTGCTTTTAATTGAGGTTAAGCTTTTGTGGGGATTACATTGTATTGCAATTGAAGAAAAAAAAAAGCACTATACAGAATAAATCCATAAGGATTATTTCTACTGTAATCCTTTAAACCGGGGGCCACCAACTGGTGGACCACGATGTGAATGTGAACACAGAAAACTAGCAAAAAACAAACCTGTGCATTCAATATGAGACAAAATGTCCGTAGGTTAGCGACTCAAGATTTCTAAACATGAACCAGTGCATCTTATCCAGTCACATGAATGTATGTAAATGTATTACATCTGTTCATAGTTCATGGCATTGGTAAATTGTTGTAATGTGAAGCGCCACTACAAAGCACAACATAACTACTTGAAATTTATTAGTCTTATTTATAGCCATAAACTAATCACTAAAGGTTAAGTATTAATAAGTCACAGTTGTAGTCATTCGGTCATGTTATCCAGAGCTTAGTTTTAGGAAAGCTAGAAAAATGCAAAAAAATCTCTAAAGAAACTGGACCTTCACAAATTTTAATTGACTAAACCTAGATCCAAAACAAGGCATGTCATGACATTTGAGCAGCCTTTATATGCTACCATGAACTTACCTTCCTTCACCATCTTATTTTTTCTGGACCAGTTGGTGATCTGTCTCAGACTGTCAAGGAAGTAGTCGGTCTCATTCAAACTCAGAACCTGACCAAAACAAAGGAAGCCAACTGCCAGTTAACATGCAAGGTGACACTTTAATATCATGGAATAGATAAATAATCAACAGTGATAACTAGTCGATAATCATGAGGGACAGTCTTGGCACACACCTTGTCTGGTGTTTTTACAAAGATGCTGAAGCCATCGTCTGAGATCAGCCCGAGTTTAGAGGTGATAGTTTTTATCAGATCTCGGATCTTGGTGTTAGTTGCGACTTCAAATGACTGTTCAGAAAAGAGGGATCTCAACATCACTGGGTGCCAGAATTACACACAGTGCCCATGCTTCATTTGTTAGTTTATGTAATAATGTGGTAGTTTTGTATTGCATTACCTCCTCTGTGTCATTAGGGAAAAATACTTTGTGGAAGATCTTAACACGGTTCTGTTGAATGGCGTCCAGCTCGACCTGGTGAGGCGGTAGCTTCCTAGGTTCCATTCTAGAGAAAGAATACACACACAAGGTCCTTACATGATATGCGATGTAGATAGTGTGTATATAATATAATATCAAATATATAAATATCAAATTTGTCAATTATGTCTTGTTATTTTTAGTCTTATATGACTGGAGTGACTGTTGAGTTGAGCTGCATGTCAAGCAGATCAGATGTGATTTTGGTATTTATCACTGGATATCAAGACCCACTGACATTTTCCTGGCACTCATACAAGTACTGAACGCTGCACAAATAGGTATGTTGATATGTCAATACAATAATATCATGTTTATCAAGGAATGACAAGTTTGAGGTTAACATCAGTGCTACAGTTTCTGACAGAAGACTCTGAGGAAGCAACAATTTATTCTCATATTTTTTCACATTTTATTTCAGCTGCATTAGTGTGTTTGGGCTAATATTGCAGGACAATTTGGTCATTTTCTTATAAGCCAGTGGCTGAGGAATGTAACAAACATGCTCTTAGAGATGTTTTTGGTCTTAAAGACCAGGACTTTAGTTCTAAAACCACTTTGTCAAAGAGCCTCCATTCTAAACTTACTTGTGTGGAATTTAAACTGCAAGGTGTAATCACAGTCACTTTGTTTCTAAATCAGTTTCTCTAATACTTGTATGTAGTTGAGTATGTAGTAATTCAACAGTCAATGTGATTTCATCATGAGTTTAAGCTAAACACAAAAAGGTCTGAGCTCTGTCTCCTACATCGAGCATACTGTATCATGAAGGTATGTGTACCTCAGGGCACCCTGCAGTCTTCGCAGGCAATCAGAGGCCAGTGGCTCCCGCCGACGGGTGTCCAGAAAGCGCTGGGCATGTTTCAGCAATGAATTACTGGGGGGGAACAGACCACAACACAGCCACAGCAGCTGCCAACCCTGATCCATGCTGTGTCTGAGAGTCAAAACATAGCATATACTCAAATTAATATCTTAATATCTACTAACTTCACCTGGTATGATACTACTGTAACTACAAAGTGGCACACTTTTACTGTTCATTACTATACAAGTGCAAGGCCACTTACACAGGAAGAGGTAGTTTGACTGACACTGCAAATGGCCAACTACTTTTACTCACCACTGCTTCTAATATTTTGTTTTTAAATGAAGAAATGTATCACAAAGTTGGATTTGTTGTAGTTGGATTTGAACCAGGTTAAAGTTTGAAGATTGTTTGTACTGACCAAGGTTCCTGATACAACCAAGTTCACCAGGCCATCTGTGACCGAGCTATTTCATAATCTTGTGCAACTGTCCATTTATAACAGCAAATGTGCAATTTAAACAGGACATGTTCAAAGGTTTTCATTCAGATTGTATACAAAATTTACAGAACACTAAAAGAGCCAGATATTACATCTATTCTCCATGAATATGCGGTTTTCCTTACCGGTTGTTATTGCTCGTCATTTGCTTCATGATCTGGCAGTAGATCTCATCTCTGAGTGCTTCATTCTGAGTGGCTAGCTCAAAGATTTGGTCTGTGAGCTCCAGTGGACTCTGAATTTGTCTGGTAGGATAGTCACCCATGTATTTTAGGATTCGTACACACAGGATTCGTAAAGGAACTTATAACCACTGCATAGATGTATTATTACTTCTACCAAAGTATACTTACTACTAATAATGTCTGGCCTATCATCATAGCTAGGAATGTATACATATAATCAATAGTTATTTTTATGATATAGGCCTCTTGCAAATCCAAAATGCACAATATTGTTTAATCAAAAGTAAATCGAACAATTCACTACTATTTAAAGCAAATTCAATTTAGGAATGAATGGTTAACTGTAAATTGAGATGGTGAATGAGTTTCTCAGTTACTCAGCTAAAAAGAAAATTTATTTTTTCCTAATTCCTTTCAATAATCATGTATCAAACTGAATGATTAATGATTAATACAGATTTACACTGTGGTGAAAACTTTTATGAAGCATCTAGTCCTTTTTTTTTTTTAAATCTTAGGTGCAGAATGTGCATGTGATAGGTAAAGGATATCAGTGAAGGCCTGGCAGGCCTGATGGCTGAGCTCTGGGTTCCCCAGAAGTCTCTTTAGCAGGGGCTGTCTGATGGGCTCCCTGGAGTGTGCCCATAGCCTTTCAGGTGCTGTATTTTTAGAAATCACTTGCCTGTTTACATCTTTAGAAGGAGGTCTAAGGAAAAAGAAGCAATTTATGTGCATGATCATTGTATCAAAATAGCTGGATAATGTGATGAAGTAGCTTCCAAAATTTCAGCATATTAAAAATGTAACTAGAAGAATCCTTTGTTTCTTGCAATATGACATTTCTAATTACAAGTTAATGAACCATTTTTAATTCTACAAAAATAGTGAATAATGGAGAGCAGTTTCTGGAGATACCTGAAGTACTCAATGGAGAACTCTTTAAGTGTCGCAGGAGGTACTCTGTCTGTAATGGTTCCTTTGATAGTGTCGTTAATCATATTCTTTCTTTGATCTGGGGACATGCTGAGCAAACTCTGGACAAACAAATCAGCCACAATCATTGAACAGTGTTCAGTATAGTTTACAGGCCAAAAAGTCCTGGTCTGCTGATCCTATTAAATTCAATGGAACAGTATCCCATATTTAAAAAGAATGATTAAAAATGGTTAATAATACACAGGTCATCATGCATGATGTTGTTAAAGGAAATCATTTGTTTGGTGGCTCTGTGGTGTAGTTTGTGAATTACTCAGAAAATACTTACCAAGAGTTCATTACTGGGTTTAGTGGAAGTAGGTAGAATGTAGATGGCATCTGTAGGTACTGCCCCCTTTTGTCCAGTTCGCTCATTCTGTCCCTTCACCCAGCCATGGTTGGCAGAAAATTCACTGTCTTTAATAAGGAGGATAAGCTCTGCTTTTTTGAAACTAAGAAAGGTAGGATCATCTGAAAGAGAGAGAAAAAAATCGCCTGGAATTATTGCTGCAAAAATACTGCTGCTGCACAAATGACAAAATATGAAAATAATATGAAAATAAAACAATTATTTTGACTATAGTGCTATAAAATCCCTCATTAATGCTTGCAGGTTCTCTCTTATAGGCAACATGATATTAGACAAGAATGTGAATGTGTGGAACCAAGGCAAGGCTAGTCAGAGAGCTAGCTTCTATACCTAGATCATTGCTATGCACCACTACAATATAAATGTGTATCTGAGAATAAAAAGTACTTTGCGAGCTTGGAGGTTTGTGTTTCATGTTCTGTATAAATTCTGCATAAAACCAAGCATATCTGGATAGATTTGGGACTCGGCCATCAGTGACAGTTGGATCTAACAGGCCTAAAAGCTATCTAGTGAAGTTCTAGGATCTTAGAGATGTCTAACCCTGCCTGTTGACCTCCTGCAGAGCCACAGCATACTGAGACCTCTCTGTTAGGCCAGCCTGGAATAGAACGACCAGATCAACTATGTCTCCAGCATGAATAGCACTTAGCGTGAAGTCTCCTTTCAGAGTAAACAGACACACAGACTGGGTTCTAGGATGAGGAAGAGAAGGAGCAAAAACAAGATCAAATCACATGCTCAAATAAATTGATGACAGACGGTTTTTGTAATTGTGGATCTGTTGAAGATATAGTCTTAAATTAGTTGGTAGAGATCTACCTCTTGATGTTTATGGCATTCACCATTGGGTAGGAGAGTTCTAGAAACTTCCTTTCACGTTCATCCAGGAAGGTTATTCCGGTCCAGTTGATAGCTATGATAAATTTGTTCTTGGGCAGGGAAGGACCTGGAAATGTTTAATATCAAATGTAATATAAATATCCTTTTGATGCACATTTTCTTTACAATAACACATTCAATTCAATACTGTTTTTACCTGAAATCCTGGAAGCCTCAAAGAACCTTGAGAAGAACATTGGCCACTTCTGCCGTGCATAGTCCACCACTTCTGCTTTTACGTGATCAACTTTGGTCTTTGAATTTATATATGGACCCTGATAGATACAATTAAAAGCCAAGCAGTTACTGTGCAACTTCCTGTTTTTCAGTCAAAGCTTCACATTAATACTTGCTCAACTAGTTTTCACTGACAAGACTCAGAAAATGATGAGCACATACATATCTGCCATACCTGAATATGTGCTGTGTGGACCATCTGAATCCATTTGGTCTCTGACTTGTCTTCCAGTAGCTTAGAGGTAACACAATCCTGAACAACACTCTTAGCCTTCTCTATACTGGCGTCTGATTGATACTGCACAAAGAAATGCTTAGCCGCCAACTGGACTACTACATCCTCCTGTGACAGATGGTAAAACACAGTAATTAGTTCCTAAATTATATGTGTTACAGTCGGGTTGAGTTTATACAGCTGTTTTGCTAAATTTATTTGACTGTCCTAAAAGACTGTAAAGCAAATACATCACTTTTTATGTTCTTATTGAAACTATTCCACATCCAAACGTTTAAACTATTTAGCTTTTTCTTTTCTTCATAATAAAAAAAAAAGCAACAACTCTTAGATGAACCCTTGGTTTAACACTTTTTCCTTTAAGAAATCCTTCTTCTAATAATGCAGAAAGAAAACCTTAATAACGAACTCATTAGAGCACTGAAGAACAGTGGTGTCGATGCAATGAACAAAGGCGACTACACACTAACAGATATTATCCTATCCATCTATGCACCAACAAACAGTGTCAAAGCATGCTCACTTACCTTCTCACGGTGGTACTCGCCATACTTCAGTCCTCTAATGACTTGTCTATAGATGAGGTCTGTACTGATGCTGTCCAGGTTGCAGTCATGCCAGGGGGTGAAGATCTCTTTGCGGAAGTAGAGACGCCAAGGGGCGTGCTGCTCTTGCCCACCCTTCCTCCTCACCTCCTGCTCACACTGTGATATAGCATCCATCACATGCTCATGTCCGCTGCCGAGAGACCATACCTTAGGGTACACAAGAATATACTTTACTGGAGCAGCCTGGTCAGGATAACATTAGTTATAATACTTAATACCAGAGATATAACATACCTTGTCATAAACAGCCATATAAAGAGAGAAGCCAAATGTGTCTTGTAGTTTAACTTTCTGTGAGAGTATCTGGCAGACTTCTTTAGAAGTAGATGCCGAGTCCACAGGCAGACTGAGAGTTTGTCCATCCATAAGAGTCACAGAGATGGCCATAGGTTTCTTAGTTTTGGTTGCCTAAAAAAATAATAATAATAAAAGTAGGTACATTATGTCCTTCAAAGTAGATTTTCTACAAGGTCAAAACAATACTACTCAAAAGTTTGGAATCTTTCACTTTGAACCTACTGTAAAACTTAATCATTAAGAAATTTTCAGATATGCCCAGAATGGTGAACAGTTGTAGATGATTTAGATGCATAATACTGACCACAGTGGAATATAAAAATGAACAGCTGTATGAGAACTTACAATAATTATATTACTTATAGCAGTATATTAACATTTTTATTTAACTTTTTTATGCCTCAAAGGCATTCATAGGTTTCCCATTTCATAAAAACAAAAGTCCTCCTCCTTACAGTGCAGCTAAACACATCTGAAGAAAACAATAACTGCTCTTGTTCATATACACACGTGTGCTTACAGATGTGTATGATTGTATAATGAGTGTATAATGCCTCCCTAACCACTGAGAGGGCACTTCCAATTACGCACTCTCAAACCACAGATTGTAGCAGCAAGACGGAATACAACAGCTAATGTGTGTATGGGTTCTGGTTTAAAGTCTGCATTGTGTGAATGATTGTATAAAAACTGTTCCCAAAAGGTTTCCTTGGTTTGTCTGTCTGACTAAAGGTTTTACGTAGAATCATACAACAGCGTTTCCTTTTCAAAGACATTTCCGAGTAGAACAATTTGGTGAAACTGTGGCTATCCAAAGAACTAGTGGGGTACTCTAAGAGTACATATGTTAATTTATTAAAAATAAATAAATAAATAAATAAATAAAGCGATATGGTGGAACACTATTTACCTGTAGCTCAAGCCAGCTGGGAGGCTCTTCACGCACACCGTTGGCCACAGTGCGCCTCAGTCTTTCTGCACAGTATGGAGCATATCCAACAGGTCCGAGACGAATGAAGCTTTGCAGGTACTGAAAAGAGGAAACTTAATTAATAAGGAACTTGTAACTTAACTAAGTTCATTTAACTACGTTACGATTATGAGGTGAATGTGCCTGACTCACCTTAATGAAGTGCTCAGTGGGAGGGAAGATACCCAGGCAGAGAGAAAGTAGGATCCAACCTCGATAGAAGCTGCTGCGATTCCCATTCTCTTGGAGTTGCTTACAAATCTGACAGTAGATTTCATCTCTAAGAAATAGAAACCCAATGTGTATAAATGTGCATTCACCAACCCAGTGCTACACTTCTTAGAACCTATACAGTATTTCAGGAAAAAAAATAGTTCATCAGAATTTGGCTTATTTCATACAATCATTAACATTTTCTTTGGAGTCGCCCACCTGAGGTCACGTCTGACAATACCATATCCTACAATGATATGCAACTTTTCAAGAGATGTGAGCGTACGGTCCAGGGTGAACCCTTCGTCAATCATGTTCTCTTCTTCCTCGGTAATAGTTTGTACAGTGGGTGGTTTGGAAACCTCAGAGCCATCCTCTGGCTGTTTATGCAGAAATGGATGAGTTAGGACGCTGAATTTTTTAAAATAACTTTTAATTCACTTAAAAATATTAAGATGTCAATTCACCAGTTGTATGTACCATACCTCTTCCTCAATGATGGATGGTTTTCGGGAAGCCTTTCTATTTGATGACCCTTCCTCAGGGATAGTAGAGGTCTTTCTGTTCCGGGTCAACAGATCAGAAAAAGTAGAGGACTTCCTGTTTTTGGGACCTTCTGATGGTATGGAGGAAGGTTTCCTGGTTCGAAAAACTTCCTCTGTCAGGTTTGATGTTTTCCTTTTTCCTGAGAACAGATCTGTTGATTGCTTTCTGTTCTGAGGCAGCACTTCTGGGGCTGAAGAGTCTTTTCTTTTGTTTCTCAACAGTCTCTTTAAAAAAAACACACAATTTGTCATCTAAAAAGTAAACCGTAATCACTGCTCTACATAAGTTCAGAAATATTTTTTTCTTGGCCACTGTCACCACTGGCTTGCTAATTAGAAATCTAAAATCTACATTCAGATTTATGGAAAGCTACTTCTGGACAATGTCTATTGTTAAAAGGACTATACAGAACAAATAGAACAGAATTAATATAATACAAAGTTTTTAAAAAAAATAAAACAATTTTTTTTAAAAACCCAACGAAATCACGTTTAATCTAAAAAAATCCTTCATCCACATGTAGTTTCAACTTACCTGGTCCAGTCCAACCATGTGGCTGAGACGTCTGTCTTTCCTGGATGCCACATCCTGTTGTAGAGAGTAATCAGCAATCACTGATCTGCTTGTTGGGACTTTCTGAGCTTTTGGTTCAGGAAGATCTCCCATAAACCTCAAGATGATCCACCAGATTGTTAAAGAAGCCTAAAAAGAGCAGCACAGTTAAATTTGTGTTTAGTTTTTAGTGCGACAGCAAGTCCAACTTCTGCATGATTGATGAACCAAAATTCTCATTTACCACCACATCATTTTCCTCTTCATGGTACAGCAGTGGTTGGCGCAGTCTCTGGCGCACATGAGTGGGAGTAGAAGCACCCTGGAAGTACATAGATGCAAACTTGGAAAATGAGTACTCATCTAGATCATCATAGTCTTCCTCAGGAAGCTCTTCCACCATAGGAGAATCATCAAGGTCGACTTCCTCCAACATGGTTCGTTTTCCGTCTAAATCCTAGGAACAAACATGGATTATTTTAGCTTAAAATATTATTTCACTTATAAAAAATGCTGATATGACTAACAATAGTCAGCACGGAACACACAAAAAAAAGAATGGGTGATATTCTGCTGAAATTTACAGTTACATAATTACAATTCAATCTAAAATATTTGCTTCTGACCTCAAAGCCCGAAGGTGCCTGGCCCTCCTGCCCGCCCACCATATTGGGCAGGAAGCCAAAGATTGTGTCCACCATTTCCTGCTCACTGATTAACTCAGACTGTTCGGCAGTCTCTTTTTCTCTTTTCTGACGGAGAATGTCCTCTAGCTTCTTCTGTCTCTGCAGAACAGCCAACTCTTCTGCCCTGCGCTCCTGCAATGACAAAAATGCCTACAAACCACAGACATGATGAGTTAACTGAGTTTTTCCATCATAAAAATATACATTAATAAGATAATAGTTTGGTATGTATAGAGAAACCGGTGAATACTGCAGGTACAGTGTAATACAGTATTTAATAATATTTATACATATTGAATAGCATCAGGAGAAGCTTTAGTATTAATAACGCACATCGTTCTTCATCTTCTGAACAGCTTTCCGGGAATGCATGCCTCTGACATGACGCTGTAGGAGGACGACAGCGGCTCTCTTTCGCTTCCATTCCTTCCTGGCAAAGTAGGTATGGATCTGCGCCTGCAGCAGCAAGGTGGCCTTACGCTCCAGTTCGTACTGGCGAGCTAACTGACGAGAGTGCACAGTGGCCTGAAGACGAGCATATCCCAACTGGACCTGTGCAAAAGATCACGGGATGGATCACCACATTGTAGAAATGCTGCCAACACTCAGATGCCTATCCAAAGACAGCCTTTGTTAAAAAAAACCCCATTCAAGCCTAATATATTATCCAACTCCTGATAACTCACCACTTTATAGAGTTTTCTGCCATTGTGTCCACGCCAGTACTTCTGCACAACCACAGCTGCAGACCTTTGTTTAAGAAACTGTTTCCTGCAATCAGGATGATTAGCATAATGAGCATAGTACAGTATTAAACGTATACATTTTTGTGGTTATAACCTCTCAAGATTAAAAGCATAGGTAACCTGTGCTTGCATCCTCTCAGGACTTTCTGGATAACAAGCGCTTTCTCGTTCAAGGCCTTGTCCCGTTTCAGCTCCAACATGGTATCATGGAAATCCTGTAAGAGGGTTTGGATGATTCAAGCACTGGGTAATAAATTACAGTCTACAGTGCTAGATCATGACATGGTACATTACCTTACCTTCAAAAACACTTTGGTTTTACCAATTTTCCAGTCATCGCCAGCACTGAGCACATTCGTACAAATACTCTCACTGCATGCCTTGGCACTCTCCTGGAACAGGAAATATTAATACTTAAGAGTTCAACAACTAGATAATTCTATAAAATGTCCATGTCCTTACTCTAGATTTAAAAGGCTAAGTATTTCTCACAGTTTTTGGATCACAGATGACGGAGTTGAGAAGGACACGATAACGATCCAGAAATTGCTGGAAGGTGTGACGGATCGGGTAGCCAGCTTTCCTGATGCGAATGGTCTCCATCATGCCCGAGTAGCGCAGCTGACGCAGACACAACTCCCTGTCAACCAGCTGGATTATACAGGAATCAGCATGTGACCAAGAGAGAGAACATAACAATAAATTCATCCCACTTCGCCAGTAAAGTTATTTACTTAGTGTGCATTTTAATATATAGTGGAATAACTGTATTATTGTGCAGTGACATTACCATGGGTTTCTTGAAGTCATTCGGTTTGATGCAGCGAATGAAGTAAGGATGGCATGCAGTCAGAGTTTTCATCAGGGAGTCCAAAGACTGACGAAACTGTCCACATAAAGTGGGCACTCGCTTCTTAGTGTCTGTCATTTGCTAAAAGGGAAACAGCATTAGCACCAAAGCTTCTAGCAACATGTTCATCGTCATAACAGTAAACAAGAGCAAATCTAACTTAAACTTACCCGCAAGGAGCTCATGGAGGTCATCATCATTTTGGGGTTGGCACTGTTCTTCCCATTGGTGGAGAGATCACTGTGGAAGATCTGTTTGAGCAGCTTATTGGTAGATGTGTCCACCAACATGATGAGATCTGAACTAAGAGCATCCCTGTTCTTTTCCAGAAAACCTTACAAAAGAGCAGAATTAAATAAATCTCAATACTTCCTGTGAAAAATGAAGCAATTTTGCTCCTAGACAGCAAGAAATTTCATCCATTGTTTGTAATGGATTACCAATGTCCATTTACCTTTTGAGTCATAATAAACTGGCCCAGCAAAATGATTGATTCCAAAATTCATTTCATGATTGTTCTTAGGTGGGATGTAGACTTTGCTTTTCTCATGACACTTTTGCATCTTTTGCAGCAAGGTGGTATCGGTGCCCTGATATTAAACAAAATCACACCACAAAAGATTTGCACATAAGGTATATAATTGCAAAGCAAACTCTGTTCGTCATCACAGAACAAATAATTATACTTGTTATAATTATACTTGTCTCAAATCTGATTGGTAAGAAGGTGTTGATTCTAATCAACACCTCCTTACCAATCAGCAGCTCTGATAGTAGCTGCAGCTGTAACTCATAATGAGTTTCTATTAACGCACTAGTTCTAATATGTTATCATTTCTAAAGTAACAACTCATCCACAGGAACTTACATGGCAGATGTTCTATATAATCTGAGGCTAATAGTAAATGGATTTATAATTGTTATTTTTTTTTACAAAGAAAAACATAGAATGGTTAATATTATTATGTTTTCTGCCAGGACATTATTAGCTTACTTAACATTAATGGTAGGAGACTACAAGTAAAGTTTTCTGTCATTGGGTACGTTTACAGGGAAGAAGACTTGATGCTTTCTGGTTTCTCAGTAACATTACATGCTGAGCTTTTGTCTTTGTTTACAGCTACAATAGTGTAAGTGATCACAGGTACTAATTTGTCCTGTAGCTGCCACAACATTAAACAGAAAAAACAACATTAAATGTTTAAGAAGCATGACAATTAATGACAAATACAATTTAAATTGTAATTATTGGCAAATTGCTGTGGAAATCTGCTTCACATTGTGCCCCATCACACCACCCGTTCATTATTTTCCTATAACAGCATGCCAGATCATGTTGCATTCCTTTCTTAACTAGCTGAGTAATGAATCAGAAGATAACTTCTGTGTAGTGAACATCAAATAATGTACATTTGTACCTTAGGAAAGTGACTCTCCTCATCAATAAGAGAAAGAATGTTGAGAGGTTTGCTGGCCAGCACATTGAGGGTGCCCTGGTTATCGATGTAGTCGATGTGTTTCCACACAATGTTCTCGTTGGTGTACTCCTCCTGCTCCATCTTAAAGACATGCTTCACAAAGAACTGCTGTAGTTGCTCATTGGCAAAGTTAATGCACAGCTGTTCAAAACTGAAAGAAAGAGCAACACACATAAGAATAGAAGAACATAATTGTCAAATATCAGACAAATAGTATCAATGCATTTCTGTATTTTTTTTACAGAACCTGTTTTGCTTGAAGTTTTCAAATCCAAAGATGTCCAGCAAGCCTATTGAGTGACGGGTATCATTGGACTCCTCAGAGGATGGCTTGTAGATGGCACTATTGATTTTCTCCACAATCCACACAAACAATCTTCCATAGATGGCCTGTGCAGAAAGATTACCCTCATGCTTAGCAGAGTTGGCTAATAGAAATGGTGGAGAAAAACAAACATTTATTTTTATATGATCACAAAATGGGTTCTTACCTTTACAAAGGCATCCCTACCATAACTTGCTTGGTCTGTGGAAAGAGGTTTAGATACACTCTCTCTGTTAGTCATGAAGGACCTCTGAGTCAAACTTACATCTAGAATCTTTATGTCTACCTGCAATGAAAAATATGAAACCAGTTAGTCAATTTATGTCAAAGAGAATTTCACTATAATGGATACTTTTAATAAAAGTTCATTGAAGAATTACCTCCAACAACTGAGCAGCCATGGTGAAATGGGTAGAGGTGATAATCTCACATCCTTCCAGATTTTTTGAAATGGTGGCTTAAATAAATATGAAAACAGAAATCCTTAATTTAAACGCTAATATTATGGATGATCACAGTGAACATCCAATGATGTGATCCTGTGAACTTTTACCCTTAACCACTAAAAGCCTCCTCACCTTCAAAGTCCATGTTGCCTAGGTGGAGGATGGCAGCAAGCAGCTTGTGAATTTCCCAGGAGTCATTCTCTGTGAATGTCAAGATCTTCATGGCTGAGCGAAAATGGGCATATTCCTTTATATCATCTCGCCCTTCACAGGAAGTGCACTTGCCCTGATTTAAAATAACATTGACTAGGTAAGCCATTATTCAAATCATTATCTTTGCAGTTATGAAAACTGATGTATGATAGCACCATACCATGGTCAGGTATTTGTACTGCACAGCATTACCCAGAGACAAAATATTCTTCTGTTCAGCCTGCATGCCCAACAGCATGTAATAAAAGATGTGGTAGTTCCTCTCCTCTTCAGCCTGGGCAGATTTTCAAATGTAATATACACATCTCTCCATTTAACAATAAAACAATTAAACCTGGTGTCAATTTGTCAAGGCCTACCTGTCGACAGACACGTGATTTCTCCAGGAGGTACTGCTCAATGCGGGCTCCTTCAATAGCTCCCCCGTTACTGAAGTGGATATCGATGTACTTTCCAAATCGACTTGAGTTATCATTGCGAATGGTCTTTGCATTACCAAAGGCTAGACACACAAGATTATTTTTGGTCCAATATTTACACATCATAAAAAAGCACTCAATGATACAGAATATTATTTCCTTTTTTTACTAAACCCAGTGGAAAGGGTTGACTAAACTACCTTCCAGTATGGGGTTAGCTTCAAGGATCTGTTGCTCTATCCACGATCGCTGTCCACTCACTGCTGCCAGGAACTGCAGCATCAGTTTTGTGCTCTCTGTCTTTCCTGCACCAGACTCCCCACTGACATACACAAATTCACAAAACACAGACTGAGAATATGACACAAATACACAAATTTTAAATGTTCTTTAATGTTACAAAGTCTCAAATGTAAAGGATAGAGTTCAACCAGCTTATTTGTATAGCTGAAACACTATTTAGGGATGTAATTATGATTCTGTGAACTCTGAAAAAGAGCCATGGGGGTTGTCTCTCACCGGGATATCCTCTAGTTCATGTGCGCATGCATGGCAAAATATTCAGTAGCTACTGGGTCTGTGGTGGTTCTGAATGATGGGGAATCCTGGTGGTTATCAGGTGTTCATAGAACCAAAATTACATCCATAACTATTGTACTATTTCACCCATTCTTAATGAGAGGGGCAGAATCCAACACCTGGAAACCACCTGCCACAAGTTCATGAGTAATTGACTCACCTATAACCGACTGGAATGGTTTTCAGAGATGATAACCATGCTCATAATACTAGGATGTGTGACACTGAATTTGTGGAGAACACTGAATCAGTGATGCCCAGATAGACATAGCTGTAGTGCAGATTGCTAGATTTGCACACCTCTCAATCATGTCCAAAACACACCTTGTAAAATATTATGTCATGGTAGGAATGGGCTTCTAGCCTAGGTGATGATCTGTCATTTGATGTGCAGAAAATGGCCTCATACACTACTAGCATAGATGGCAACTTGCCACTGTCCAGGAGCCCCTGCCCCTCCAACTGAGAGCATACAATGTCCTCCCAATGCCTTCTACTGTTCTAGGATCATTTCCTAGACTGCTACAATAATTTTATCAAGCAACCCACTGCTCCAAGAGGCCAAAAAGATAGGCAGAGATAGCTTGGTTGGAGGTGCCACACATCTCCATTCATCTGTGACATCGAGGCTATCTAGGGAGAGAGTTTCTAGGGTGTCCCAACCACTAGAGATAGCATCAGTAGGAAACATGTTCTTGCTGACCATTCCATTAGTAGAACTTTGGTTCAATTTCTGAATACCGTCGAGTGTGGGCAGAAGCAGTTATGGAGGTGGGAATGTATACAGTAGGCCTTGAGGCTAGTTGTTCCAATGGGCTGTTTTGTTCCACTAGGGAGAACCATACTTCACAGTAAATTTACTCTCTGTAGCAAAGACGTCCATTTGTGCCTGGCCAAATCTGCTGTACCAACTCTGGTTGAAAGCTCCACTCCCCTGGGAATAGACACTGCCTCAACAGAGTGTCCACTGCATCATTGTCAACTCAGTAGGTAAATTGGTCTCAATGAGGCAAGCCATCTCTCAGCCAACTTGAAGAGCTTCCATGTAAGGAGGCGGACATTTGTTTTAAACTCATGCCTCTTTAATTATTTATGTATCTGACCACCACTATGTCGTCTGAATGGATCTGGATGTCTCAAAACCGGAAGGAAGAACTTGAGTGCCAGCAAGGCCACCTTCAATTCTAAAAGGCGTATGCCTCAATTCTAATAGACCTTATGCCTCCACATAATTAGCACTAATGCCCCTCTCACAAAGATGAGGATTCATTTCTGTGTATGGTATTTGGAGTTTAGTCACAGCTGGTTTCTGTAGGGCCTTCTGTTATTCCTGAGCAAACCAGTACATTCTTTTCTTTTAAGAATGTACCAAATAAATTTTTTAGGCCACACCTAATTTTTTTGCTAGTGTACGACATCACTCCTGATGGTTAAAGGATGAAACAGAACTACCCTCTAACCGATTCACAACATGCAGAAAACAGTTCAATTTATTATTACATTTTATCAAATTTATTACATTTATTATTTAATATTATTTAATTCAATTTATTGTTATCTTACTGGTGTTTTACTGGTGTAAAACACTAGTGATGCATAAGCAGGAATTGAAAAAACCTCTCACTGACACCCAAACACTTTTGAGGGTGACCTCAGACTAAGCACAGTGATAGTAGTGTGTTTGACTGACCTGATGATGCAGCACTGGTCTTGGCGGTTGCGGCGCATGTTAAAGAAGCAGCTGTCTGCAATGGCGAACACATGTGGGGGCAGTTCACCTAGACGGCGGTTTGTGTACTGCTGCACCTGCTCTAGAGTGTAGAGCGGCAGCAGCTGGTACGGGTTCACTGCCACTAGAATGGACCCTGTGTATGTCTGGGAAAAGAGAAAGTAAAGTAAATGTGTCACAAAAGTATATACAGTGGTACCTCTACCTACGAGCAGCTCCACCTACGAGATTTTCGACCTACGAGATGGAACACGGGGCAAATTTCTGCTCGACCAACGAGCTGAGGTTCGAGCTACGAGATGGGAAAATTTCGAAGATTGAAGATTTTGAATTTACAGTAGATATGTA